>OZ026612.1:12833205-13215705 GCA_964020975.1 Hermodice carunculata | reverse complement strand
ATGTTTTTTGGTACTAAAATTATGGAATTTTGATGCGCCCATTGTTTGAACATTAGGAGGGCAGTTGGGTGATCCAGCTTCCACGAACCAATAGTGCTATGCATTTTTTCTGCAGTAGACTGCATCATAAGTTGTGGTTTATTGACATGGTTTCTGGTGTATGTGCATATATTAGAAAGAAAATGACAAAAGTTTGTACAGTTACTCCAATATCATTCAATACATTTTTTCATTCACAAGTGCTCTGATTTTAAATTTGATAAGCATCCAATTATTAATCCAATTATCAGGCATAAGTGTTTTCAGGGAAGTGTTTAATGGAAGCTAAATTTTTTTAACCTTGTTTCACTTTCTGAAACTCTTGCAATTATATGTGGTTGTATGTCAAAGTTCAAATGTTTTGCCACCTATGTACAATAGCTTGGTAAAAGTTATAAAATCTGCAGTTAATTAGTGCTGTCATCCATATTCATGTATATAAATTGAATCATTTCTGTGAAAATAACATGCTGATGAACTCAACAGCTCAACAAAGTCAGCATGCCTGATTTTAAATGATTTACCCCAGTCAAATGACACACATATATGACAAGCTTTTGTCTGCAAAAAAAAAAAAAAAAAAAAAAAATAATAAAGAAATTTACATTTTACTTAAGATTTGTACAGCTCTACTGACAGACAATGCGCATTTTTTCTGGTATGCCCCAAATCACTTTGACATGATTTTGTATAAACAGGTCTGCATATGAATGGAGGCCATAGGCCTACAATGACAATGCCACCAAACTAAAATTTTAAAACAGAGGGTTACTTAGTTTCATATTAATGGGATTAGCATAATTTATTCATATCATATTAGCATTGTTAATTTCTCATACACACATATGATTACCTGTGTGGTACCTGAGAGGGATCCCTAAATACAAAGGGCTATGGAAGCTATCTATCTACCAAGCAGTCAGGAAAGGAGGCATAGCCTGTGCACTTGTTAAATGTCTTGCAGTGAATCCTGTTACTATTTTTGCAGTGTGGTTCCACCGATAGGTGCAATATGTCTGTGCACAATGATTTGTGACATAAATGTGATACGTCATGGATTTGTGGAATATTGAGACTGTTAAACTTGATATTCATAGCCAATCTGTGGGTGTAAAACTTTTTTCTCCTTTCATAAGCTGGCCTGAGGTACACAATACCAAAGCCCAAACCATTTGCCTTGTGATCTACAGTCCCAGGACCATGTCTTGCATGCTCCATCCATGTAAAAGTTGTTAGGATCACTCAAAAATGTCCCGGCAGCTGTCAAAAAGTGCTGACTTCCCATTTTTAACTTGCTTGATGGATGATAATAGAATAACAATATGACCATGTGAGTCCACAGTTAGCCCTAATAGGCCACTGACTACAGTTATAAATCCTTCTATTTTTCATATTAGCATTTTTCAGTCTAAAAATCAGCATTTTGGTATTTAAAATTCCGTGAACGGCATTTAACAGATAAAAATGTCAGAAAAACATAGATGGATTTTTGTCATACAATTCCCAGCTCGTTAATTTGTGATAATTGAAATACGAAACCACACCTGGATGTCAGCTTTATACAGGTGTATGAACTGTGCTCTTGCCAGGGTCACATTATTGTCCTTCCCCACCATAAAGTTCCCACCTGGCCTGGAAGACAGTGCACCTATATGAGCACCAATGAAGCAAGTCTATGATGCAGCAAACCTGACTTAGCTAACTTTATTTAGACAGAAGCTACAGCATGCTGAAAACACAGTATTTTCACAATTACGGACTATCTCCGTTGGGATGCGCAACCAACCAATCACAACTGTGGTCTGTAACCTGCAGGGGCACCACAGTCACTGCCAGCCAATGGCCCAAGGGCCCAGTGGACTGGGGTCATCTAATTCCTGATAATTTTGATCCATTGGGGTTTATTCTCAAATTTAGTCCTTTAAGGAATTATGCTGGTGACTAACAGTTTTCCATGTAGTGTGTTTTCCATCTCAGCCCATTTTCTACAGGTGGAATTTCCTGTAATGAAAAAAGATGCAAACATTTGTGACAGTTGACCATTTCCAGTCATTTTCAAGGGGAAAAAGTCTCAGAGAGGTACATCAGGATTAGTACGTGAGACTTCAGGTGAATGAGTTCTATGTTGTCTGAGTAAAAAGCCTGCTTTCTTTGCTTCAGCATTGCCAGGGCAGTCCTGCTTAAGCTCTTCTTTCAGAAGGTCAGCATGACGGGGCACTTGTCATTTGTCATGTAATGTCAAAACCCAACAACCCACTGTAAGGAAAGCTACTGACCTGGGGTGGAAAACATGGGCCCACATCCTCAACAACCCCCCCCCCCCCTAGAGAATGAAAAGAAAAAGACCCCCCTCCCCCGAAAAAAAGAGATTTTCTTGCTTTTTCTTTTCAGTGTGCTATTGTTTTGAAAAGATATATAGAACAACACAGTAATTTGGGGGGCTTTCTGGTGCCTGAAAAAAGATAAAAAGAGGTAGTATGAAAATACTAAAATCAGGATCTTCCAGGATCTTGGCAGACTTCTATTAGGCTCTCCCTCCTGCCTCACCTCCAGCAAATTTCTAGCTGTGTCCTGTGGCATGCTATCATGGTACATATTACCTACAGTTCTCCGTTAACACAGAATTTAAGTGAAAACATTAAAGCAGGCATCAGGTGTGGGTGCTTTGGGGCAATCTGAGTGGGAAACTAAGGGTACAGGTGGCCAGCATTTTCCATCTCAAGGCCTATGCTTTGACAGCAAGGTAGATGCGAGTCAACAGCTGGAAAAAAAAGAAAAAAAAAGAAAAAGCCACTATAAATGTTAGGTTCTGGGTCTGTTGCCTGTGCTTCTCTTTTTGCAAACAAATGTTCCATTAATGAGAAAGTGAAGGAGAAATATGAAGGAGACAACGTGTTTGACGTCAGTGTGCTTTTAGCTAATTTGAAGGTAAAAGGGTTTGCCAGTGACTGCTGATTTTTACCAATCACTGTGCTCTCAGCTGATAAATCCACTGGTGCTTATTTAAGTTTCACTATAATTCTTGCAGACAGAATCCCATTTGCTTTTATTTTTCTTCCACAAGAATTCCGTTTGCTTTTATTTTGCTTCATGTGGAAGAAGAAATGTGAATTTTGTCAAAGGTGATACTTGACTTTCAGTCAGACAAATGGAATGGGATAATTTATTTTTACATTCGCGTTTTACTTAAAGTTGAAGTACTGGATTTATTTTATGTAATCATTCTGTCAGATAGTTGGGTCTCTTCTAATTAAGACCAAGCATTATAGGTAATTTTGGGGTTTATTATACTTATTTGATTTTATGATTCAATTTTGGTAGGCCTTATCATGAATGTTAGGTGAAGTCTTATTCTTCATAAAAGTAGTTTTATTATATTTATGTGATGTGGGCCACGTTTTTAAGTAGGCCTATTAACAAAAGAGCATCATATTTGCTTTATTCTGTAACGCATATGCATATGCTTTATTTCAATAATGCCAGAATAATGTCTAAACCTTTCTTCTAAATTTCAACTTTTGTGAATATGATATTTCCTTTCACAAATTCATTTGCTATGATGATTTAGAACTGTGCAGTTTTTCAGTGAATGGTAGGGAATAGGACTTGGCTCTGAGAATGTCAGACTTGATAGTGTTGAAACGGTACATGGACTTACAGATTTAGGTTCGTTAAGTTTATCTTTTGTACTAAATTAAACAAAACCCCTGACACCAAAAGGCTATACAAAACTCTGTTGAAGTGTTTCCATAGATATAGAACAATACTGGCAAAATACAACACTCATTCTAAGACACTAATAGATTATATTAATCTTTAGATTTAGGTAGGGCTAACATAGAAGTGGTGGTAGGGCGATAGCTGGTATACCGTACAGTTAATTTAATCCCACCTAGAGAATTTCTCTGGTCTGTCTACATTCAGAAACTGTCATATATTGTTTGCTCCTCATTTTTAATCACTTGGGTGTAGAGGTGAGTATAGTCTATTACCTTAAAGACTCACTTCACGATCATTGTTAGTGCATAAGTGTAACATACCGGAGCCATCCGTTCATCTGTCCATGCCTTGTTAACACCATATTTCCAAAAATACTCACTTTACAGAGACCTTTTTTTTTTCACAGGGGGTATTTGAGGTGCTTAAGGTGCCTATCAAAAAGCAGGTTACTAGGTCACATATTTACGTCACAGTACCACATTAAAGAAAAAATGGTGTTAAAACACAATATCTTAAAAAATACTGAATGTAGCTTCATTAATTATTTATGACAGTTGGTCCTAAGGATGCCTCAGAAGCCTGTAAAAAACTAGGTCACTTGGTCAGATATTTAGGTCATAGTACTGCATTGAAGAAAAATAGCGGTACCGTTATATCTTCAGATCTTAATTTTCTCATTATATCTGCACCTATATGATCTATCCAAGCAGGAAACCCCCAGCGGAGATTGTGATGTCAGAGCCAGGCGCGCATAGGTTTCTGGGTAATTTGCAGGCCACTCAACCTTGCACATAGGCTGCAACCCTGTGCAATACAGCAACTAACAAAGAGTGAAACATAGACCTTGATTTCTTCAAACAACAGAATCTGCTGTGGCTGAAACAGTATTTAAAAGACAAAGGAATATCTGTTGATGGCAGGAATAAAGGGGCACTTTTATTTTTTATATTTGTCAGTTTGACGTTTCTTCCTGGTATCAACATAACAGCCCACTTCACAACAATCAGTGGTGGTTTACCATCATAATTCACTCTGTCACTCAACGTTCTAACTATCAATGCTTTCTGTCGTTACTCCGCCAATGATCTGTAATGGTAAACTTCCATGCACCTCCTGTTATTGGTGTATTTCCTGCGTTTTTGCTCATGTTGACACAATATTAGTGTCCGCCACCATGCCTTATTGTGACCATTTTTGAGAAGGTGCACAGCGTGCCTTCTGATAGCAAAAAAAATCAGCCCGCATGCCTAGCTTTCATAGCGGGACAGCTGCCGGGGTTTTCCCGCTTGGTGAACTTATGCATAGATTGTATTATTTAGGACAGGTGGTCCTAAGGATGCTTCGGACGTATTGAAGACTAGGTCGCTGGGTCACATATTTAGGTCACAGTGCTGCATTGAAGAAAAATGGCCTTGTCATAATATCTTTGCTCATTGCATTTGCACCAAAGCTTTGTCATTATGTCAAACAGAAGTAACCTTAACCTAGCCAAGGGTATTGTCGTCACCTATGCATCTGTCCGTCCGTCTGTGTGTCCTGGCTGAGGGGTTTTCAGTCACTGATTGGTTTCTAGTTCAGTACTGTTGAAATTACTGAAAACATTGAAGCAGAGGACATTTAAGCAGCAGCAGGTTTTGACCAGTTGAAAGGGGAAGGGGTTAATGGCCATAATACACAAAACTTTGTCAAGGAAGACTATTGACTTGAAGGTTGACCTGGATAGAGTCTTTTACACTTGCAGAATATTTGTCAAAGCCCAAGCAGGAAGAAAATACTCAGGCTATTTGATAACAGTAAAAGTATTTCAGGAACCAATCTTGGTTGACTTGCATGGGTACAAAAGGGGTTAAATGTGGAAATTTGTGTTAGGAGAACAATATTTGTTATTATATGCATGCGAAAATCCAGAATTAATGCTGGCACCTTGCACCCATCCTGCTGCAAAATTACACACACTTTGAAGGTGACTTAGCGTGGGACACAGTTGCATCCTGTGTATAAGTACTGATCCTTCAAAATAACTTTGTGTGACTGGGCTTAGAAGCAAGACTGTGTTGTTAACCCTTGAACTGTGCACTTGTGTTCTGGTTAAAATGTTGACATCATTAGCTGTGATTTTCCCATGTGATTTAGAAAGGTAGAGTGATCCTGCATGTTGAACATTAAGGTTGAGGTGTGCTTACATTCTGAGGTGAGCGATCACTCTCAAGCTCCCTCACTTGCTTGAAACTCATATAAAATGATCTTGTTGTCCCTCTCCAAAACAGCTCCAAAACAAAGGTAACGATTGGAACAGCTCTCCTAATAGTTCATCTTTATCATTTGCAGAGTTATTTACAGCTCCCAATTAGGCTGCAGTTGCAACTTTATGAAAAAAAGATATATGTTTAGAGCTACACAGATGACAAAGTATTATGAGAAAAGTTGATTTGTTTCTTATTGTCATATTTGCATTAATACCGGCATATGTATGTATTTATTCCATAGTCATTTAATCTGTAGGGGCTAAAACAGGTTTTCATCTATTTAATATGGTGAGCCATTCACACATATATGTATTTGAGCTCTGACATGCATAATTGATACAACGTAGTGCATCATGTGTGCTTGTATGGAGAGCTGTAAATCAAATACATGTAGTTGTCTTTTTCCGTCCCGACGCTTTTTGTTATTTTACTTTATAATTCTAGCAATAAGATAGCAATCTAGGAGTATAGAAAAAAAGTAAAACCAAGTTCGTGTGCATACCCACCTGCCATTCCTCATGACTGCTCAATGTGTTTGCTGTGCAGAGGGATCATTCATTAAAAACGACTGGGGCCTGCTTCACTTGTCATCCCTCCATGCCCCAAACACATCTCGCGATCGTGAAGAATGCTGGCGCGGGTGAGCACACTCACCAAGTTGTACTTTTCTACCACATGTGTCACTGGGTGTAATCTTGGGTCAGTGTGTGTGGGGTGGGGGCTGGGGGGAGCATGCTAGGTTAGGTTATACTCCGTTTATCAATGCAGAACAGGAAATCCTGTTCTGAATTGAATGACGCAACTAATCTAGGGAAACACACGCAGGCAAGCCACTTGTACTATCTCAGGCCTTGTGGATCTCCGTAGTGAATTTTAAAAAAATAATATTAATCCATATTAATGATTCTCCCTGTTGATTGAAGAAAAAGATCAACTCAATAGATGATATATTTGAATCAGAGCAAATGATAAATGTAAGAAGTGTACCTCTAGCTGTTAACATCCTTAGGTGAAAAATAGGGAGATTTTAGAATGAACAGTTAGATAAAAGAAGAAATAAATAGTTCTATTATATTGGGCAGATTGTCCAAAACAAGTCAAATTTTAGATGAAAAGTCTGAAAAGTAGGAGATATCTGTCAAATGGGTGAGACTTGACAGGTATGAAGAAATTACAAGCAGATGCAGAGAATTAGAAAGAGGACCTATCGGATAACTTCTAAATTGAATGAGGGTGGAGTGGCGCTGCCATAAAATAGTCTTGATGAAGGCAATGCACTTATCATTATGGGTGCATTAGTTGGTACTTACCTCACAATTGCCGTTATTTGTAATCGAAATTGATGAGTCTGCTTTAATTAGATAGTGAAGTCGCCCTGGAACAAATACAGGGTAGCACAGACTGGAGGGATAATCAGCCAATATTCATGCCACATTGTGTAATGTTGTGGTCAAAATCACAGTTGTCCTGACTGCAGATGGTTTTTAATGCACACAGCTTTATTGCAGTTGATGGAGCATGGTAGGATTCCCAGCAATGACATTGGAGTGGTATTTTGGCTGCATAACAATTGCGTAATTATACAATTAAGCAGTGTCAAGTATGTAAGTTTGACCTCTAATTGCATGCTGTGAAGGATGATGTTGATAAGTGGATGAGGTGAGGTAGGTCAAACAAATGTCGCATCAACCTGGAATAGACTGAGAGAATACAATGTTTTGTTGTGCCCCCTCAAGACTTGGGATGTGGTAAGACAGCAGTCACATTGTATGGTGATGCCTTGATTGAGATTGACGAGAATTAGTATTGTTAAAATATCATGCTTTATGTATGTAAAGTGGACAGTCTTTGACCTGTTTCTGCTCAAATTGCACAAAAAGTGGCCGTATGTAAATTGCCACCTACTTCAGTGTTTTTATGCAGGGGCCGTGAGGGCCCTGCATATTTATATGGCGAAACTCCAGTCTGTTGCTAACATGTTACGTAACCTATACACCACAGTACACTGAATTATGTGTGAAATGATATAATTTTAAGTCTGCACTATGTGAGAAGATCGAATAAAATATTCATTCGGCATGTTTTATGTGAGTTGTGTCGTGTCTTTTTTTAAAAAAAGTGTTATTGTACTGCTGAGGGGTAGTATCAAGAGTCATGAAAGTTTTGTAAAAGACTGCTACAGAAATGGTATAGTTGCCCTAGTTTGTGTTGATGGTTTAAATAAATTTTGTGCCATGTGGGGAGGTTCATAGTCAACCAGACAGCGCTAGAATTTAGTGTTAATGTTCTTAATAACTATTCCTTATAAGAAACAAGACAAAATATTTAAGTTACTGTAAAAATATATAACGTTCGAAGTGCATTGAGAGGATAAATTTTTGATGAAACAGAGCTGTAGTCCTATGACAGCGGTCGCCACGAGGCTATCTCATGTCAACAAGGTCAAGGTCAACCATTAAACAATGGAAAGACTGGACTCTCACGTGTTGACCAGTATTTACGTTTAGCCGCATCACTAGGCCCACGGAGGAAAATAGTGGACTGGCAACAACAATAAGTGGATTTTAATTACGAGGTTGTGATACAAAGTGTGGAGCGGTAATTTTGTTTCATAAAAGCTTAATTAGGGTACAAATGTTACAAATTGGCAGAATACTTCATAGCAACATTCATTACTAGTTTTTCGGGTCTTTTCGATTATAATTTTCAGCATGTGAATAGGTTATGGCTGGTTAGAATAGGTTGTTTCAAGACGTAAACAAGATGAACGAGTAAATATGTTGTGTTCTGCTCGGTGCAGTGGGACTGCGCGGCTGAGGAATGTGGTGAGGCACTGAGGGAAACCACGCTTCCACTGTCAGTGTGGTGAAGAAAGTGCACAAATCGAGTACAGTAGTCCCTCTTTTCAGCACCCACCCCTAGCGCAGACCAAAAAAGCAGTTTTATAATGCAGGTGGTCTCTTACAGCCTCATCATGATCCTCTTGTATAGAATATACTATGATAAAACATCGTTCAATTAGAAATGAGAACACTAAATAATCATTCTGTGACTTTGCGCTTATCTGTCACAGTTCGGTTAGGTTTCACATGGAAATAAGTGATGACCACATGGGTTGTTGTTCTCCGGGAAAATGACGGAGAGCGTCGGTAACCTTGTCGTGCATTTGGCTTTGAAGCATTTCAAGATGGATGATGTGACTGATCATGAATGCGAGCAAAGAGGCATTATACCTCTATGGTGTGAGCGATCAAGTTCCCATCACAAGTAAATTTCTGCCCAATATTATGAAGTTTAGTTCAGAAAACATAATATACTAGCATACAGAGAAAGAAATATAGTGGTCGAAATACTCTTAGATCCGTTGTGGAGGGGCCCGATACATGTGGAGTATGCCACATTCATTGGCATTGTAAAAATGTAAATAAATGGAAAGATCCTGCGCTCGTAAGAATTTGAAGTAGGGAGGAATAGATGCTGATTGATCAAATTAAAAACCTGTTTAAGTGAAAAATACGATAAATTTATGTCGACCTGTATGGGATTCGAACCCACTACCTTCGGCACACTCGCCTAGCCAAATGTAAAGTCCAACACGCTGACCTCTAGGCCATCGTGACAACCCAAAAAAGGTTGACCAAGGACCCAGGGTGGTGTTATAGCAGGTGTGGCTTGTACACTGAAGGAAATTCACTGTAGAAAGAAATCCTTTATTGTTTGCACTAACTAAATTCAGCAAGAATCGTGTTAATTTTATAACAATGGGTGAGTTTCGTGCATGTATTTTGTGGCCGACTTGAGGCGTGGTGGCCGGGGGTGCCTCAATTTCTCAAATTAAAGTTGTGTTCTGTTATGTGATCGCAAATTTATACAGTGTTGGCAAATTCCTTGCAAGAAACGATATTCTTAATTCAAATTGAAATGCAAAATAAATTTCAAATTAGAAATTAATGTCCTTGTAATCATAGATCGTCGAGGCATCAGTTTTGTTCTAATTTTTTATGACTTTTTGTGTGTTTTTGCAATTTTTGACGTCTCCAGAACCATCGCTTAGATTAAGCTGAAACTTGGTGTATATGTTCTTTCTGGAAGGGTCAAACAAAGTTGCTCACTAAGTGGCACTGCTGTGGATTCCTGATTTCTAACAATTTTTTCAATTTGGGTCTTTTTGTCAATGCAGCTTTCCTATTGATAACTATGTTTGTCAATGGGCATTCTAATGCTTATTTACATTTTGACTTCTTCTGTCATAAACTGTCATCCAGATTGATTTCAAACTTGGTGGCAATATACTTTGGATAGGTTTCTATCATGTTTATACAAATTGTCACGCTCCAGTGATTTTTGGATTTTTAAATGATTTTTTTGGACAAATCTTACAAAATCTTCTCCACAACTGCTCACCCAGTTGCTTTGATATTACATAAGAATACTCGTAGGCACACCTAGTTGTTAAATTGTTCACCAGGTGGCACTGCAATTTTGTTTCCATTTTTTTTATGATTTCTGTGTGTTTTTGTTACTTGTGACTTCTTGTCCAGAACCGTCTCTCAGATTAAGTTGAAACATTGTGGATATGTTTCTTGTCAAAAGAGTCAAGCAAAGATGTTCACTAGGTAGCACTGCTGTGGATTCGTGATTTTTAATGACTTTTTTTCAATTCGGGTACTTGTCATTAAATGCACCTTTTCTATTGCTTACAAGTCAATGGGCATTCTAAAGATAATTCACATTTGGGACTTCTCTGAAGAAACTGTCTGTCAGATTTACTTCAAACTTGGTGGCAATGTACCTTGGGTGGGTCTCTATCAAGTTTGTTCAAACGATTATGCTCCAGTGACTTTTGGATTTTTTATGATTGAAAAAAAAATTCAAAAAGTTTTCATAGAAAAGTTTAACATGGGAATTTCTTGTAATGGCTATAACTTCAATCATTTTGGCCAGATTTGTGCCAAACTTGGTGGGGATGTACCTTATATAAGTGTCTACCTATTTTGTGCAAATAGTCACACTCCAGTGATGTTTGGACCTTGACCTCATTTCCAAGTTCACAGGACATTTGACACAAAATTTACTGTTCACTTGTTAACTTGAGATCTGTTATGAGTTAAGACTTTGATGCTGCACATGTTAATGTTTCTATATGAAAGTCATGCTTAGACAGTACATGAGTGACCTTGACCTCGTTTGTGGGGTCACAGTGCAATATACATGAATTTTACTCTTCACTATAACTTGAGAACTACTTGAACTGGAACCTTGATGTAGCACATGTAAGTGTTCTTCTAGAAAGGTCAGACTTTTCACTCAGTATATGGGTGACCTTGATCCTCTCCCAAGTTCACAGAGCTGCAAGTGTCATGAATGTCTAGGTCAGCTGAGCATGGGCTGTTCACATACCCCTGCTGTTCCTGATTTCTTTTTTTTTTTTTTGGTTCTTTTTGGGGTAAATCTTAAAAACTCATCTTCTCTGAAACTGCTCACCCAATTGTTTTGATATCACACATGAACACTCCAAGGGACTCCTGGTTCTGAAGATGTTCAGCAGGTGGTACTGTGACCTTTTGGGGGGGTGTTTTTTATGATTTTTTGTGTGTGTGTGAGTTACTGCCACATTTAAATTTTTTCCAGAACTGTTTTTCAGGTTAAGCTGAAACTTGGTGGATATGTCCCTTGTGGAAGGGCTAAACAAATTGTTCACTAGGAGGCAATGCTGCTGATTCCTGATTTTTAACATTTATTTTTTTTTAATTTGGGTACTTGTTGGTAAATGCACCTTTCCTATTGCTTGCTCAAGTCAATGGGCATTTTAATTCACGGTTTTTATTTCTTCTGCAAAACTATGCTTCAGGTTGACTTCAAACTTGATGGCAATGTACCTTGGGTGGGTCTCCAGCAGATTTGTTCATATGGTCATGGCCCATTGATTTTTGGATTTTTTATGATTTTGTTGGTTCTTTTTGGGGGCAAATCTTCAAACATCATCTCCTCTGAAAATGCTCACTGCATTGCTTTGATATAACACAGGAACACTCCTAGGGAGTCCTGGTTCTGAATTTGTTCACCAAGTAGCGCTGTGATTTTTTTCTATTTTTTTTGTGTGTTTTTTGTGTGTGTTATTGCTATTTTCAACCTTTTCTACAGAACTGTCGCTCAGATGAAGGTGAAACTTGTTTGATAGGTTCTTGGTGGAAGGATCAAACAGAGCAATTCACTATGTGACAATGCTGTGGATAACTGATTTTTAACAACTTTTTAAATTTGGGTACTTACCCGTAAATGCACCTTTCCTATTGATTACTGTGTAAGTCAATGGGCATTCTAACGCTTATCCACATTTTGACCCCTGTATGCAAAACTGTCATTCAGATTGACTTTAAACTTGGTGGCAATGTAACTTGGTTTGGGTCTCTAGCAGATTTGTTTAAATGGACACGCTCCATTGATTTTTGGATTTCTTTGTTCTTTTGGGGGGCAATTCCTAAAAAATAGCAAGGGTATATGTACATGTCAGCTGAGCACAGGACTGTCACAGTCCTCTTGTTTTATAAGTTAAGGCAGAAGTAAAGGACTGGCTGTAATTTTTATAAAGTACATTCAACAAAATGTGTTTGTTACACCTGAACAGTATTTCCTTCCATTATTTCAACTTGCTCAACAGCCCTACAGGCCTACATATGCTTTTGCCCCTGCATTTAGGCCACCAGGCCTTGTTACGTAATTTTGTCAGCAATAGAAAGCATTTCAGTGAGAATTGTTGACGAGGCCTCTTATGGCAGAGTGCCCCAGGTCAACAACTATCCTTGGTATAGGTCAGTGTAGTCAGCCCGTGGCTACGAAAGCTGTTCACTTTGTTGTATTCTAAACAGGAAAGGCTGAAAGGATAGTCTCAAGGAGGATCCTGCATGAACAAACCTAACTGAACTTTACAGTCGCCCCCTCTTGCTAAGGCCACTTTGTTATAACATTGTGAACAGGAAAGGGCTGAAGGATAGTCTCAAGGAGGATCCTGCATGAACAAATTCCAATTGAACTTTACAGTCGCCCCTCTCTTAAGAAGGTCACTCAGTTATAACATCGTGAACAGGAAAGGGTTGAAAGAGTCTCAAGGAGGATCATGCATGTACAAATTTACTGAACTTTACAGTCCCCCCACTCTTGCTAAGGTCAGCCTAAATTTAAAACTGATTTAAAAGTCTGTATATTATTAAAGCATAAGCCTGTTTTTCAAGACCAAATCTTCTAGCAATGTGCAGCTTGTGCCACCCTGACTTGTATCCACAAACCCTTGATTTGATCATGATTATCAATATCATTTTATGTTTATATCATGTATATGTTCCCATGTGTCATTTTTCATTTTAGCTTGGCCTCAACGTAAACAAGTTAAAAAGTACTTGCAGTGTAAGACTGCCCCGTTACCAGCCAAAAGTAGTCCTATGCAAGAGGTGGTTTATAATAAAAGGCTAGATTGTAAAGAAAAAGGTTCAAGGATCTTTACAGAGTGATCTTAAAATGGCGCGAACATTGTCTTTTATGAGGGGTGGACTGCATAGCAACTACCACTATGTTGCACATTTTGTTTTTATCCAAGGTAAATTACTATCATCATAGTCACCATCCTCATCAGCAAACAGTGGCCTTTACATGTTATAAATGGGTTTAGTTCTGTAAATTACAGTGCTACCCCTCTTGTAAGGTGCCCTCACCCACCCCCACGATGAGACAGTACCCCTCTTGTAAGGTGCCCCCACCCACCCCCATGATGAGACACCATCCCTCGTAGGGAGGCCACGTCTCCATGCATCATGTATGCATATGATATTTTAATTTCCTTTCCCTCTCTTGAGAGAGGCCACCCCTCTCATGAGGCCACATTTCTGGTGCACTTGGGGTGGCCTTATAAGAGGGGGACAGCTGTATAACTGAATGAAAACCAGTTTGGTGACACTTTCATTCGTTGTCATTTTCAGTTCAGCTGACTTGTCAGTCAGCTGAGCTACTAGGAGAATCCATCATCTGTCAATGAATAGAAAACTATTAAGCAATCAAAACATTGATGTGTTATGAAGAATCTGTCTGTTGTAGGTAGAGGGAGAGGGAGATAAAAAGCCTGTTTACTTTTCTATTACACAAAATAGACCTGTTCAAACCTGGCTGTACCATACTTTTCCCGGACCATAATCAATTATGCATTCCATTGTTGCCCGATTGTCCGATCAGCAAGTGGCCAAGTCTGGCTCACGCCTTCATGTTTACCACGGATACCGCAGCCAAGGCTGGTGATAACAGCATGGATTGTGCTGAACTGTGCAAATTGTTAACCTAAAAATGGCACATCAGTTGTGAAACGTGCATTTTAAGTTTGCTGACAGTTTGATCTTTCATGAAATCCAAGCACAGCCTTGTTTTACTTTTTGATCCTTCCACGTGTAATCTGGCCAGCATGGTTGAGCACAAAATGTAAACAAAAGCAGGCTGCACTTCCCGAAGTGAACCAAATAAACCCTAGTCCAATGAATTGGTCTATTGATGTACAAGCCAAACAATATCAGAAATACAAAACAAACTTGCAAATGGGAAAAATTGTCTCTGCATGAGTGACGGACAGTTTTGAAAAGGAAACAGTGCGTTGAATTTGTCATTAATTTTTGATGTCACATGGGTATTCTTGTTTGTGATGGTGTTTTATTTCTATTTAGAGAAAGGTGTGGCAGTGACTATATCTCTGATGGTTGAAACATTTGTGTGCTTGTATAGTAAAAGTTCATAGATGTGGGTATATTTAGACAGGCTTCACAGCTCAGTTAGCAATTCAAATCAAAATAGTCCTTGGATATACATATAACTTATAAAATGACAGACATAGAAAGATATATCATTATATGAGAAAACATGCATGTCAGAATGAAGAAAACTACTGCATGATGTGAAGCCTATGTATTAAAACTGAAAGCAAAGGAATTATACATGACAGTTGTGTACAATGGATTTATATTGTAGAATAGTGCAGCATCAAATTTGGGACATGTCGTATAATGGGAGGGCCAATTGATTTCATGTAAAGTCAACTGAAGCTTGGGGGGGGTGGGGTGGGGTGAGGGGTCAGGGCCAAAATAAAAATACTTCCTTTTTTTTGAGAACATTGTACTTTTGATGGTGGCCATGTAATCCTGTCATGACACGGAATGGCGACCGATAACAGACCCAGAGTCTCAGCAGTATCTTCGTATCTTTGTTTCTATTTCTATCTATACAGTTCCTGTAAAATAGAGACTAATGTGATCAATAGTCTATTGGGAATGAGAACAAATCACAAATTGGGGATGTGAACCATGTAACATTAGGAGGTAGTTGCAGAAGATGTCTGTAGCATGAAAAGTTTGTGGAGATCAATCATAAAATCTGTCTGTACATTTCTAAAAGTTATAACCGCGATAGACCTGAAGTCAAACAGGATTACAGCACCTGAAGTTTACATTGTCATCTGTACCACGAGAAACGTTTAAATCTATAGATTTGGAAAAAACAATGTTGTGAGACTCTGTATTTCTGCCAGGAGTTCACACCACATGATGCAGCACAGTTCACAGCAGATTCCAGGACCATCACAAACTTCAGTTCCATTTGTGGTATGAAAAGTTTGAGAAAATCATTTAAGGTTGAGAGGACTGGTTTAAAACCACCAGTTGCCTTTTATGGGTGACTGCCTGTCTCAAGTCAGGAGTGAAATTTGTTTCTTCACATTGGCATTGGAAGATAAATGTTGATGCTTTGGTAAGTTTGGAATCTCTTTGCTGTCATTGTTGGGTTTGGAATTTATGAATATGGATCATGTTTTTCGGTACTAATTCATGAAATTTATGTGTACTTTTGAAAAAAAGTTTTAAAATTGCTTCATTAGATCTACTTAATCCAGCACCATAATAAGCCTCAAATCCTTGTCATGAGTTAATCCATCTGTGGCAAGAAAAGCACTTTCATAAATCTATACATTCGAGGGGGGGGGGGGGGGGAAATCAGTGATTTTTGTATTTCTGCCAAGAGTCCACAGTGCACGGAGCCTTTTTTATTTACAATGGTCCCAGTATCACCACAAGTTTCAAGTCCACCTGTGGCATGAAAAGTTCAAGGACATCACTATGAAATATGTGTACAAATTTATGAAAATGGTATCTGTGTGCCTGTTTAACATCCACACTAACATGCTTATCCCCTATTTTGTACCATATTACATTGAAAACCCATGGGATGTTGCCTATGTGGTATTGTTGACCATATTTCATGGGTGGGACTACTTTTTACCATATTTGTAAACTCAGAGATATTGTTTTCTAATTATGGAAGGAATCACTACCATATTTAGTGTGACTGTGGGTTAAAGGTCACCCAATATTTCACCAGCACTGAAGACTCAAAGGGAGTCCAACCAACCATCATTCAACAGCTGAGTGGCCACAAAAATGTGCAGTACATGAGCAATTATGCAACAGGAAGCAGAAATCAACAGCACGCCATGTGCAGCATTCTCCGGAGAAATTATTCTTCTTTTTAGAGATGTCTAACATCTTTCCAAAACACTCCCCAGACTCTGACTTCATCATTTTTCCCAGCTGATGTAGCAGGTAGCCATAGCCCCATTCCTTCGGGCAATGCTTGCAATGCTGCCATCAGTGATGGGGCCAATCTGACAGCCCTCTGTCAATTGAGCTCTGCGGGTGCGTACTTTGGATTGTTTGCTGGTGCAACACTCCTAGGCAACGTTACCTTCCATATTGAAATAATTAAAAAAAGTGACTTTTTGTCGAGATTTTGGGCTGAAGCAATGGCCATTCACAAAAAATCTGCCATTAGGCCTAGAGTCGACCGTTTTTATTTGTTGTTTAAATTTTATATTCATACACGTGGCATGACTGTTGCAAAGTCTGATCCAATGTGATGAAATAAAATGGTGCAAGTGATATAAATTGTCTTTTTTTTCTTTTCTTTATGGACCGTAGGGGATAAGTACAAAATAACTCTCATCTTTAATCTGTCTAGACCAAATCCCCCGAGCTGTTTGCCTGCCTGTGCGTCTGATCATCCGCTCACTTTGCACTTTGGTGATCAGACGCGCAGGCAGGCAAACAACTCGGGCGGGATTTGGTTTGACAGATTAATGACTGGGGTAACTTTGTCTATTTATTTCAAAGTGTTTCCATTGCAAGCTTAAGGTCTCATTGCCAGCATTAGTTTTGTTTATCATAATAGTCAACCTTGAGTTTTTGGCATCATATACTCTGTCAAGAAATCCAGGAGTGAATCCTGCATGGATCCATGTACAGACTTCCATTCAGATTTCTCAACAAGTGACTTGCACTGTGGGGTCAGTTCCAACAATTTGGGGTTGATACAGTGCAAGGTGAAGTCACGCAAAGTGGCTATTATGGGATGCTGATGTCTTACCACCTATTACAGGGGGAATAGCATCATCTGCTTCATCATCATCCTCAATCTCATCCTGGCACTGGTTTTCCTTGGTGGCTTCATTGTTCACATCCACACTGCTGGTGTTTGATGGGGCAATAAAATAGACAGAAGTCACTTGTTTAGTCCTGTTACTTTTCCCCCTGAAATGAAGACTGCACAGGCTAGCTGCTAACTGTACAACAAACAAGCAAAACCACTGTGGGTATGGTATTTTCATAGCTTGAAAGTAGATTTTTTACTGTAAATAGCTTTATTTTCGCTGTATTTTTATTTTCGCTTATTTCGCTAATGGCACAAAACCGTGAAAATTAAAATACAGTGAAATGGTATTTTAACATTGATTTGATAGGAATTTTGTGCAAAATAGTGAAATTAAAAATTCATTGAAATGCCTGAAATACAAAAACCGTGAAAATTTATACACGCGAAAATAAGTACATTTACAGTATTCAAAATGTTCCAGAGTAATGAGGGAATTAAGTAAGAAAACAAGAAAACAGATGACATTTTTCCTCAAGCCATTTTTTGCTAGTTTTAATCTTTTAGTGCCAAGTTGTGACTGAGTCAGCAGTTTTCATCAAGTATGCCAAAGAAAGCTGTTGACTGGGCCCCTCTTGTGCTCTGGTATGATGTGGGTAATTGTCTAATGGTGCTTAGGTCAAAGGGTGGTTTACAAGGAACATGGGTCTGGTATCGTTACATCTGTTCAGAGCATAAAAACTTTTGTCAAAATTGGCACTGATTGAGTTGAGGAGAGCATGTTGAAAGTGAAAGAGTGGAACAGCTGTAGTTTATGCATCCAAACTATGGGCTTTAATGACAGGGCCACGAGATGGGTCCTACTGCACCACAGGCACTTAAAATGGTGGCAATCAATGAGAGGGCTACAGGAGGGGGGTCCCACTGCACCACAGCTACTTAAAATGGTGGCCATCAATGAGAGGGCCACTTGACCGGGGTCCCACTGCACCACACCTACTTAAAATGGTGGCCATCAATGAGAGGGCCACTTGAGAGGGTTCCCACTGCACCACAGCCACTTAAAATGGTGGCCATGAATGAGAGGGGTCCCACTGCACCATAGGCACTTAAAGTTGTGGCCGTCAATGAGAGGGCCACATGAGGGGGGTCCCACTGCACCACAGCCACTCAAAATATAAGCTACTGTAACATTGATTTTGTGGATGTCATAAAATCAGTTGGTGTAACATGGCCAAAAGTACATGTAATCAGATTTTCTGTCAAAGGTATCATAAATAAAATCCTTGATTTGATGGGCTAAGTTTTAATTAATAAAAGAGTGAAGCTTGTCTTGATAAACCACATAGTCTGAGAGCAGCCTCTGATGACAGCATGTCTTCTTTCATCGGAAACTTCCCACAAAACCAGTCCAAACTGGATGGATCTGAGATGTGGTCTGCTTCTATGTCTCTTTGCTCATGATTTTATCATTCATATAATGGAAATTTAAATGGGAGACGCATCGAAGTGGAAGGCTTTGGTCAGTAAGTTTCGGTAGGTTGAGGAAAGGAAGAAAACACAAATGTATAAAAGACAAGATTCCTGTGGTCTCATTTCTTGACACTGCTCCTTGCTGCTTGTAAATTCAGTGACCTCTTTCACATTGTGTTTTTGTTGTAAACTCTTGTAACAGCAAAAATTGGAAATGTATTTTGCCTTTTTACCCATCGATCTGAATGAGGACCGATGAGCATGGAAACAGGGCAGTTTATGAGTGAATTGTGTGGCCAGTATCAAAAGGTCAAAAGAAGTGGGCTGTTGTGCTTTTAAAGGACACTATTATTGACCTCCCCACCCCCTCTCCCCTCCCAGGCAGAACATGATGAAATATAATCTGCTGCTCTATCATTGGAGAAGTTCATTACATGTTTTGAGTGATGAACTGCACTACAAAGCTGATTATCACATTTCTAACTGCAAATTTTCATTGAAACTTTTTTTTTTGCTGTATGCCTGGGTTTTATTGCCTGTCAAGAAAAATTGTGGGATTTCTTTTCAGAACATCTCTGCTGTTGGGCTTGGAGAAAATTTGTTGGGATAATGAAGCTGTCAGCTCTCATGATGCTTTGGGGCCCCTTTTATCATTGACACATTGCTTCCCTGTGGAGTCAATATACAATCTGGATAGGTGATGTGGTTATAGAACCAGAGTGGTTTACTTCATCTATGGTAAACCCATCTTCATTGGTGTTTTGTTATCCATGTGCAGGAATATTGATCAACAGAAAGGAAAGGACAGAAATCCAAGTCCAAGTGCAGGATCCTATCTGCCCTATCTATAGTTTCAGTACGTCAGCTGAACTGGTATTTAAGATAAGAATTTATCTTGTGAGGGTTCCCGTGCATATTTTAGCAGAAGAAGTGCGGCTATTGATTTATTGAACGGACTTGAAGTGTCCAGAGGCAAGGTGTGTCAGTGAACACACTGCATTGTTAACATACCATTGCTCCTTAGCCAGAGTTAATTGTTTGTACACATGATATAAATGAAACATTTTTATTGGTTTATGCAGGTGAGATTTGTTATCATCTGGCATGAAGCAAAATGAAATGATATATCATCTGGCATGAGGCAAAATAAAATGGTGTACCATTTATTTTTTGGCAAAATGACATGTTACATCAATTGGTGTGAGGTAATATGATAAAATGGTATACCATTTTGCCTGAAGCAAACTAATGAAATAGAAAAAATGAGGAAATTGCATACTGTTTAGCATGAAACAGAATGGTGTACCATTTAGCATGAGTGAAGGTGATGAAATTGTAAACCATTTGACATCGCGCGAAAGGATAAAATGGTTTGCCATGATGCAAAATAATGCAATGTGATACCATTTGGGATGAGGCAGATGATGAAAAGATGTGCCATTTGGCAAATGATAAAGTGATGTACTCATTTGGCAAATGATAAAGTGATGTACTCATTTGGCATGATGCATGTGATAACATAGTTTACAATTTGGCATGAGGCAGATAATGAAATGGTGTACCATTTGACTGGCTGCAAAATCTCAAGGCAGGTGGCATATCACCTATGGGAAGTGTCAATAGCATAAAGAGTACTGTAGTATCTTGACAAGGTGGCCTTTGAAGGCAGGTGGTCTCTCCTTAGAGTTGTCCCTTAATTCTTTAAGTGCCAAATTTTGGACTGAGTCAACAGCTTTTCTGGGTGCATTGTGCCCAGTGCGCACCTAGAAAAGCTGTTGACTTGAAATATTTTCTCTGGGACTATAGGCATGCTGGTATGGAATGAAAGGTCTTTTCATGAGGAATACAAATCTGAGATCCTAATGCTAATTCAGACTACTTTGACTTGAGTAGATCGACTGTAGACGTGATTAGCACTGAAAGAGTTAAGAGAGAGACCACTGTACACAGTTTTGTACTGGGGCAAAATTTATTAAGTTCTAACCATACCCAGTATGTAGGAAGGAAAATGGAAGCTGGAACAGTTGTGCCTGGCTTATGGCAAAATGTGGATACGTGCTGCTGAATTTTCAGATTCAATGAAGTACAATGAGAATTCCATGTAAGTCGGGGTACAATGCAGAAGCCACAGTGGATCACAGTAAAGTTCTTAAGCTGTCTGTAA
The DNA here is from genome assembly GCA_964020975.1 of Hermodice carunculata. Taxonomy (NCBI): domain Eukaryota; kingdom Metazoa; phylum Annelida; class Polychaeta; order Eunicida; family Amphinomidae; genus Hermodice; species Hermodice carunculata. The sequence continues at coordinate 13,194,615 of OZ026612.1, read as the reverse complement.
GATACATTTTTATAGATTTTGCTATATCCCACATAGTGTTAGGACTTCTTGTACATGTAGGTGTCCTACAAATTGCTTAGTAATGAAGCCGATGCAGTGAAGTGTTGGCATGGATTGGGGACATACACTCTAGTCCTTGAAATTGCTTTGAGTACCCTCTGGTTTCAAGCAAAGTTTTACTGCACAATCATCCCTCATCAAAAATCTTCTCATTGAAGAAAAAAACCTCTTCCAATTTCTTGTCCAAGGATGTTATCTGTATACATACACTGATCAAGGACATTGCCATGAGTACAAACCTGCTGTACATGCAAATGTGAATGATTGCCCAGTGTTAACTTCTGCAGTGCTCATAACAGTATCATCAAACTGGTTTTGCTTCTGCAGTCGTCCAATTGCACACAGTAGTCCCTCGACTCCTTTGAGTGACCCTTCAAATGAGGGCCCACCTGCCCTTTAGGATCACATTTACAAAGTCCCAAATATCACCTTTTCCAAGTTGTTTGACTTCTGTTGGGTGACTGCTGCTTTATATGGCTACTCTGTGACCTGGCCTAGGGCTGGGTTTTTAAAGGAAGGACTGCTATAGTCCGGTTTAGTGTTTGTGTTGGCATGACAAGGTGAAAATTGGCCTGAATATTCTCTATGGCTGGTAAAAGGTAATATGTGAATGGCAAGTGGGGCCTTGGGCACTCTTTTTATCTACTTTCCTGTTATGAAGGATGAGGAAGGGAGGGGGCCAATAATTGCCCTCCCCCCCAAAAAATGATTTCTCTTTTTGAACCATCATTTTTTACCAAGAAAGAAACTATATTTCTCTCAGGCTTCTTTTTAAATTATGTGATTCAGAAATAGAAAAAAGTGCTACTGATATGTACACGACATGGTAGAAAATAAACCTGAATCCATTGTTCTCCTGATACGAAGTGGCCATCAACAAACTGTCATGCAGTGAGACCCATTTGCAACACCTTAAGGTCACCCCTCATGCATGAGAGAAGTGGCCTTTCTTGAGCATGGCAACATAATAGAAATGGACACGTTCTGCAAACAGGTCTGGGTGCTAAGGGAGGGTTGCTTTAGGCAAGATGTATGTTGTTAAACCTATGAGGGAGACTACTAAATGGCAATGACAATGATATTTTCATTTTTTTTCATGAGTTTAAAGATTTCTTTGTCATTTGCGTGTGTTACACCATAAATGCTTCACATTTTTAGCTCCATGGACAATGGACTCTAGCTCCACAACTGATAACCTTCAGTCCCCCTTTGAATATGTCTGTATCACTATGTATAGTGGCATTAAAATTGCAAAAATCCACCAGCAAAATCTTCTGACATCAATTTTTTATTTATATCCTGAAGACGATGTCAGATTGTCATGCTGATAAAGTGCACCAGCGAACGTTGCACTTGCTCACGACTCATTACTGCAGAAGTTCCATTTTTGTGGCATTTTGCTGTCAGGTGTCGTTTGTACCTACAGTGGTAGGAGTTGAGAGATTCACATTGACATTGTCTTTCTCTGCAGGTTGACAGTCACTCTGCTGAGGAGAAGGCTGCCGTTCATATACAGTTTCAGTACCGGGGACACCTGGGCAGCAAAAAAATACATAGAAAAACTCTACCAACAGTTTGAGAAGGTAAGCTACTAAAAACATTTACATCTCCTGGGATAAAGTCAGAACATCTTCATTACATTTATGCATAAATTTTATTTCCTCTCATATATATACTAGTGTATATATATATTGCAGGAGTTTCTACATGTTGTAAAAAATTTTACATTGCAAGCCCCCCTGCAGTGCTGTATGTGGGACCTGTAGAGTGGCAGTTTTGATTGGCCATTCAAATAAGGCCAATAGCAAAATCAGAGGCTGCAAGTCCTCCAATAAAGCAGGGTATCTCTGGCTTTTCCAATCATAAAAATTGCTTTGATTTCGTAATCATCTGCAGTTCAAACAGTGCTGTTCATAGTTGTTGAATGAACCTCCCATTTTTTGTGCCTCTTTCAAGACACCAAATTTTACCCCTTGACCCAGGTGCAATCATTGAATTTCCTGTGCGTGACATCTGACAAACCAGATGTGCTGTGTTCAGTCTGGAAAGTATTGCAATAGCATTTGTTTGTGTATGTGTCCTTCCCCATTGTTCTGAACATGGAAAATGAAAGTGATACAAAACCCAGTTTCCTTGCTCTTGAAATGAAAATAATACGCAAACAGTATGTAACAAAACTGACCAAGAGAGAACAATTCAAGTTTGACATCACATTACATACTTATCTTACAGATAGTGTCACACAGGATCAAGAATATTGAGTTTCCATTATCCCAGTTTTAAACAATTGCTAGCAATACAACAGTTATAAAAGATTTCAGCAGTCAAGTCTGTATTGTAAAAAGAACCCTGCTACCTGGCAAATGTTATGCACAAAACAATCTTCGAAATCCTCGTTTGAAGTGTTGCCACAGGTATGACCTAAAACTGACAAAGTACAAAACCAACTCCAGGACATTGATCAAATGATGTCCGGATGTGAAGAGATTAAACAGCAGGTGATGAGAGGTACAGTTCTGTAGGTGAATTGTGTGTTTACTTCATCCACCAGGCATTTCACTCTTTCACCATTTTCAGAGTAGAGTTGAATTTGAAAATATACCTTGACCCAATTTCACATGACATTTTCAGTATTCTTTAACTCCTTTTATTCATAAATTTTAGCACTTCTTGAGACCGCTGAAAATGAGAACCAATTTGCAAGATTTTCTTTAGAAGCGGGACTTGCAGTCCCTGGTGAGTCTTGTTAGTGAGTAAAATGGTGCTACTGTTTTCCAAGTCCCTGGATCACCTGTTTCTACTATGTTATTGAAAAAAAGCTTTGTTGTCATGGTAATGGTAGGAACTGAAAACAACCTTAAGTTACAGTTGATAGGCCTGAAATAAAAGATTAACCACAAAAAAAAAAAAAATGAATCTGTTTTAGTGCCCATAGCAAGAAGTGCATATATCTATTTGCCAAACTTGATTGAGGAATGTTGTGTGTTTAATTTTGTTTTTTGCTTCAGACAAATTTCTGTGAGATTATTAATGGAAGGAATACTATCAGTGGAAGGCTATATTGTAGGCCTCAGACACACACTTAATGAAAGTCTCAGCATGCCATCCATATCCCAGTCATTCCCCTCTTGCCTGTCTCTAGCATTCAGCAAAAAGTTGATACAAGCAAACTGAAATGTAGACTTTTATTGTGGGCACACCATTGGCTTCGACAATAGAGGTCTACAGCGAACAATTACCAGCTGGTTGCCATGGTAACCACTTTACTTGGTACATGGTAACTATCAGGGTGCACACATTGGCAAAGAAAGTAGTTTGACTGGGCCCCAGTTTTACTGCATGTCTTGGACAAGCTGTCCTCCCGAATCTTGTACCAGAGGGCCTGGTGAGGGGCACCTGCTTATTGACAGTAATCTTATTGTCGACAAATGCCACTCTATCACACTCAAACTCTGCAGGGTGAGGGAACTGGCAGACAGAATAGGAGTAGCCCACATTCTGTGGTGGGTTAGTCCAATCGTGTGACGGTTGCCTCTTGTGAGATGAGCTGGGAGAATAAATGCTGTCCTTGAAGCTGACTGATGCGGTCCAATCAATGTCTCTTGACTTCTTTTAAGCTTTTGTGGTTAACGATTCTGTGAAAACATCATTCTTTAGCATGGGTCAGGTGCTAATTAAGCGCTTGACCAGTGCTGGGTAAAGTTGTTTACCTGTTCTCAATTGATAAACAATTTTCAAAATACAGTGGTGATTAGAAATACCTTCCCTCCCAAGCGCATCATCCTGCGATTAAATTCACTCAAAGTGCACTTCAGATGCACTCTAGTTGTGCTTGAAGTAAGTTCAAAGCAAGTGCAAGAAGCGCAATTAATACATTGCTTAAATTTCCCCATTTAAAAAATGAAATGGTGCACATGTAGAAATGTAACTGTGTCAGATTTGTGCATAAAACACCAGATGAGATCATCGATTATTTGAGATCATCAACCAGTCAATGAATTTGAGTCTTCCCATGGCTCATGTCCAAGTGTTTATTTTTGTTCACTCTGCACCTTTTCCCTCCAGTAAAGTTTGTGTGGAATGTTGCTCTGTCAAATTTTAATAATGGACGGCAATAACAAAACTTCTTGTGTCACATTTATCTCGCCCGTTTTCGAGAGTTCATTGGAGCATGGCATCCATGTTTGTTCTTAAATGGACTGCATGACAGTTATAGGAAACCAAGTAATTTTCGGCTATTGTCAGCAACCTGTGGTGCTTTTCTGAAATATTCCAGTACCATATTTGGATCCATAACCTCAAGTGAGTTGCATGATATGGATATTATTGTCAAATTTGACTGATTTTTATGGCAGGAAATATCAACACATCAAATTTAGCCAATCGGAGGAGAGTATCCCAAAATAGAACAGGCTTTTAGACTTTCCCACAGTGCCTAATGTTCCAGACATTTGTAAACAAACGTGTCCCAAGGGGGAATGCAAACTTGTGGACACTTGCATTTTTTTCTGCAAATTTATACACTTTTACTTGCCATAAACAACTGTTACTGATTATTTATACTGCATGGACAGATAGATAAAATGTCATTGCCGAAAACTACGATGCTCAATCAGTCATACTAACCACATGGTACAGGCTGCAAGGCGGGAACAGACTGCGAGTGTTTTGGTGTTTTCATTTCGCATTTTTTACATGAGGAATTAATTCGAAAAGTAGAGTGGACCTAAAGGCATTGTTATGTCAAATAGGCAAATTAATAGTAGTTATGTCTGTGGTAGGCCTGATCCCAGTGCCTGTTGATTGTTCACGCTGTTTTCATTTTGTCACATTAAAACTTGTGAGGATCCGACGCGTACTAAACTTTAAAGCTCTTGGACTTGCGACAAATGCACAACCGTGAACAGGAGCAAGCATCACAATGGAATTGATCGATATGGATATGAGTGCGCTGGAAAAGACATAAAACAACAATGCAGAAAATTGACACTTTAAAATTTAGCACTTGAAGCACGTTTCGAGCACATTTAAAGCTGACATTCAATCACATTTTTCTGTGTTAGGCAGGGAAGTTAGTTCGAATCACCACTATAGACATTGGAGAAGAAAGTATTTCATATTCAAGCTCTTCAGACCAAATTGAGCAAGAATGGATTTACCCTTAAAGCGCTGATTAAAGATTGAGTCAACAGCTTTCCTTGGGACACTTTGTGCGCATTGCAGGCCACAGACTACAGTTATTAATCCTTCTATTTTTATATTAGCATTTTTTCAGTCTAAAAAATCAGCATTTTGGTATTTTAAAATTCCGTGAACAGCATTTAACAGATGAAAATGTCAAAAAAATATGGATCGATTTTTGTCATACAATTCCCAGCTTGTTAATGTGTGATAATTAAAATACGAAACAACACCTAGATGTCAGCTTTATACAGGTGTATGAACTGTGCTCTTGCCAGGGTCACATCATTGTCCTTCCCCACCATAAAGTTCCCACCTGGCCTGAAAGACAGTGCAGCTATATGACCACCAATGAAGTAACTCTGCGATGCAGCAAACCTGACTTAGCTAACTTTATTTAAACAGAAGCTACAGCATGCTGAAAACACAGTATTTTCACAATTATGGACTATCTCCGTTGGGATGCACAACCAGCCAATCACAACTGTGGTCTGTAACCTCTTAGACTTATCAAAATTTTTAAAACTTGTTTAACTGAAGCCACAGCTTGTTTTCTGCAAAGGATTTGCATTAACTTTACCAAACTTCAATATTAAGGAAAATATCAACTTTTTTGCAAGCAACCTTTAAATCTGAAAAATCAGTTTTTATGACAAATAAAATGATTAATTAAAATTTTGAGGAAAATTATATAAATACATCGAATCAATTCTTTTCTATCCAATATGAATATGATACACTATGGGCTATGATGCAAACCCATAATCACTTGCCTGCATGTCCTGCCCTTACAATGAGAGATCAAATTACAATGCCCCACCCCTTAATTTCAACCCAAAATTTGAATATATTGCTAAAATTTTATGAATATTTAGGTGAAATTGGTGATTTTTTTTACTATTTATGGATAGATTCGTAACATTTGTCTACAAAAAACATGACATCTATCACTGCTGAGGCATTAATGGGGGATGGGGGGAGTATCAGTTACACCAAGTCAGCATCTTATACCAGTCGTGATGGCAGTATTTTCCTGATATAATCTGAATTATGGCAGACAATGGAACAGTTTCAGTGTTTAAAATTTATTGGCCCATTAAAGTGTACAGTTTAAGACCAGTATTTCACAGATTAGAGTAGCAGTATTCAGCAAATTATGTTTTTTGGTACTGAAATTATGGAATTTTAACATGCCCATTGTTTGAACATTAGGAGGGCAGTTGGGTGATCCAGCTTCCACAAACCAATAGTGCTATGCCTTTTTTTCTGCAGTAGACTGCATCATAAGTTGTGGTTTATTGACATGGTTTCTGGTGTATGTGCACATATTAGAAAGAAAATGACAAAAGTTTGTACAGTTACTCCAATAAAATAAATACATATTTGTATTCACAAGTGCTCTGATTTTAAATTTGATAAGCATCCAATTATCAATCCAATTATCAGGCACAAGTTTTTTCAGGCAAGTGTTTAATGGAAGCTAACTTTTTCTTCCCTTGTGTCACTTTCTGAAACTCTTATAATTATATGTTGTTGTATGTCGAAGTTCAAATGTTTTGCCACCTATGCACACTTGCTTGGTAAAAGTGATAAAATCTGCAGTTCATAAGTGCTGTCATCCATATTCATGAATATAAATTGCTTCATTTTTGTGAAAATAATATGCTGCTGAACTCAACAGCTCAACAAAGTCAGCATGCCTGATTTTAAATGATTTACCCCAGTCAAATGACACACATATATGACAAGCTTTTGTCCGCAAAAAATAAAAAAAAAAAAAAAAAATAAAAGGGGGGTGGGGGTTGGGGGAGATACAAAAAAAAAAAAAAAATCAAAGAAATTTACATTGTACCTAAGATTTGTACAGCTCTACTGACAGACAATGCACATTTTTTCTTGTATGCCCAAAATCACTTTGACATGATTTTGTGTAAACAGCTCTGCATATGAATGGAGGCTATCGGCCTACAATGACAATGCCACAAAATTAAAAGTTTGAAACAGATGGTTACTAAGTTTCATATTAATGGGATTTGCATAATTTATTCATGTCATACTAGCATTGTTAATTTCTCATACACACATATGATTACCTGTGTGGTACTTGTGAGGTTTCGCTAAATACAAAGGACTATGGAAGCTATCTATCTACCAAGCAGTCAGCAAAGGAGGCATAGCCTGTGCACTTGTTAAATGTCTTGCAGCAAATCCTGTTATTATTTATGCAGTGTGGTTCCACTGATAGGTGCAACATGTCTATGCACAATGATTTGTGACATAAATGTGATACTTCATGAATTTTTTGGAATATTGAGACTGTTAAACTTGATATTCACCGCCAATCTGTGGGTGTAAAACTTTTTTCCTCCTTTCATAAGCTGGCCTGAGGTACACAATACCATAGCCCAAACCATCCATGTAAAAGTTGTTAGGATCACTCAAAAATGTCCAGGCAGCGGTCAAAAAGTGCTGACTTCCCATTTCAACTTTTTTTTTTTTTTTTTTTTTTTTTTTAATAATATTTTATTGGCCTTTCAATAATATACAATAGATAAAGTCTGAGCTACCAAATTCCATCGAGATGCAAAGACTTCTTGGTGATTCCGGTTGTACATAATGTGTTGTTCAGCGTTGAGCTTATTTCTTAAATACCGAAGAAAGGCTCGAAATGAGACTCTTTCTTTTTTGCAAACACAACAGTGAATAAAGTATTTTGCTTGCAGTAAACAATTGTTCAGAGCATACCTTTTTGGCTCATTGAAAAATCCAAACATTATATAAAATTCTGTCAAGTTTATGACATTATGATGATTACATGAATTCCACCACTGCTGAAACAGTTCCCAAAAACCTGTTACATGATCACACTTACAGAATCGATGAACAATTGTGTCTTTTTCCTCGCAAAAAATACATTGTTCCAATTTGATTAATTTATACTTGTATAATTGTGCATTATGCGTTACAAATCTATGTAAACAGGCAAACTGAAAACTTTGGAGTCTTGTTTCAAAAGTACATCTGAAAGGTAAAATATGAATTTTCCCCCAGTTATCTTCATTTGTATTAAAATATTTCATCCAATGTTGCCAAGCTGTTGGGGTCTGCAAGTTATTAGAATATATTAATGTCCAATAAAATTCTTTACATAGGATAAAATTAATTTTTCTTTTTTTCCTTTCAATAGCTAGCACTGGCACATCTGAAATAATTTTATGGTGTTCAATCAATAGAAATTGTTTCCATTTTACTGGTATAGCAGATCGAATGGATAAATATTCTAAGAAGTTCGTCTGTAGACCATATTTTTCATGTAGGGTTTCCTGTGACAAAAAGTTACTCTCATCGTCAAGAAGATCACCAATTCGCTTAATACCTAACTGATACCAATGTTTTAGAAAAACAGGTTTTTTCTGTGTCAAAATAAAATCATTAAACCACAAAAATTCGTTCCTGACGTCGTTACCATTAGTGGGCTCATAATTTATTTTAAACTGGTTCCACAAATTTATAAGGTTCTTGTAAAAAAGGGGCAACTGCCAATTTGCGACTACATGACACCTTGACAGAAACAAGTCTTTCAGGTTAATGAATGGAATGAAAGCCTGAAAAACATGCTTCCATTTTGCATCCATATTGTTAAATAAATTTTTGACCCATTTTAAAAGCAAAGCCTTTACTTGAGATTTAAAGTGTAAAATTTTGAGCCCGCCATCCTGGATTTTCTTATACATGATTAAATTTTTAACTTTAGGAATTGGTCCATTCCACAAAAATTCATTTATGCATCGCTGAACAAGATCAATATTTTTTTCTTCTATGTAAACAGAAGAAATGCAGTAAAGCAATTTTGATGCAGCTAAACCTTTCAATACTATATTTTTACCAATTAATGACAACCTTCCACACTTTTAACACATCTTTGAATGATTGCATCCTAGATGCAAAATTCAAGGAACTCATTTCAAGTTCACTATTAGTAAAGGTTATACCAAGTGTGGAGAAACTTCCTGTGCTCCATCTGACAGGCAAATCCCAATCAGGGGAATATTTTTCTCCTCCAATCAATGCGGCTACCGTTTTCTCAATATTGCATTTCAAACCAGAACATGTCTCAAAAAGTTTTAACCTTTGAAGCAAGGACTTAGCTGATGCCGCGTCAGCCAGGAAACAAGTAGTATCGTCAGCTAACTGACTAATTTTCACTTCGGTATCACCAATATGAATACCATTTATGTCCCTGTTTGACCTTATAGATATGGCTAAAATTTCAACGGCTAAGACAAACAAAAAAGGGGCAAGGGGGCACCCCTGTCTAACTCCACGGCCCAACTGAAAAAACTGTGAGGCATACCCATTATTCATGACACAACTTGAAATATCATTATACAAAATCGACACCCATTTCCTGAAATTAAGACCAAAATTAAAACATTCCAATGCTTGATCAAGATATTTCCATTCAATTGTGTCAAAGGCTTTCTCAAAGTCGATCATTAGTATAAGACCTGGTGTCTCTTTTAAGTTGCAGTACTGGATTACGTCTGATATTAATCTAATATTTTCTCCAATATACCTACCCGAGATGTAACCAGTTTGATCACTATGTATCAAAGCAGGAAGAAGCTTTTTTAATCGAGTTGCTAACACTTTAGCAATAATTTTATAATCAATATTCACTAAGGAAATAGGCCTCCAATTTTTCAGGAAAATTCTAGGTTTATCTTTTTTTGGAATTAAAGAAATTATGCCTCTACGTTGATCTACTGATAATTTGCCCTCTTCAAATGCAAAATTGATGCTGCCTGTTACAAATTCTTGTATATCATTCCAGAAAAATTTGTAAAACTCAGCCGTAAAGCCATCAGAGCCAGGGCTTTTATTATTTTTGAACAACTTCAAGGCTTCAAAACATTCTGTCACAGTGATAAAATTCTCACATTTTTGCTTTTGTAATTCACTAAGTTTTGGAATATTTTCATTTCCCAAAAAATGTTCACTGTTCGTATCATTAACAATACATGTATTCAATTGTGATGTGTATAGTTTTGAGAAAAATGTATATTGCAACTTAAGTATTAGTTCAGGTTGGGTAATGACCACTTCATTGGCATCTTGTAGTTTTGTGATGTTCTTATTCTTATAATTTCGTTTCTCCAAACCAAAGAAATATTTAGAGTTTTGTTCTCCTGCTTCCATCCATCTTGCTTTAGATCTAATCATTACACCTTGTGTTTGTCTATCGTTAATTTCAGCCAGTTCAGCACTAATCTCCTCAATTTCAGTATTTGAATTAGTACATGTATTTTCATCTGCGACCAAATTATCTAATCTGTGTTTTAATTCTTTTTCTCTCTTCCTTGCTTCCCTTAATCCATTTTTTGAATATTTGATAGTAATGCCCCGCATTTCGCATTTAATTGCATCCCATACCAATCCTCTATCTGTATATTCTACATATTTTTCCTTACAAAAACTCAATAATTCTTTGATATTCTGAACATATGTAGAATCTTTAAGTAAAGCAGAATTGAATTTCCAAAAACCTGGACCACGCTTACAAAACAAGTTACCTTTCAACTCCAAACTAATAAGACTATGGTCTGTTTTAATAGATGGTCTTATCCTATCATCAGTGACATGAGTTGTTAAGAAAGAAGAAATCAACCAATAATCTAATCTACATTGCACTAGTGGGTTCCTTGATTGCCAGGTAAACATGAAAAGGTCTGGGTTCCTTATACGCCAGATATCTGCAAGGTCTAACTCATTAAAAAGAAGGTCAAAAATTTTTTGCATGTATTTTGTGATACCAGTTTTTTGTCCTCCTCTTTTATTTAAATCTGGGTTTAAAATAGAATTGAAATCACCCCCTACAATGATATTTTCTCCTTGATATGGTTGTAATTTTTCATGTACCATTTCTATAAAAACGCATTGATCCTTTTCAAAGTTTTTTGTTGGTGCATATATATTGGCTAAGATGAAACGAGTTTCATCTATCAAAATATCAAGAATTAGTAGCCGCCCTTCATCATCAGTAATGACATCTTGTACCTTATATTCTAGATTTTGTGGCATTAAAATGGCAACCCCCCTGCTGTTGGAGGTACCGTGAGAGAAGTAGACAGGAGCACCCCATTCATTTTTCCATATATGTTCTCTTTCCGAAGTACCATGTGTTTCTTGTAAGAAACATATGCCATTATGAAATTTTCTGAGCCAGTGAAATATTGATCTCCGTTTAAATGTGTCTGCTATACCTCTGATGTTTAATGATGATAACTTAACATTAAATGCCATGATTGTGTTGGAAGGATAAAACTCTCATTATTACATTTACATTTCCTGAATATTTGAATGAGCCAATCAAAAAAACCCCCAACATATTACATCCCTCTTTGATATGAAAAATAAGACTGTTTATCAGCAAGAATCCCTGAATCGTCACCAACTTTAACTGAAACTTTTGTAGCTCACTTCCTACTAATAAATCTATAAATTGAAAAGACCCTTTTATGAATTTAAACAAACTTAACAAAAACTGAAATTCTCCACGAACTGTACTGAATGAACTTACAAGTAAGCATGAATACCTTTTTGCTACGTGTGTGGAGCAGTACAACATAAATACAATACTAAATAAAGTAGTGCACAGTAACCACATATCAAACATTACAACAAAAAGGATAAAAAGGGAGCAGTTATAGAGTATACTCTACTCCAAGGTTAGCCTGCTGGGGAAATTTATTCCCGTGTATATATAATTTGTGACTGGGTCCCACCTTATTGTTACCCTGACCATCCACCTAAATATGCATTACATATAACGGGACTATTTTAAACCACGCTCACCCATCACTACCATTAGAGGTGGAGAGAACAGACATGATATGCATCATAATAGCTATAGAAAAACAATTAAGGACAAGACTCATTGAATATTAAACTTTTACAAATTCACCAAAATTAACTCATGGGGCTTCACTGTAACCTGACAATGTTAAACCAAATGAAAAACAATATATAAATAATGTTTAACCAACCAATGTGTATCTCGACATGATGGATTAACACTTTCTGACTGGTCAATTACTCCTTGACAGTGCAATAAAAAAAAAACAAAAACAAAAACAAAAACAAAAAAAACAAAAAAAAATAAACAATAATTAAAATAATTAATTAATATAATTAAATGTAAGCTGAGGAGCTGCAACCTTGTAATTTTACTCTTAATTATGCTGATTGCCTAAGTACAAATGATCAACCCCAAACCTAGACTTCATGTGATGATAACAGCCTCACCTTACAAAATGTGCATCATTTGTAGCCATATAAAGTATACCTTAATTGCACATCACATGAAGAGCATCAACATATAAACATCGTAACTTGTATGTACCTGAATTACAAGCCTAGTAACCAGCAGAGTGTTTACACACCACAAGATGAACAGAAACTAAATCATACACAGAACAAAGCGTGTACACACCAGGAATTGAACTGAAGCAAATTGTTCAGTCCTAAAGTTGTCACTGCTCACCTGCATGTCGTATGTAAGTGTATAGTGTTGACTTCAGTAACTCATATGTCTAACTTAAGACAAGGTAAGTGGGACTTTGGTGAGGATGGACATCCAATGTAAATCTTAAGTGTACTTCTCCTACATGCTACAGAGTGAAAAATGTGTACATACTGTTCCACACCATAAAAGGAAAGTATGATGTACATGAAACAAAGCTACTTCATTCGGTCATAACCGCATCACTTTACTTTAGATTATAACATTCCTCCTTTTTACAAAAGATTTTCAGGACAAAGTGTCAAGTGGTTAAAGCCGTATCATATATAGTTGTAATGTATACCATCGCGCATCACATATACATGTAGAGCAGAAGAGTAAGTGACATATACATTCTATACCATGCATATAAAATATGTGTACATGTATGTGAAAAACTGTAATATAATATGTAATTCATTTGGTGAGAACAAATTTCTTGCATAACACAGCATAGTTGGACTCACAAGGAAAAGTTATTCAATATACTAGAGGTTTGGAGTTATTACCCGAGAATCATGTGATATAGTATAATAAATTGAACTAAAAAAAAAAAAAAAGAAGGCTGTAGGGAGATATTCAATCATAATAGAATAGCTGTGGCTAATCTCACACTTTATCATGACAGTGAATCCAATTCTCAGCATACATAGTCACATCAAAGTCAACATAATTTTGTTTTGAATTACTTTAAGTTATTGATCATATCATCAATTTTGTGTCCATACTTGGCCTTATGCATCTTTCCATCCCATTTTAACTTGCTTGATGGACGATGATGGAATAACAACATGACCATATGAGTCCCAATACATACAGAGTTAGCCCTAATAGGCCACAGACTACAGTTACAAATCCTTCTATTTTTCATATTAGCATTTTTCAGTCTAAAAAATCAGCATTTTGGTATTTTAAAATTCCGTGAACGGCATTTAACAGATAAAATGTCAGAAAAATATGGACTGATTTTTGTCATACAATTCCCAGCTTGTTAATTTGTGATAATTGAAATAGGAAACAACACCTAGATGTCAGCTTTATACAGGTGTATGAACTGTGCTCTTGCCAGGGTCACATCATTGTCCTTCCCCACCATAAAGTTCCCACCTGGCCTGAAAGACAGTGCAGCTATATGACCACCAATGAAGCAACTCTGCGACGCAGCAAACCAGACTTAACTCACTTTATTTAGACAGAAGCTACAGCATGCTGAAAACACAGTATTTTCACAATTATGGACTATCTCCATTGGGATGCGCAACGAGCCAATCACAACTGTGGTCTGTAACCTGCAGGCAAAGTGTCCCAAGGAAAGCCGTTGACTAAGACTACTTTTTGCTTTAGACTAGGCTTGCTGGTATTTGAATGAAAGGTATCTTCATGAGGAATTTGAATCTTTTAACCAGTATATGTTTATTGATAAGGCAAAAACAACTGTAGCAGTGATTGGCACTTTAAGGGTTAAATTGGGATAATTTGTTGTTTTTACTGGCAGATCCTCAAACAGGTACACACCTGGATACACTGGCTGAATGTCTTGCATGTGCAATGGTTCCATAGTTAACCTCTTGTTACCAAGGGTTTTGGGGTTTTGGGGTTTTGGGTTTCCTATTGCCCTCTCTCACAGTAAACCCTTCCCCCCTTGAATTAAGACTTAGTCAACAGCTCTCCTTGGCATGGGTTGGGCACAGTCCATGCCAGGAAAGCTGTTGACCTGGGTCATGTTATCTTCAAAGGTCTTATGACTTTGGGCTGCTAATTAAAGTAATCAAAATGAAAAGTTCCTGCCCAAGTTTCAAGTGTACAGCTTGCCGATCATTTTTTACGTCATTTTGTCAATATTACAGAAGCATACTAAATATTACTTTCTTTTTCTGGCCGTTTTTTTTTTTTTCAATAAAAAGTATGTATGTTAAAAATGCACCCCTTCAATTTTTTACTTGACCTTATGGTGTTAAGTGTTCTCGGTATGTCTACTCCTGAAGCTACCATAATAGCTTATCAGGTCATGGTATGGGGAAAACTCTCTATTAGAAGACTCACCCTGGCGTCACCATCTTCAACTTTGAAAAAAATAAAATGTATTCTAATACAAGCTGTTCAATTAGAGAATTTACGGTGGTTTCTCTGACCTTCTAACCTCCTCAGTATGGACAACAACAGATCATGTGACCAGTCATGGATACAATCCACTGCAGCTGATAGCGACCTCTGGTGAATGTCACAAAAACTATTGCACTGTATTGATAATGGCACATTTGGATATATATGTATTTACCAAACTGGTCTACTAAACTTATGATATGCATAAATTTACCCATAATGACAAATTTGAACAACTACAGAACTGCTGTATGCATATATACATTCACATTTCATAGTTGAGTGATTATCAGACACCCAGCTGGTAGGTTTGTGTACACACATACGCCAGGTACTTTCATTTTCAGGTCGCCAATAGGCTTGTACTAGTCAATATAAAAATGCCGGAAAATCCGGCAATAAGGCGTGTGTGACTATAAAAGTGTGCTGGATATTTCTGTCTCCCTAGGCTAGTATGGGGTTAAAGTGCTTGTTGCGGCCATTACTGCGGTGATCATTAGGCCCCCAGCACTGATCACCACTACAACTGTGGTCCATACATCCGCAGAATGATCACACTTTATTTAGTTCAAGTACTGGGGGGGGGGAGGAGGAGTGTTGCCATATGATGGGATGGAGTTCCTGCACTTCAAACTTCGATATCATACATATTTAATGAGTGACTTGCAATTAGCAGTAACATTTGTCGTGTCAATTTTGGAATATTTGAGACAACAAATCTTTCACTGTACACGTCAAGTGCATAAACATGGTCTTGTGGTCTTGCCATCACTGGCACCCAACCTGTGGCTAATTTAATTCCATAACTTTTGTCACCATTTCAAATCATTTCATAGGACCTTTCCACATCTCAATCTGATAAAAATGTCACAATTTTATGTTATAATTGCACAGAAATGGCCAGTTTTGTGGTCCTTTTGTGTAGATAGTCGCCATGGCTCCCATTACAGAGCTGAGTGGATGTATAGTTATAATAATATTACAATGTAACCTGGAAGTTGGAAACCAATTTTTCTATTGGCCCATGTGATCAAACATCAGAGTTATTAATTCAGAAAGTCATATGATGATCTGCGTTCCACACTGTTAGCCAATGGAAAAAGGGTGTCTTAAACAGCACATGACAGCTTTTAAATATGACATATCTAGCATAAGTTAACCATATTTAAATAACTTTTAGCCATTAGGAAATCATCTGAGTAGTGGAAATCCAGAGCTTCAAGACGATACCACATGACATGTTTTTATTCAAAGACCACAGTCTACAGCTGATTCAAAGGAGCACAATTTTGCCACATTTTTGACGTTTTGCTGATTTCAGCTGGCAAAGCACTCAAAACATGCCGTAAAAGATACATTCTACATCTCAACTGGTAAATTTGACATCTTGGTATTGACTGAAAAGTACAGCATTTTGTCAATGATTGATGCCCAAATGAAACCTGTTCCCTCAAGGTACATTTGGTAGGTTTCATGTAGACTGCAAAATATTGCAAAATAACACAAATAGGAAAATATTTCTGCACTGACAGCACTCCACAACAGAATTGTTAAAGCTTTTGAAGGGTAATATAGAACCATTGAGGAAGCAATCTAATGGAGCATCTGACCTGTAGGTGGCATCCACATGATGCAGATGGAGACACCTGTGGGTAAACCAAACCTGTGTCATTCATTGGTTGGAACCATCATTTGACACAGGGAGCAGGTGCTGCCACCATGCAGAGTAATGTGTCTGACATGCGCTATTGGCTGGTCTTAAACTCTTTGCTGAAAGCACTGTGAGGGTGCATGATACCATTGTATAAAAAACACCAGAATGACAGCAGATGGTTCGCTTGATATTCTGTCCTGCTCAAAGCATCCAGATGAGTCCATATATATAGTTGGTCCACTGCTTTAACATGCTTAAGGGTTTATGTAAATTTCTTGGTAATCAAAAACATTTGTGGCAAGAATTTTAGACAAGACCTTTCATGGTGGCATGGCCTAGGTCAATAGCTTTTCTTAGTGCAGGTTGATTACAGTGACGGAAAGCTGTTGACTCAGTCTTATTCTAATGGGAAACGGTAACTTACAATATGTGTTAAAAGTACATTCACAGGTTCAGGACATAAAGAGTCTTGTGTGCCTTAACATAGAATACTGGGTCACTGTCATGCTGTCTTATTAATGTCTCGCTATCGCTGCACGTAGACCTTTTGAAAACTGAAAAATGCCCAGCCCTGATCATGAATATTCTAACAATTTGTCCTAATACAAGACACTAATCAGTCATACTCCAGCCCTAGTGATAGCTTATTAACTTAACCATCCATACATTCTGCTCACACTGTTTCTGTCGTGGAATGAAAATATTCAAAATTACAAGTATCTATACAGCATATTGTATCCCAAACCATTGTATTTCCCACTAGGTTTGATTCAACAGGAAAGAAAACATCCCTATAAAACTGGGGGGGGGGGGGGCAGCAGTGGATTAAAACATTTATTCTATATTAGAATGTATGACTGTAGACTGAGAATAATTAAAGAATCATATTACATTACCTTTAGGTTATGAGGGGCATCTGACATGTTTCGAAGTTAATTACCAGGTATGCTTTGTTTCGGAAGTATATATAATAACCAGACATGTCTCTATTGCCGGTTGTACCTTGCGTTTTTAGGGTGCAGTGAAGTGAATTGAAAGGAAGGTTAGCCTTAATAATTAGAGGATTAAATTAACAATGTGAGGAAATGATCTTGTAAAGAAAAAATAAAATCCTACATGTATGTATGAAAACATAAAAGATGTATGGCAGACTCATTTAAGTGCTGTATTCATTGCAATAAGCACCAGGGGCATGGACAATATTATAATGTAACGATCCAGCCCCCAACTTAGAACTACTTTGAACTTTGTAGGTAAAATACTGTCAAAAAAATTACGTGTTGAAAATTTTGGGTTTAATTTTTAGCTCTGCTGACCCAAAGCCACAAAGTGTGTATGGTCTTTCATGCCAGTCCGTCCATCCATTTGTCCATTAACTTTTTTTCAATGTGATATAATCCAGTTTTGAAGTTACCTCTCTATAACTTTGAGAACTTACAAAGAGTATGAAAACTTAGGTTGCTATATGGACCACAATGTGAAACTTTAAGGCTGCTTTTATTTCAAAATTTTCCATAAATCACCATGACACTTGGTAGGAATTTTTAACAGTGAAAAAGACATGTTGAAAAAACATTAAATTCAATATGTTTGGGGAACAATAAGGCTGATGATACCAAGTATACCACATGTGCATATCATATATGGACGTTTGATGTTGCATAATAATGATGACCTTGACCTATTCTCTTAAGGTCATGGAGGGAATGCATTTCAGAAAATGATGTTTTTTCTTTTTTCTTTTTTTTTGTGATGATCATTACATCAGTTGTGAGCATATATATCCATACACCTTTGCAGGAATGCTATTTACAAACAAAAGTTCATGACGTGGAGTCATAGTGGTGCCATTGGTGGTACTAATGGGAACTAATATGTATCAAAAGTTTCACAAACTGTCTGTCAGGTCAAATTTTGCAAACTTTTAGGTACCTATTTTTCAAGGCCATTTGACACTTAAGTAAAACACACTAAATTTAATAAGTTGAGAAAGAATAAGGTTAACGATACTAAATGTTTGACAAATGCATGTCAGGTTGAAGTTAAATATTTTACGATATGAATGACATTGAATTGCTTTTTCAATGTCACACAGAGATTGCATTTCAGAGGAGAAAGGAAATTTTTCTGATGGTCATCCAATGAAATGTCAGCAGAGCATCAGGGCCATGGACCTCTTGTTTGACCTTTCAGATTTCACAGAGGCAGGGAGCCCTTATTAGAACTGCTCTTATTGGGAGGAATGGTAACAAAGTACCGCTGGGCTTACTCATTGCCTTTGTCAGTATGCTGAAGCAACAGATTTTTATATCTGTGTGCCAACAGAGACATTCTGGGTTTTTTTGTGAGTTCTTTATTTCTTTCTTATTGGGAGGAATGGTAACAAAGTACTGCTGGGCTTACTCATTGCCTTTGTCAGTATGCTGAAGCAACAGATTTTTATATCTGTGTGCCAACAGAGACATTCTGTGTTTTTTGTGAGTTCTTTATTTCTTTCTTATTTCATACCAGCAAATTTGTTCATCTGTAGAAATGCCAAACTTGGTGTGGTTACATCAACACATAAAGTCTGATTTTTTTGTAAGGAGGGGTTGTAGTTTTGGAAATTGTACAAAGTAGGGCTAGTTGAGAATTTAAATCTTGAATATCTCCAAAAGTATTATAGGTAGAGGTGTCGTTCCAAGTTCATTCATGGGCTTGTGCTGTAGGAGCACCCAATGAACCACAAACAAAGGTTGTAGAATTTTGATTTATGCTTATTGGGGACACTTGAAATTTTAAATGTTGCATATTTTCAAAATTATTGTAGATAAAGGTGCCATTTCAACTTCAATTCATAGATTTGTATTGTATCCAATGAACCACAAACAAAAGAATTTTAACTTATGCTAATTAGGGGCACTTGTAAAGATAAAACGTTGAGTATCTTTAACACTTTTATGGATAGAGGTGCCATTCCACATTTATTGTACAGATTTGTGCTGCAGGCACATCCAATGGAACACAAACAAAAGTTATAGCATTTAAATTTATTCAAGTTTTCAAAGCACACAGACGGATTTGCTTGGCAATATTTGTTTTTAGTTTTTAATGTTTTTATGTTGGAATCAGATAAGATCTGCAATTTCAAACAGATCACTAGCTTTCATTCAAAGATTCACATACATGTATATGGTGACATGTTCATGGGTTTCACATCAATTCCATCTAAATTGTTGCTTCAGCCACCAAACTGTATTTCAGAGCAGGACTTGTAGGCAAACCATGGGCAATTAACTTTTTAGAGAATGACCTGGCAGTGCATACTGACCTTCATGGAACTGACCTGTGAAGTCTCCTTCATTAGATTGGAGACCTCCACTGTTCCTTGTTTATTAGACTTTTCAACTTAAATATTGCTTTTTTGTGTAATCCCACCCATGAAAGTAAAAAATTCATATGTTGTAGATTCCTTCTTTTTCAGTATGAAATATTCCTCATGGACGCAAACATAAAATTTAAAAAGATATGAAGAAATTTTATATGGTACTGATTGTGTACCAGGCTGATTAAAATCTCTGTTGATCAGCCAATGGGAAATGTAGCTATCCTTTGATAATATGAATTAATTGCCTTCTGTCCTGTTCTATTGCTATTTGAATCCTTTCCCACTCAGATCACCTAAAAGCACCCGGATGTGTATTGCTGTCTGCCATATAATTTAGCTTAAATTTCTCATCAGCAGAAAACATTTTTGCTGAAATTTGCATTTGATACGATTCATGATGGCACACCCTCAATTAGTAGCTTTCCTTGGTGCAAGTTGGGAACAATGCGTCCAACCCACGCCAAGAAAAGCAATTGACTCAGTTGTACTCTGACCCACAATGGGTTAAGAGAGGAATTATTTCCATATTTTTTGGATCAAATAACAATGGCGTCTATTTCCGGTGAAATGATAAAGGTTAGCACACGAAAGTTCAGCATTGTATTAAGCGGGGAATGATCGAGTCGGTGGGGTAAACAAATATGCCCAAGATGTGGAAAAGCTGCTGCAGAGCATATTATTGGATTATTGACTTTTTGTTCAAATTTTCTATTCGAATGGATCTCGTCAGAGCCACAATTATTCCAGGTACCTGTCCCCGAGAATCAGGACACAACTTTTCTTTAAGAGGCTTACATGATGGGCTTTGGGGAGAAGCATCATGCAGGGATTATTCCAGCTGATTGCCTTGGTGACAGGGGCAGGAAATCATAGTTACCAACTAATCGTCTTGGCTGGGAGCTGTTTGGTTTTTGCCAGAGAATTGGACAAGGAATCTTAATTACAGTGCTGAGACTTGGCATGCATATGGAAATGAAAGGTGTGGCGATGAGCATCGAGGGTGGAGGTGAAGACCAAGAAAGTTCAAGAAAGTTCTTCACGTAGCACATGGAAGCCCAAACTAAGATGCAATTTCCACGGTTTCACCCTGAGGCACCATTTTAATCCTTTGATCCCAAAACACCTGCAAACAGTTTGAAGTCACACGATGCATACTGGTTGTTCAAAAATGAAACCTATAAATAGCAATAATTTCCTGACAGTTGCCCCTGGAATCACAAGCTCAGCATAATTTCCTTATGTTGTCCGAGGGCTTGTTCTTCCATGGGATCCAGGGTCAGTCATGCGCAGGTCTTATTCCAATGGCTTGTCTCTGATGGCATTTCACTGTTTGAGCCTGGAGTGAATTTCCAGGCATTATTGATATGGTTTAACTGATTCAGGTTTACGTGTGAAGCATATGTATGTCATAGGAATGATTGTTCATGTATGATTTGTGTCTGGATGGTGGAATGATGTACCAGTTCACTCACTCACATTTCATAGCCATTATGGTTAGCTGGGAACAGATGACGATTTCCTTGAAATTCCTTATACCAAGACAAAAAGACCCTGCCTTGAAGTACCTTGGCTTTTGTCTGTTGTCTGCTTGGTGTAGTATCAAATTACTTGATTACCACATTGAAATAAACAACTGAGAAACAAAACTAAACAGATCTGCTACATGAAGTTTTATTTTTTAAGGTGCTGTTTCATATACCAAGAGTTTTGACTTAAGAGCACTTTCAGTGATTATTTTTCCCCCAGATATATACCAGTTTGTACTTTTTCTGGGGAAGTGCTCTCAATGTTGTGTTTTCTCTTGCATGGTGTGTATTCTATGGTGTAATTGATACTTTTATTTCACAATGTCCCTTCCCATGATCCTTGCCGTAGAATTGGCATTTTATGGCTTTGTGCCGCTACTTACATTTGTCAATCTTGTTGTCTCTTTGACCAAGACAGTCTTTAAAAAATGCAAGGGACTGATTGTATATAAATTTTATTGCTGATAACATGTGGCACAGCTGCAAAAATTGGCTGAGTGTCTAGATTTTGAGGTTATTTGAACAGTGGTGGTGGATTAAAGAGGTGAAGCATAGACTCTTAGTACTACAGATGATTGAGCCAATGGAGATTACGAACCTTAACTTTGAATGAAAATTGCAGCAAAAGTCATACTAGTCTGAATTATTATCCCACATTCAAATTTCTCATGGGAAGACCTTTCATTCAAGTATAAGTACATTGTGTGCCTGTGGTTTGAGACAGGACAAAGGTGGGGTGGGTCGACAGGTGTGATCGGCACACTTTGCACCCAATGTGCCTTAAGTATGCCGAGAAAAGCTGATGAATCACTGGCTAATCCTGGTTTAAAAGGGTCAATTGTTAAGCAAGTGGGTCTGTAATGAGACAGTTCCACATTAGCACTGTGTAATGGAAAACGTAATTGAGTGGTAGTTATGGATTTATCCTTCATTTCCCTTGTAATAAGGGTTGTTATAAAGAGGGATACTGTATCTTATTTATTGATTTTTGTTGCAGAAGAAAAATGACACATTTTGCTTGATGATTTTCGATGTGCAAAGGGATAATTACTAATTCTACAACCAACACGATGAGTGGCATATGTATATGAATTGGTGATTGATATTTAATTTGTGATTGAGTTTTAATTGGAATTTCAGACAGTTATTTCTTACTGACACAACAGAAAATTGAGAAGTCACTGCCTACAGTGACAGTGATGGTCGCTGTTGTCATATTTGTATCTGTGTCTCTGTTTCACTATTGCTTTTGTTGAGAATAAATTGGTCAAGTCACGTAAACTTTGAGACCAAACCAGCTGCAAGTGAACCCATCTAGGAGATAGGCTCTTGTGGCTGCTTTCATTGGTCAAGACATAGCAGCAAGAACTTAGAAACTGGTGGCGCCAACATGTTGTTAAACACATCTAACATCCTCCGCCCATGTATGGGCACTCAGTGTGTTATGGAGGAGAATATGAGGAGGGTATAGGGTACATCTTTATGGAGGAGATCAACTGTGATAGGGCACTTCATCTCTTAGAGGAGATACATGTATGTGGGACTTGAAGCATAAGAAGGAGCTTGCTGTGTGAAGCATATACTCAGGAAAGGAAATGAGAAGGGACTATAAAAGATATTTAGGATAATGGCAGTGACAATTTTAAAGTACAGTCCAATTGTCAGAAAGAGATCATGAGCATGTTGAGTGCCAACAGTCCAATTTAAGTAGTGCAAAATGAGGGATAAGGGATGTGAAGAATAGGAAAATTTTAAAGGGAGTATTTTGGAGACCGTGCATCTTTGTGAAGGGGAATAAGAGATGTGTCACAAGCGAGTAAATGTTTAAGAAGGGGAACATCAGGGGACAATCCCGCTTTAAGGAGAACAGGAGGACAATCCAACTTTAAAACAGAGAACCTGAGGGGATGATCCAGCTTTCAGAGAAAGAAATTTTGAGGGGATAGCTCAGAGAGGCGAGCCAGGTCAGTTACACCATTGAAGAACATGAACAAACAGCATAACTTTGACGAAAATGTCAGCGGAGAGCTTGGCTTTTAACGGGGCAATGCCTTGAATATATGTGTGTCATTCTTGTCACATCCATCCTGGGATCAGAGAATCAATCCCATTTGACTAAACAGGCAGAATAAGAGGCTATGGATTCCTGTCAGACATGGGGCTGTTTACGTGCCAGATTTTCGTGTGAGCAAGGTTTTCTCAAGTGAGGGATTTGTATCTGAGATATCTCGGAGTCCATGAGAATTTAGCGTGTGTTATTTGCCCTTGTAAAACAGCTGCTGTTGAAGATGCGTATTTTGGAGGCTCAGGTTATTGTCCTTATGTCCAACGCTGAACACAAAGGTCTCTTCTATCAGTTGGCAGCAAGCAGCCAACATTCTTGGCTTTCTTACAGGTTTTGAGGTTTTTTTTAGCTGGCTGGGGCTGGAATTATTTATCATCACAGAATATGGCAACAGTGGCTGCAAACAACAACAACATCAACAAAAGTACTGCACCTGTCTCCCAAGCAAAACAAAATGGACACAGCCATATTAATCTTTTTAACTCATATATCTTTGAATTCACACTGAGTTTCATGTTCTTCAGTCATGCCTCTGTCTGTTTGTGTGTCTGTGCATCTCTCTCCATCCAATCAATGGTCACTACAATACTTATACATGTATTTTGTTCAGTGAATGGCTGGGTCTCATACCAGCATCCTTCAGCTCGAGCCACAATCACTCCGCTTGTGTCACATTCTCAGATTTTTGCTTGTGAAATTAATATTCAGGAGCAAAAACAGGGAACAAAAGAACGAAATGGATCAAACGATATACTCAACTCTGAAAAAGAAAGATAAACAGCTCATCGAGGGGATAAGTTAGTCATAGAACGCAGTGAATGTGAACAAGTTTAGTATCACCAACATATTACCAGTGTGCCTTTCTATGAGGTTCATGGAGGCATTGCGTGACAGAGTTGATCTCAGACTGTATATTGTATGGGTGTCACAACCTGGGTCCTCGACCTAGATATGTCGTGACTTTCAATTCCTGCAGGTACCCTATCTGTACATTGTCACATTTACCCTCGTGAAAAGGAAGCTGACCCTAACCAATGAAGCTAAAGAAGATGGTCACAGATCTTAATGCATTTGTTCCATTTTCTATGGGAAAGGCTGTAAGCAGATGACTGTGTTGTCAGGCAAAGCCTGCTGCTCAGGATTGCTGAGAGTCTGGCAGCTCATACTTGCTGGGAAAACCAGTCATTTTTCACGTCATTTCTTCCAATGTAATTTGCAGCAAATTACTTTACTATAAAGGTGCTTTCAGTACACTTTAGGGTGCATGAATGCGTCTAATTGACATGGAAGTGGTGCAGTACAAATCAATGAGGAGGCTGGCTATGTACGACGTTAATACCCTATGAGCTGATGCAGGGCATGTTAAATAGATTTTTACATTTCTGGGGACAGACATCAGGGTTTAAAGCAACACCAGATCATCTCTGTCAGGTTCTTTCCATTTGTGGACAAAAATATGCAGAGAGGCTATGATTTTGGATGCTGAGTAGTCCTAGCAAGTAAACATTGCCACACGGAAATTCTTGCTGTGACTTACTTTGTTCATTTGGTTGCTGGGTTGCACATTTTTCCTCATCAGGGGTATTGAGTGGGAACAGGGAGAGTAAAAACGTACATTTAACACTGACCAATCCTGATCACGACAGGTTGCTCTTGAAAATAACCAGTTGCACACAGTACCATTAAAGTAGCTTGAACATGCATATCTACTCCGCTGAGATCACAAGAAGGCACTTCAGCAACAGACCCTGTGTTTGGGAACCTTTATGGAGAGATAGAGAAGGAAATTGAGCTAATGTGCCTTGTGAGTCTATACTTACAGCAGTGCCACCTGACGTTGACCATTTGCTGACCAAAATGTGCTTGCTGCATGGTGATCAACCTGCAATGAAACAAGAGTCAAGCCTGTCTTGATAAACCCCATTTGATTTAATCCATACTATAAAAGTAGTGTTTTACCTGAACGCTGATTTTAAGTCACTGCGTGATTATACCATTTTGCAATTCTTCATAAAGTGAACTTTCTTTCAAGTGCCAGCACGCCAGATCGAAAATCAGTAGTTTTTGCATTGGCTTGAGCATTATATTGTAGAGAAAGGACAAGCATGAGGAGATTCTTGATTTGGAATCTACAAGGCTGCTTGCTGCCGAGTTGATCAAAACATCAACAAGCTAGTGATACGAGTCCTTTCTCTAGATTAACACGATATGTTGACCAATTACCCTGTTGCCTTATTACATCACAGTGTGTTTACTGCAATGCACTTGGGGGATCGCTGGGAATGAACTCATCCAGCAGTTCAGACTCACAGTGGAGTACATGTAGTATGTTAGATGCAGTGTTGACTCTTGCTGGTGAGATTGCCTACGCATGTGTTCAAATTCCGATCAGAGATAGTCAGAAAATGCTGAACGTTAAATGTTGCCTGCTGCAGTGCACAAGTTCTAAGAGGAAGACACCTGGACTCAGTTTTTGCCAGTTGCCATCCAACAAATCAGAGAGGAAAACTTGAATCAAATTGATCACAGCACACAAACTTTGTTTGGAGACCCCATGATTTGAACTGAATCTCAGACAGCACAGCCATCATTGTAGCTCTTTCTTAGAGTTGTCTTCTACAATTGCAGAAGGTAATTTTTGCACCGGGGACACTGTTTTCATCTATTGTTACAGGGACATTAACCATACTGTGACCACAACCGTCTTGTACTATATGTGCTGCTTTAACCTTGTCCCTGCCGATCCCCAAAGCTGCACTCCGGTAAACATGTTGTAATGTAATAGGTTTTCGAGGTAATTAAAGGCCAAATAAATTTCATGAATGACTACATCGGAACAAAAACTTTAATAAGAGTTTGATATGTGGAGAACATAGGGATTTGAGCAATAGGTTCATAAGAAATAATCTGCAATTAAAAACAAAAAAAGAAAAACTGGTGCAGCTGAACATAAGTATCTTATGTTCAGTTACACCAGTTACAAGGGTCTTTGCCACAGGACTTGCCAGACAATGCAAAAACAGCTGATGGAAGGCTCTTCTGCCATAGTGTAATCACCTGGAATGATCGAGTTGAAAAGGTATATGCGACCCTGCAACGCATGTGTACACTGTCATGGATGAAAACAACATTCTGTTTCATGTTTGTGGTTCCTCAGGCAAATGCTCTTCTGTTTGTGTCCATCCTTATATGCTAAACAGATCTGGGTTTATAAAAAAACAGGCAGCGTTGTGTGTTTGGGATGCAAAATTGTTTGGAGAACTGGGTCATAAAGTAATAATTATTTGATTGTTTTATTTTCACCGATCATCACATTTCAAGTAGGCGACTGGTGGACCGAGTCAACAGCTTTCCTCAGCGTGTTTTGGCTGCAATGTTCCCAAAGCACACCTAGGGAAGCTGGTGACCTGCGCCATTATATCCTGGAGCTTCAGGTATAAAGGTCTTTTCACATGGAACATGAATCTAGCTTCCTTATTATGATTGGGAGCAGTGTGTGAAGTGGTTTGACTTCAGTTGCGGTTGGCACTGAAAGAGTTAAGGGAATCATCCTATGTGTCAATGCTAAATCCCTCAACAGATTCAAATGTGACTATACATATTAAGGAGCAGTAAGAATGGATAAGAGGTTGAAACAATGTATGCTACTTGTGTGTGCGAATTGAATGTATTGTTATTATCACTATGTAAATATTATGCATGTTGATTGTCTGAGGGCCTTGGGGTAGATTAGGAAAATGCATCTACCTTTTCCTAACCAAGTTACCCTTATGAAATACAGCTTAAGCCCCCGAATTACTCACCTTATATTGTGCTGGATGTATCTTAAAGTAATCTGAAGTAAAGGGAGAAAAAGAACATGGCCTTTAAATGCTGTCAGCAGTGTGGACATCCTGCATTGACCATTAGCATTTAGATGGGGCATTGTTTTCCGCCATAAAGTTACTTCATGTACAAGACGGCAATTAATTATACTGACACTAGTAACTTGTTTCAGCGCTAGTGGGTGCGTTTTGGCGTTTCAGGGTGGTTCCCGGCGTTACACAGCGTTTGCCAGCGTGAGACGGCGTTTGCCAGCGTTACAAACGCCAGCAAAAGCCGACTAATGCTGGCAAACGCCAAAATCAAATTAAGCCTTTTGGGGCTCGGTGTTAGTCGGCGTTTGCCAGCGTTAGTCGGTGTTTACCAGCGATTGACACCCTTTCAACGCCGGCAAACGCTGTGAAACGCCAACTAACTCGGGCTACCGCTGGCAATGGGATTTAATAATAAATTCCATGTATTATATTCACAGGGATTCACATCTATGCTAGCACAAAGCTATGCATTGCAGACTTGTGCAGTACAAACAATAAATAATTGCTGTGCTGTGTTTAAATAAAATTGAAAACAGGGTTGTTTGTTTGTCTTTACTTTGCAACCAAGATTGGAGTGACCAAAATATATATATATATCAGTGATCATGAGCAAAGTTATTCAATACACATACACCTCAATGGGTAAATCATCATCATAATATTAAAGATAATTATGTTGTATTGCCCTGAGTATAAAAAATAAAAGTACATTAATGATTAGTACAAGTACAAGACACAAATTTCCATGGATCCTTCTAGTCCCAGTTCAACTGATTTCACATTTTACCTGTATCCCATTGAGTTTGCATGTGGAGAGGACTACAGAGCGTTGCCAGTGGTAGCCGGCGTTAGTCGGCGTTTCACAGCGTTTGCCAGTGTTGAAAGGGTGTCAAACGCTGGCAAACGCCGACTAACACTGGCAAACGCCGACTAACGCCGAGCCCCAAAAGGCTTAATTTGATTTTAGCGTTTGCCAGCATTAGTCGGCGTTTGCCGGCGTTTGTAACGCCGGCAAACACCGTCTCACGCCGGCAAAAACTGTGTAATGCCGGGAACCGCCCTGAAACGCCGAAGCAAGTTACTAGTGTGAGAGATACCAGCTAGGCTGAATCGCATGTATTGAGAGCTACTTCAATGTCTGCTCACAGTTCCTGTCCTAATGTGCCCAGAATTCTGTGTCCGGAGATGGCTGTGTGCTCACAGTTTCTTCAGCATAAGGAAAGCTGCAATGGCAACACAGCTTTAAGGCAGAAGCCTTACATACTTCTTTCAAAATAAAGAACGGTCCATGCAGATCAACCACTGGATGTTTGATGTTTTGTTTTTGGCACATTGTGTGCAAAGCATGTCAGACAAGCTGTTGACTCTGTAATTTAGTATTTGCAGATTTTAATATTATATACTCAAGGTAAAAAAGACATCCCCCCTGTTGGTGAAGATGGTACATGTACGTATATATGTATGACATACAAGTATGAGGTTTGCAGGAAATCAAACTCATAGCTGAAGTGTTAGGGTATATGAACATGACAACCAAGTTAACACCTCAGAGACAGGTGCAAAAGGTGCTCAAGGTGCTTTTTGGCATACTAGTGCATGTGGACTTAACTAGGGGCGGGTAGCAATGTACTTCATACCCAGGTATTGGTGCCACTGGCAGCAGACTGCAGAATTGAGCAGAGGAATGTTCACTGGCGTGTTGTGGGTTGGCCTTTCTATGTGAGGTAGCCAGGAGGGCAGGGCCTTACAGGACATCATTTAAAATGGAGGTTCACTTTTGGGGAAACAACAGAATATAAGAGAAGAGCTGGATATCAAAGACCACAACTTGGGAGAGGAGAGGACCACCAGAAAG
Source organism: Hermodice carunculata (assembly GCA_964020975.1). Classification (NCBI taxonomy): domain Eukaryota; kingdom Metazoa; phylum Annelida; class Polychaeta; order Eunicida; family Amphinomidae; genus Hermodice; species Hermodice carunculata. The sequence continues at coordinate 13,165,386 of OZ026612.1, read as the reverse complement.
AGGCTGCAGTTAGCTAATGTGACATCATATTGCCCCGCACTTGGCATCCCTCTTGGACCTGGATGTGGGGCTGTACCAGCAGAGTGTTGTCTCCCCCATGCTGGCTGGACTATCAGCCAGTGGAGCAATGTGATGTGGTCAGATGGAACCAGACTGGATTTTCGTGATGGCCTGATGGGTTAGGACGTGAATCATGGTATCTGAGACATTTGTGGAGGGATGAATGGTAGAGTGTGATGTAGACAAGGGAACCAGTGTTGTGTTAGTGGGGCAGTCACTGCAGTGTACAGAAGAGATGTCATCATGATGACAGGACACTCACATAAGGGGAAAACTATTTTCTGCATTCATGGAAAAACAGACAGAATTATGGGATGGGCAATCTGAAATGGAATTTGACTTCTGACACTTTTATTTTCAAAACATGGCCTTTTTTTACCTATGTGGTGAAAAATGATAGTTGTTGTAGCATAATTTTATCATCCATCATAAAAAGTGCCAATTGCATAGCTCAGAGGATTAATAGTGCCTTGTATGAATTTTAGCATAACTGTTATTGAGTGTGTGACATTGAAATTTGAAGGAAAACAATGGCAAGCATGGGGATCTATGCACAAAAATGTTTGAAAACTAAAAGAAAGTCATTCCCATGCTTGAAACGCACTTTATTCCCCAATTGTGGAAGAAAACAGTAAGAAATGGAAGAAACGAATTGCCGTATTTTCTGAAGTGGAAAATCAGTGTCCCTAACTGACAGGCCAGTGTTAGACAATCTGCTGCCACACATGGAGATGACTGCTCAAGACATGATGAGGATGGTCTATCAAGGCACATGAGCTGACACTAAGGTGGTCTCACAAGACATGGTGTGACTTAAGACTAGTCCGTCAAGACTGGTGATCTGTCTCCAGAGACAACTGCCCAGATCAGACTGCTGGAGTCTCTCCATGCTGGAAATATAACATACGATCTATGCATATGGGATCTCTCAAAAGCTACCACATTTTTTAATGAGGCCACCTTTCTCAGTAGTCTCAGTGGCCTGGTTACACCTACCATTTCACACTGGTAAAGGCCTGGTTTTTGTTTTTGTATGACTTTACAGGGCATGCTCCACCTGCCTATATCCCAATGTGAAAACCACTGACTTTGTACTGGGTATGCTGGCACTAGACTCATAAGTTAACTCTTTCAGTGCCAATTATGTCTAAAGTTGATCTACTAAAATGAAACTAGTCTGAATTATTAGATTATCAGATTAGTATTTCTTGTAAAAAGACCTTTCATTCAAGTACCAGCATGCCTCTAGTTCCACAGAAAAACTGTTGACCCAGTCCAATATTTGGAACTTAAAGAGTTAAAATACTGTTATATTCCAACTGTGCACTAACGGAATTTTCAAAATGTGACACTCAAGTTTAGGCATTGAATATAACAGCATTATTTTGACACAAATAATGAAAAAGAAGGGGAAGTAGAGACATTTTCTATCGTTTTCTGAGTTAGGAAAAGTTTGGGGTTGTATTGAGAGGTCAGAAGTCATGAAAAAGGATTGCTTTGTATACAGTTTGTCTTAACTTTCTGTATGCATCAGAACTGGTAATGCATCACTAAAGGGGCGGGGCCCACTTTACTCATGTCCAACTGACAGTAGCAGAATGCCACAGACTCCACAGCAAAACCTCCTGTCATGGATACTCCCATTTAATACTGATAGAGTCTTGAATCTGTCACGAAGAAATATAGGCCTTGACCCAAGTTGAGCCTAGCCTTTGTGAAAAATTGAAGTATCCTTGATGAAATGGACTCAACTCAATAACACAGACAGACCTCACTTGAATCACAGGAATATTGGTCACTACATCACCGAACAATTTCCCCCGTGAATCATGGTCAGTTCAGTAGATGTACATGTGGTGCCAGAAAGGAAAGTGAAAGGACAGTAATACCAGTACTAGTGGAGAGATCAGAAAAAAAGACCAACTGTGGCTGTTTTGCTCTGATATATAGTTGCCATGGTAACAGAAATGACCAGCCGTGTAGGTAGCATCCAAGGGGATAAATACGCCCGCTGCAAGGTCTTAAGAAAATACTAATATGAAGGTCCACTGGGGTCAAAGTTGGTCCAATATTGGAATGGGCTGATGGGAAATTTGTTTGTGTAGCCAGGCACTATTTTAGACTTGGTATATTGAAGCCGAGTGCTCGGTCACAGAAAACTGAAATTGATGTGGGCACAGAAATATCTATTAAATGGTTGACCCCTGTGCTACTGCCAAGACCATTCAATAGAATCCTTATCTTGTTAGGGGGGCGGAGGGTCACTTAGCATGTTAAAAATGTAAACAAAATGCAAATGTCGTTTGGTTGAAGATGATGAAATTTAAATTCCCAGAACAATCTGAAATTTATTCATGAAGGAAATGCTCATTTTAGAGGAAGCAATTTTCCACATGTAAAATATTATGCTGACATGCCTTGTTTGAAGTTGGTGCGATACAGTGCACATTGCACAGTAAATCTTGCTCCAGTTATGATGAAGGCACCGGAGACATACCTGTGTCTTGCCAAGTAATGTAAAAAAAAATGACTTTTGATTTTTTTTACTACATCATAGTGCAGAAAGAGATAAAATGTGAATGTTGAGACAGCCAGACAGTCCTGCTTTCTTTTGACTCATTCCTCACTGTGGTCATAAAAGCCTTTATCAGTGGTTTTAGCATTACCTGGGAAGTGATACCATAGCTGATCTTTCAGCAGCTATGACATGACTTGCCAGGCATTGCAAGGACCTCTTACAAACTCGTTTCATACCAGTCCCTGATTTTTTCTTTACATTTACCTGGACTTAAGACGACAATTCCATATTTAAATTCTACATGAAAAGAGCTTTCATTCAAGTACCAACATGCCTTAGTCTTAAGTCAGTGGTTCTGGCGTCACTAGAAAATAAGTTGGGCACTAAGCAGACAAGCACTACAACTAATGTTTCCATGGAAATAAGGAGCTGTACTTTTTAGAAAGGGTTGCTGGTGGTTCATGAAACATGTTTGAAATAGGATCCATATTCAGAATTCAGTCAAGTCATACAGAGAAGTCTTCAAAGTGAAAAGTTTAGATAATCTGTTAACTCTTGCAGTGCCAAATTTTGAACGGAGTCAACAGCTTTTCTTGGCATGCATTGGGCTCAATGCAGACAATGCAAGCCGAGAAAAGCTGTTAACCTGGGATATCCTCTCTGGTACTGTAGGCATGCTGGTACTTGAATGAAAGGCCTTTTTACAAGGAATATGAATCTGGGATCCTTGTGATAACTCAGACTAGTTTGACTTGGGTAGATTGACTTTAGTTGTGCTTGGCGCTTAAGGAGTTAAAAATTAAATATTTTCCTCCATGAACCAGCAAAGAATGGCTTGTGGTCAAATATCATCAAGTTCAATGTTTTTTACTAAATTCAGCAGAAATGAAAAATAATTTGAATGAGAATTGTAGACCTGTCAAGATAACATGCCCCAGGTAAACAGCTTTGCTTGGCATGAGTCAAATACCTAGTAGAAACCTGTTGACTCAGTTATAATTGAACAGCGGATCTATGTGCATTTCATCATCATATTGAACCTTTAAGTGTCCCTAGACTTGTAAGCTCTTGCTGTTGCCTGATTCCAAATATTTAAAACAGTTCTGAATATTTGCCATTTCAGCATCATTCAGATAAAAATTATCTGGGTTTTTAACCCTCGCATGGTTTAAAAAATTAGTTACAAGCTTTTCTTGGTAAGGAAAGCCATGGAGCTACAACATGCAATCCTGATGGATTGTATCTACATCATTTTATTCAGCATGCTATCTATTAGAGATAAATTTAAGGGAAAAGCTTGAAGCTTTACCCTTGTCTGGATGCTTTTAAGTGACTTGAGTGGAAAATGATTAAAAGGATAGTATGGTTATAACACTGAGATTCAGTTCCCCACAGCATTTTTGTAGGGTGCATGATCACATTACTGTAATTGAGAACACAGAAGTCAGTAATGGGATTCAATATCTGTGGTTCTTAACTGTTTTCTATCTGTAAAGAGGATGCGTCCTTTCCAAAATGACCCCTTATGCTTTCATCATTCTACAATGAAGTAAATACTGGAGCAAGAGTGTTTTTCCACTGGTTTGGCCTAAAACTCAATCTTGGGTGACAGTGTTTTTTAGGGTCACAAGTAGTCATACCTGGAAAAATTTAATTTTAAAATGATTGTCTCATTTTACGGATCTTCAATACGATATATTCTGTAACGAAAATAGAGGTGCTTAAGTGAAATATAGTTGAGGGAAATAACCGAACTATGCTGAACGCTGCAGAAACTGGCCGAAGTAAGCCACACAGCAGTGACCACGATGTTTAGACAGCAGTAAGCAAGGTGTGAACTCTGATAAGAGATTGTGTATCGGGCAGCGGCAGTGAATATCATTCTCCTTTAGAAGTCTGCATTGTTCCTGCATCTAGCTTATTTCCACTATAGTTGATTTAAAGACACAGGTCATGGCAGGATTTGCTGTTGAATTTTTAAGTTTCACGGGTAAACAGGTCTTGTATGTTAATTAGTCCCATAATTACAGATGAAGGGCATGAGCAACCTTTTATTCAGGTTTGGCACAAAGGAGCCTTTGAGAAATATCACACAGTCCCTGTGATAATGAATTAGAAGCTCAGTGAGAGACATTATAATTAAAGAAATCTGATACATGTATCAGCCTGCAGTAAGACAATGATACACACATTAGCTGGAAAAAATTTATCAAGCTGACAGGTTTCCCAATGCATCTTTTTTTTTTTTTTTAAAGTTCCATTACTTATTGTGTCATGGGAACTTACCATTATTGAAAGTAATTGAGGAAAGTTTGCTGTCACATTAATAAGGTAATTACAAATTTTGTGTGTGTTATTTCGGGCTACTCATCGCTTGAAAAGCCCAGCATCAAATGAGTTTGGCAGGTGTAGGAAAAGCGAGTCACTTGTGAAATTAATTAAAACCTTTTTTATGTGCTGTTTTGTGCTATTAGCTGATGTAAAAAACACTGTTCTGCATGTAGCAGGTGCAGGAAACGGCTGGTACTTAATTTGAATATAACTCTTTAATGTGCTGTTTTGTGTCATTCTGTGCTCTGAAAGTATGAAATGAGTGGTGAAGTTCCAATATTTTACCATGGCAAAGATGTCAGGTACATGTACTTAAATTGCAACGAGAGATCAAGTATTTGTGAAGATGAGAGGTCATTGATATCAAGAAGACTTCAGAGACAGACCCAAAGAAACATTGTCTCTTGCTGAGAAGGCAGTCTTGAGTTGGAAGGTCAGCATAACTTTTTTGTCATTTCAGAATTCTCTTCTGACTGAAACTACATTGATCCCAGACATTTGTGGGATTTTTCACTTTATGTTTGGAATATTTTGTAGGAAAAGTCCTATGAACTGAAAGTATTCATGTTAGATGTTTAATTTGTGACATTAACAAAGACATCTCGAGGTCTCGTTTAAGTAAACCAGAAGTACCAGATATTCAGGCAGTAAAGTGGTTAAAATTATACATCAGCATCAAGTAAAAGTCTGATAAAATGTTCTGATGTATTGATACAATTTCAAACAAAAATCAATAAGGCATCCTCTTTGCTCCAATATATTTCACAGTTTCCTTGTTGGTGATTTTGTTAATGGCTGTTTTAGTGAGGAAATGAGTGCATTGATTTGACTTAGCATGAAAAAATTTAAAGAACGAGTCTGCTGTGAAAAGTGAAGCATTGATCAAACAGATGATGTTATTGTTAATTTTTCAGTGCTAGTCACAGCAAAAGTAGTGTTTGTTTGAACAGTAAAAATAATTTCATGTTCAAGTTGCTTGTGAAAAGAGCTTTCAAGTACAGGGAGGCCTTTCGTTCAGGGGAAAAAGGGAATTGGGTGAGTTCGCAGCTCACCTGGGTGTGCTGTGGGTGGACACCCACGTCAACAGCTTACCTGGGTGTGCTTTGGGTTGACACCCAGGTCAACAACTTACCTGGGAGCTCTTTGGGTTGACACCCAGGTACAGCTTACCTGGGAGTGCTTTGGGTAGACACCCAGGTAATCTATGGCCCCCATTGTCAACTTTCTACTGAAAGGTCCAAATGACGGAGGAGGCTTCAGAACACAAAACTTGGTGACAGTTATTTTCTTGATTTCTTGGTTTCCACATCCTTTATCAATGATTTAAGGGCAATTTATCTGTCATTTGTACCACTTAAATTTTGCTGTATGTGACAGTTTTATTTTCATGCTGATGGTCTGTTTTGTCCTGTTTTATGGCACTCTGAAGCACATTGTGCAGAAAGAACTGTGCCCAGGAACACACAATAAAGGAATTACAAACTGGTGGTTGTTCTGTGTATTAACAACTCAAAAAAAAATCTCAAAATTATCATAGTCAGGCCGTGTTTATCTGGCACCATCTGTTTTTGGTCATTCGCCGGATTAGCAAGGCTGCCAGATTAACAAATCACAGTATAATTACCAGGATAAATAGAGAATAAGAGACCAAATTTGCACCTAACAATGAGTAAATAAAAACATAATCACATACACGTATTACCAATCATATGAAATTTTAAAAACGCAACATGCAAATTATAGGAAAAAAACTTTATTCAGTGTAGTCATATCCATATGTACAATTAATGTTATGTTCAAAATTACTGGAGCGAGCGGGCATAAATGTCCCAACCCTAATGTATATCTCACACATATATTTGGACATATTTTGGCACAAAGAAATTCGAAATCATTTTTTGTTTACTGCGCTCACTTTTCATATCTTTTACCTGTTCTTCACTGGGCCGAACTTTTGCTACGTTGTCACCACAAAATCCCTCATTGGATTCTGGCCATTGCAATGAAATTTAACCATTTAAGGCGGGAACAATTAAACATCTTATCAACTCGGAACTTGTTTGGAACACATCAGGTGACTGATGATTTTGCGGTACGGCGCAATTAGGTATTTTATTGCAAGGTATATGCTCCATTGAATATGAAGTGACGGATTAAAGAGGCAAATCACATTGAAAAAAGCCCCTTTGTTCTGCAATTAATATGCCGGTGACGAAATTCAAGGGTGCGGGATTATCATGTAGTAAATCAATGGGGGAAATCCATTGACAGCTCATTGCTGCCGAATTTCAAGGGTGCCGAATTATCAAGTGACGGTTAAAGGCGGCCTGACTGTATTACAGTGAAATTTAAAACAAACAAAAACATTAGGATGTAAATTTTCTTCCCAGCTCACCCATGGGGACATGCAAGTGGCACACCCTGAATCATCGCTGGGATTTTGTAATGTTGACTTCACTGCTGGGTACAAGTTATTTTAACAGCCTGCAGTGTTTTTTTTTTTTTTGTTGTTGTTGTTGTATATATATATCATATATGTCACACAAAAAGACTCCATAGAAGAATCTTGTGAGTCTTGGATGTAGTATTTCATTGGGTATCCTAGGCTGCATGGAAACACAGAGATTATGTGCATTTTATGTGAATTTTGGCTGCACTTAATGGGAAAGTTCCATTTGACCATAATGTTTTTGTGACTCCCATGTTATTCAAAGAAACACAAGGATAAACATTTATATTTAACATTCATTTTCATGATAAATATCTGTGCTCTACAAAAAAAAGACAATATTTGAATATGTCAACAGGAGTAAAAAGAATTGAAATCATGCAAAAGTTAGGTTTACTATTTTTGACATGACAGAACACAAAACATCTAATGTACAGGAGTGTATGAGTGTCTCATGGGTATTGGCAGGGAGTATGCTGGGTGGAAGGAAAAGCAGCATGGCCCATCATGCCATTACCGGGGTACCGGGATACAGTTACGCTCGCGTTCAAGTTAACAAACGCCAAACGCACCAGCGTTTCCAAAACATTTCCCAAACACTTTCAGTGAAAGTCAAGTGTTTTGCAAACGCATAGCAAACACTTAGCAAACGCTTTACAAACACTTTTCCGAACGCTTTCAAACACTTTTCCAAACGCTTTCAAACACTTTGCCGGACGCGTTTGGTGAATGCCTTCATTTATGGATAAAAAAAGCCAAAAAGCTCTACTATGTATTTTTCACAATAAAGTTGAAATTATGCTTTTTCAAAAAAATCAGTTCTCTCTAACAGTTTGTACATGTATCACTTCATTTATTATAAAGTTACAGATCTTTCAGTAGAAAGTATACCCAGTTGCTTTCATACTTTTTCTGAAAGCGAAGTTCTTGAAAAAAGGCTAACTTTTAAAATTTCGAATGGAAATACAGAAGCAGCTCAATTTTAGTATTGTTTGGCTTACTAAGCCAGGCAATAGAATTACCTCCAGTAGAGTAAGCCAGGCGATAGTCCATTGGTCCTTGGAATAATTATATATAATTTAATTGAAAATTAGGCACTATTTTGGAATAAATTTATAGGCAATATCATGATCAGATCATGAATCATGATCTGATCATGATATTGCCTGTGGATTTACTCCGAAACAGTTTTTGAAAGATGAAGTATGCGTGACATCTTAAATGAAGAATTAAGTCTTTAATTAATTTTAGTTGAATTAGACACTTGGGTAAACGTATTTGGATTGTGTTTTATATAAATATATACAACCTATAATGCTGGATAAGAGCACATTTACATGTAGGTACATCATATATTGCTGGACCTGTTGAAAATACGCTTGGAGATTCTTCATCATTTCAATGGAAGTGTTTGAAATGCATAGTGTTTGAATGCGTTTGTGAAAGTGTTTGAAATCGTTCGGGTAATTGTTGAATGCGTTTGGAAAGTGTTTGAACGCGTTTGGAGAAGTGTTCGGTAGCTTTGTGTAAGTGTTCGAACATTTTATAAAAGTGTTTGAGATTTTTCCCAAACCCTTTCCAAATGCTTTCCAAACACATTTCAAACACTTTCCAAACATATTCCAAACATTTTCAAATGTTTGCAAACACAAGCCAAACACCAGTAAAACCCGAAAAAAGCATTTGGCTGTTCACTTTTAGCCGGGCGTAACTGTAACTTTCATCCTGGATAACTCTCCCCCCCCCCCCGGAAAGTTACCCAGGATAAGTTCCCCTCCCCAGGGCAGGTTGTCCTAGAATAACTTTCCCCACCCCTGGATAACTACCCCCCCCCCCCAAGAAAAAAAACACATAGATATTTTATCTGTGTAAACTGATTAGAAAACACGTAAAACTGGTTTTGTGCTTAAAATGTGAAAGTATAGTAATAGTTATCATCAACAAATATTGAATTTGTTGAATGAAGATGTTGAAAGTATAATGTATCATTGACCATACAGTACTGCACCACGAATGATTATTATCCCGCTACATGCAGTGCTTTATCAAAGAATAAAGGCTCTGTTTATTCCTATGCTGGTAAGAGTAAAAACTACACTATATATGTGTGTGAATGTTATATCATGGGTGCAACATTAGTGGTCACCCCAGGGAGGGTACTCCCATTACTTAGCATTATGGATAGGCTCCGCATGAAGGCACCCCATTTTTTAAACCACTTGTCGCTCCAAAGACCCTCACCTCCTTTTTCAAACCATAGATCCTTAAGGCCCTATCTTTTTAATTGTCGCTCCCAAAGACCTGCACAAATTATGCTTGATCTCAATCACTGCTCTTTTTCCCTTTTGGGATGTACAATTCTACCCCAAAACTTTGTCAAAACAAGCTCCCAAATACCACCCTATTTTCTTATTGATTCAGCTACCATTGAGTCTGGGTTTCAAACCCTTAGTGGAGTCTACCCACCCTAAAATATGGGTAGTTAGTCCCCCCCCCCAGGGGTGATGGTGGTGATACATGTATGGACAAGAGAACTGCTTGTTGTTTGCAAGAAAATGAATAATGTCAAACCTGTCCTCTATGAGAACAAAGGGAAATAGTCAAAACAGCGTTTTAATAAAGATTGTTGCTGAACGGAGGTAGAATTTCACTGTTTTGTGTTCATGGAGATACATTTGAGTGGCTGATTAAAAGAGTTGGCTGTTTAATAGAGATGGTTGCTTAACAGAGATAGAGGTGGATGCTTCACAGAGGTGGTTGCTTAATAGAGATAGCTGTTTCACAAATATAGAGCTTATCAGAGGCAAATGCGTAGAGATGGCTGGGTAACATGGCTGCTGCACACAGATGGTAGCTTAACAGAGATGGTTACTTAAAGGAGGTGGTTTCTAAGTTGAGTTATGAAGTTGTTTAATGAAGTTGGCTTCTTGATAGATGTGGGTGCCTAATAGAGGCTGAATTCACACTTTTCACCTTTTATGGGGTTATATTTGTGTGAATTCCACCATCATTGTACATGTACAGGGGTCCCTGTCTTGATAGACCTCTCCAATGAAAGACCACCTGTCTTCAAAGACCTCATTTTAAACCTTTCAGTGCCAAATTTTGGACTGAGTTAACAGCTTTTCTCAGCATGCATTAGGTGCAATGTGGGATGAGAAAAGCTGTTGACCTTGGGTATTCTCTCTGTAACTATAGGCATAATGGGACTTGAATGAAAGGTCTTTTTACGAGTAATACCAATCTGGGATCCTAATAATAATTCAGACTTGTCTGACTTAAGTGGAGCAACTTAAGAAATGATTGGCCTTGAAAAGAGTTAAGAATACTTTGCTCAATTTTTATCATGATAGTCATACCTCCAGTGAAAGGCTGTCTCTCATTACAGCACACTACTTGATCATCCCTTGGGTGGTCTTTAAAGATAGGTTTCACCGTGCAAAAGATGCTGCCTGTACAGGCTGACCTTGCCTGCCAAACAGACCTATCTCCCTGCTTTAGTCTGGGCAGTCTGATTCTGACCTACAACAGTTTGTGGTGAGTAGCCTGCACATTGAAGCCTTGCTTGTGTGTGTGTGTTATATGAAATCACTGTGTGAGACAGACAGTGAAAAATAGAGACGTTATTGCTTCAGCCTGCTGTTGTTATATATTGGATATAATTGTGTTGGATGCTATGTTTGTACTTGTTCTTTCTCAACAAAGCCTTCATGTAGGTATCTGCATGAAGGCACAGTTTCAATCATCTCAGCCTATGAAGCTACATGTTTTGCTTTTTTAAAAACTTCAAAATGAGGGAAGGGAAATGAAGGGCAGTGATTGTCTTTTGGGAAAAATCCCAGGTGCCATGTATGAATGACAGTTTAAATTTGTAAAAGATTTTTTAATTCATTTATATTCATTTATCAATATATTTTGTCATATTCATTTATCAGTGTTTTAAATAAATCTGACATGGCCTTAATTTTCACGTCTTTCATTATACAGCCCCTATAGGAGGGGATGCATAGAGTGTTTAGTCTTATCATTGTCCGCCACTGCAACATTTCTTATTTTCCTTATATTTCTGTCCGCTCTTGACCTACTTGCCTCCTAATTCGGTACAGATAATCTCTGGGTCTGGGAAGTTTTTCTATATACTAATATATTACCTTGAGGTGAAAGGTCAAGGTGAATCCTTGTTGCATTTTTCTGACTTAGCAATTTTCACATAACGACTCCTTAATGGTGCGTCGCAGGCCCTAGGTTACTATTGAACGCTAATAGGAAAGTACCCATGGGCTTTCAATTTGCATGGTTTATTTTAAACCTGAGTGAACTTGAAAGGTCAAACTGCATATATTCCTGTTGATTACTAGACAAGTCAATGGGAATTGCAATGCTAATTCACTTTTCAATTTCTTCTCCAAAACCAGAATCACTTCAAACTTGGTGGGGATATACATCGGGTAGGTATCTGCCAACTTTGCTCTAATTGTCATGCTCCAATGATTTTGGATTTTTATTTTATTTATTTTTTGGGGAGTCAATTTTTGCGTTCCTATTAATTACCATGTGAGTCAGTGGGGTCTGCAGTGGTAGGTCACATTTTGACTTCTTCAAAGCCGTAAGCCAGATTCACTTCAAACTTTTGGTACAGATACTCTATAGATTTGGGGAATTTTTTTCATATGATTGTGAATGACCTTCATGTCATAGGTCAAGGTCACAACACCTTGCAAAATAAAATGGTTTCCATGCAACATCTTCAAATGGGTATAATTAAAGTCCATCAAACTTGGTCATTATTAACCCAGGTGAGACTTCCCTTAAATATGCTAGGAGATGACCTTTAGGTCAAAGCTCAAGGTTTAACTTTCTGCAGAAGAATGGCGGCCCTCTTAGAGTGGTGGCTTCTGGTGAGAGGTGCCTGCTTGGGGGATGCATAATTTTTTTTTATCATTGTTTTAAATAAATCTGATGTGGCCATAATTTTCACTTCTTTCATTAATCTCTGCTTTTTACATTTTTGACTCCTGTGCAACTTTCATTTCAACAAATTGCATACAATAATGGTAAAAACTTGCTGGCATGATTACACAGCTCCTGAATCATGCTCTGTCCCCTGTCAATTAAAAAGAACATGATGAATTACCAGCAGTTACTATTGCCGCATTCATCAACAATTTGCTGAAACAAAAAGCCTGAGATACACGTGATCTGAACTCCAATTATACTGCAAAGTGGGGATGCATTCATGCAAGAATAGCCAGCTTCTGAGGGTAGCCACTGCGGAGAAGTGTCTATTTAGTCTTGTTGACACTTTTTTTCTGTGCTACATGTTCAATAGCCTGTGAATTGTGCCTAACCTGGCTGCTTGTACCTGTCGTGGCCACAGTGGTGCCTGTCATCAACTGAAGCCAAATTTGCCATCAAAGGGATGCACAACGAACCTTTTTCATAGATGGCATGTAGGGGGTCACCCAGAGCAGCACGCGGGAGATGGAAAATGTGTGTGAAAGCCGAGCGCAAATTATAAGATGTTGATTGTATAAATAGACAATTTGGTCAGTCGTAGTGAATGACCTTAGCCTCGTCCATAGGGGACGAGTGACTCCTGCCCGTAATTGCTATTTTTGTGGCCAGTGTTATCATAATTGATTTGAGTCACATTTTGAAGACCCACTGAGCACTTGTTGTGTTGTATTAGAAAAACATGGAGGGCTTCAGTGGGATTCATCTTGTCCAAAGCTGTCAACTCTCCTGTTTTTACAGGGAGTCTCCCATTTTGGAGACTCAAAAAGTATTTAAAATGACAGGGATTTTGAGGCCAAATTGACTGTTTTCTTTGATTTCATGCACTTTTTGCAAGAACCTCCCGGTCTTTGCGGGTTGACACCTATGCTTGTCTGAAGGATAATATAATCTATAATAATAATTCTTTTATATTTGTGTAAGATAAATGTTTTACAATTATCAGTATATAAATTGAACAGAATTTTGGTTCAATACTGATACTGCTTATAGAAATACTAGCATACCTGAAGATATATCATTATAGTTTTTGTTAAACATTCATAGGCCTCTTATGTGTCCAAAAAGATTGGGGAGAAAGGTAGAAACAGGCGTCTTGATTATGAGAAAATGGGTTAACGTTTTGGGATGTAGCAAGCACACTGAATATCAGATTGGTGGAATGATTTAATCATAGCCCATTGCTCACTATTAAATAGCACTGATTTGCCCATACAGTGAGCTCCCTCGCGTATTTTTGATACATAGATGCTCAAATGACTCCAGCTTGTATTATAATGGAGCAGTATTCCACATTATTTCAACCATGTTTTTTTTTTTGTTGTGAATTTCTTACATGTGGCAGAAATGATAATTTTAATCATGATTATGATGTACATTGTTGCATGGATGTCTTCTTGTATGTCACTCCTGGTTAGAAGAATGTCAGATTTATGAACAAAAAACTTGTGGATAATATGTAAAATGGCCAATTTACAGAAGGAAATAGATACACTAGTATGTGCAAATCAAATGTTATACAGGTACAACAGTTATAATGTTGCCAATTTACAGAAGGAAATAGATACACTAGTATGTGGAAATCAAATGTTATACAGGTACAACAGTTATAATGTTACCGGATATAAATGTCCTGTTTACAAGCAAAATGTTGTCTCAGGAGCAAGGTGAAGATGGTCTGTTGCTGTTGGCAAAAATGCATGCAACAGTGACCAGTGTGGTGGGGTGTCTGAGGAGAGTCTCTGTAGCTGTTTTAGGGATCCATCAATGCCTTGTATTGAGGCTCAAGCTTTCGCGTGGTCAAAATTAGGCAGATTTGTAACCAAGTCTGAAGATTAAAGATGACCCTTGTATTATTGTTCGATATATTGACAATACAGGGCCGTGCCATGTAGATTTAGAAGAGATTTGAAGCAAAACTATTGAAGGTTTGCTGTAAAATCAGGGAACAGGAATGTGAGTATTAATACTGTTTGAGGCAGCTGCCTGGGGAGAAGGTTCTGGCCCCACCATTATCCAGATTGGACTAATTTTTATACTGTCAGAAGATAAATGAAAAAGCCATTCATTATAATGGGCAGTACTGATGGCAAGGTGTACCTGGTGTAAGGCTATGCAAGGTAGATTTGACACTTGTAAGCCTGAAGCTTGAATGCTGGTCCTCACATTATGGGCAACATTGTGCCCAGGGAAGCTATTGGGTTACTATTTAGGTGATGTACCATAACACTGTTCTCTGGCTACTCAAGTGAGATAAATTTCCAAGCACGAGGCTTAAGAGGAAATATTATGAAAATAGTTCCTTCTGCCCCAAGAAATGTACATGTACTGGTCCCTTTGGTCCAACTTTAAACCCTTTTCCCTTTAACTGGCCAAAACTTCAATGTTTTGAACTAATTTCGACAGCAATGACAGACGATTTAAACGAGAACTGCAGATGAGATCTACCTAGATATACCACTGAGGTCAACAGCTTTCCTCAGCAAGGTTTGGGTGCTTAGTGCAAGGAAAGGCTTTTAACTCAGTCTAGATTTAAGTGGCATGTGGTTAAAACTAAAATGCCTCAGATTAATGGTGTAAGGGGATCGAGGGTTAAAGGCTAGACTCAAAGTCAGCAAGAACTCCGAGCAATTCCAAGAACCCATGAAGCATACCCCAGCTGAAACAAAGACACACGCAGCTCCTTGAACATGATGCTGTAATTAGTGGATGATAAAATGGTTCCATCACCATGCGTTAACGTACATGACAGAGATTTCCCTGTGGACCAGCAATATGGTTTCCTCTCTGATGAAAAAAGGAAAAGCGTGTATGTTGGCCTGTGGTGAGGCATACGGACATTTTGTAAGTGTCTGTGAATATGATTTCGTCAGACCTCGCCCTTTCTGTGCCGTACATGTTTGCTGTTTGGAGGATACAGGATTGCTGTGTGATGCCTTACATATTTAACGGTGCAGGCTTCAGTGTTGATTGTGTCGGATCTCCCTTTAACAATAATTCCCTCATTAATTCTGGTTGATGCTTTCACTGGGTGGTGCTTACATCTTCGGACTGCAGTATAAATCATGAATTCTTCCCCAGGCTTTCATCCAGACAGAAATTTGAGGCTGTTCAAAAGTATAAATAATAAGATTCCAAGGAAATGATGAAAAAAAAACCAAACTTGTGGCTGACTAGCTATAGTGTACATGTAGCTGCAGGCAGGCGACGGCGTGTGGGTTTTAATCAGACTTGTACGTCTTCAGCAACTTTAGTTATGCCTCCCCGTGCAACAGGGGGACATATTGTTTTTGCGTCCGTTTCTTCCGCTTCTTCTTCTTCTTCAACACATTGTTGTGTGTGTTGTGGACGCGGCAACTCAAGAAAAACTGGACTTGGGAAGTTGAAATTTTTTGTGAAGATGTTCCTATATCAAACCTTGCTTGGGATTGCAGAGGGGTGACCTTGACCTATTCTTTAAGGTCACATGGGCATGTCATCGGGCGCAATAACTCTGCAAGAATGTGACTTAAGAGGTTAAAATTTTGCATGATTATGTACCATAATATAAACTAGGTTGGGATTGTAGATGGGTGACCTTGACCTATTTTCAAGGTCACATGGTCATTTTTAAAAATCATTGCAGATGCATTGGAGAGAGATTTGACTTAAAGAGGTTGATATTTTGTTTGATTATGTCTCTATGGAAGATTTTTGTAAGACTTTGCTTGTCACTGCAGATGTACGACCTTGACCTATTCTTCAAGGTCACGTGGGCATTTTGTCTAAAATCAATGTGGACATAATAACTCAAGGAAGATTTGACTTGGGAGTTGAAATTTTATGTGAAGATGTTTGGGATTGCAGATGGGTGACCTTGACATATTTTTCAAGGTCACCTGGGAATGTCATCTAAAATTGACACACATGCAACAACTCTGCAAGGATTTGTCTTAGGAGGTTGGAATTTTGCATGTTTATGTACGATAATCCCAACTAGGTTGGGATTCTAGATGGGTGACCGTGACCTATTTTCAAGGTCACAATGCCACTTTTAAAAAATCATTGCAGATGTACTCGAGAAAGATTTGTCTTAAAGAGGTTGACATTTTGTGTGGTTATGTTTCCATGTAAGACTTGTAAGACTTTGCTTGTGACTGCAAATATAGAACCTTGACATACTTTTCAAGGTCATGTGGGCATTTCTTCAAAAATCAATTTTTTGAAATGTCAATAACGAGTGTACCTTCACCATATCTGTAGATCATTGGAATCTGAATGCCTATTTATAAAAATAAGGGTGACAGTAGTAAGGGCACATGGGGAGACATTTGATTTTCTGTTGGAAAATCAGCCTGTTCTAGTTATATTTGCTCCTCGCTGTGAATTATGGGGGCCAAAAGAAACAATTGATGAAACAGGCTGACGATTTACCCTTTATTTCGCACTCAACGACGAGGATGTGTAGGTGAACTACAATTGCACACACACAAAAAACAATATGAACAAATATTCTGAAACCTTATGGCAGTATACTGATACACGACAGATATATATTTAACTGTTTATAATTTTATATTCAAATTCATAAGCGCATATATATATATATATATATATATATATATATATATATATATATATATATATATATATATATATATATATATATATATATAGGATATATTTCTATCTCGCCCTTTTCATGTGAATTTGCATGTTTATTCGTTTCATACTACGCGAAATGAAATTACTAATTATACACCGACGACGCTCAGTAAACATTCAATATCATGGACTGCACGAAAGCATTCATTTCCTTTTTACTTTGTTCCACATTTCAACCGTAGCTTGAAATATTTTCCATTCATATTAACAGTTTATTAAGTTTTTTTTGCTTTCAAGAGATATACCACATAATACAAGTGTATAAGGAAATCCAGCCTTTATGAGCCCCATGTAATACTTTGTATCTATGAAATTACCAGTCGTGCTGATACGCTATAAATGAAGTTATAACATATTCTTCATACACTGATACACATTTTCCTTTCTGTAATTACACACGTAAACTTATCATTTGCAAGAAAGGCGACTTATTACAACCGTCAAAATTTGGATAAATATTAACATTTCCCGTATGATAGTACTTGTATCTGAATACACACAATATCTATATAAACTTATTAGTACAACAAATATCTTGTAATGTCTGAATGAATTTACATGTGACACGTGGAGACAAATTTTCCTAGTCGCACATTATTATGGCGAAGTTGGCTTCCCTGTACACCAGGTGTGTTATACATATTTACGATATTTCTTACAAACTTATGAAAATAGCAGAACTTGTAGAAACAAGCAGTTATTTCATAATTACCTTTCTGCAGCTTCCTGATAATATTTGCCGGTATAAATACATATGCTGCTACAAAGAAAATTGCATGCCGATAAACAATGGAGCTCGCAGCCATGTCTTTACAGTAGTGTATCGAAAACCTGAAAGACAAGTGGTCAAGAGCGCAAAGCTCTCAACTGTCACACCGGACACACCTCAGCGAATTCATGAATATTCACTGCGAAACGCCACCTAGTGAGATCAAACTCAAATGAGCTTAACACAAAAATTACCTTGAGAAACAAAATGATGTACACAGATTTATAGTACCTTGTCGTAGATAACACTCCCCCTCTTTTTTTATTGAATGCTTTATATTCTAAAGCATTCTTGTAATAGAACTTCTAGCGATTTAATTCTGTTAGGGCTACAATACTTGAGAAAATGCGTAGCATTGTTTTTTCACTTTAGACCATTTGTAGCTTCAAGCAATACAATTTTAGTCACTGGATGTACCAGCTCAGTGGCTCTGGTTTTCACTTTAACTGATCTTGCAAGACTGTCACTGCTTTTGTTTATTTCTGTCACAAGACCCAAAGGCCACAAATTTCTTGGGGTGTTTTCATCTAAGATAAGTACCAGATCCCCTACAGACAGATTGTTATGTGGTATTGTCCATTTGTCTTTTTTGGAACTGTGGTAAAGATAACCGTATCCACTTTCGCCAGTATTGATCAGCTAAATGTTGTACATGTCTCCAGTGCCTACAGTGCATGTCCCCCTCCGAAAATTTACCTGGTGGCAATTTTGGACCTTCCCTGGCAAGCAACAAATGATTAGGTGTCAGTGGGAAAGGATGACGGGAGTCTTCCCTAATTTTTGTCAAGAGGTCTGCCATTTAAGATTGATTCAATTTCACAAAAAAATTCTCTAACTTTTCATCGGTTAATCCTTCATTGGGATTGAGAACAGCCTGCATGACCCTTCTGATACTTCATATAATTCGTTCCCGAGATCCACCTATGTGTGATGCAGTAGGAACATTAAATTTTCATTCAATGTTGTTCTGAACTGCATATGCATGGATCTCGTCTACAGATAACTGCTTTATACTTTGTCTTAACTCTGCTTCACCTGCCACTAAGTTAGTACCTCTGTCTGATAATACTTTCTTTGGTACCCCTCACGTGACACGTATCTACGGAAGCCATTGAGAAACGAATCCGTATCTAATGAATCTAACTTCACTATATGTACACCTCTTGTTACTAAGAATGTGAATAAACATCCATAACGTTTGACCTGTGATCTTCCCGCATTTACATACATGGGCCCAAAAATATCTAATCCTACATATGTAAAGGGTGGGTTACCCTGTTCTATCCTCTCTTTTGGCAAATGTTCCATTTTCTGCCTACAGGGCTTGGCATATAGCCTTTTACATCTGACACAAGACTGGATGATCTTCTTGATCAAAGGTCTTGCTCTGATTATCCAAAAAATCAATTCTGATAATACTGTGAACCCATTCAACTCCTACATGTGCTGCATTATGTATGTCTACAATAACTGTAGAGGCAATGGCATGATTACGAGGTATGATAAATGGATGCTTACTGTGAAAATCAGCACGACGCAATCTGCCCCCAACATGTAAGATACCAATGTGATCTAAATAAGGATCAAGCGACTTTAGGGGACTAGATCTCTTTATTCTTTGGTGCTGTGAAAGTATTTCTATATCTTCATTATAGAAATGAGCCTGAGCTACCCTGACTAATAGGGCTCCTCCCTGACTAATCTCTGCAGATGTGAGTTTCCCTTTGCCACTGTGTTTCTTTCTGAGTATAGCCAATAGCCTCTTCCACCATGCTACAGCTCTTTTCATTCTGTACCAACTGGAATAATGATTTCAAATATGGAGTAATGGATTTTCTCTGTGTACCGTTACATCACTAGATTGTGTGCTATTCACACAAAACTTTGGTGTCTCTCTTTTAACCTCACAATCATCGTCAGGTAATTCATGAGATTGTAGCAAATTGACCGGCCATACGTTTTTATACTGCTTTAACATCCGAGGTCCCAACAGCCATTCTTGACTGCATAATTGATCTACCGTAGTACCTTTAGATAATACATGTGATGGGTTAGCAGTGCTGCTGATGAAATTCCACTGCTCCGGTTGTGACAAATGTCTGATTACACTAACCCTGTTGCCAACAAACACATGAAACCGTCTAGTTTCATTTGATATGTATTTCAAAACTATTTCAGAGTCGACCCAGAAATATGAACGATCAATCTTGATATCCAATTCCTTTTGCAAAAGATGATCTACCTTAGCAGCAAGAAGAGCTTCTTGTAGTTCCAAGCGTGGTATAGTACACTGCTTGAGCGGAGCTAATTTACATTTACTCATGATAAGCTGTGTATGGATTTTCCCATCCTTATTTATACATCTAATATAGCTACAGCCGCCATAGGCCTGTTCACTTGCATCTGAATAATGATGTAATTCAATTTCAGCATCATTGAATTCACTAGGTTTGATACACCTTTGAACTTTAAATTTTTGTAAGTTCTTTAATGACTGGTACCATGCTTCCCATTGTACACTGAGATCTGATGGAAGAGGTTCATCCCATGACAGTTGAAGTCATGTGGTTTCCTGAAATGGCATTTTACCCACTAATAAAAGGGGGTTCAGCAGACCTAAAGGATCAAACATGGAAGATATCTTACTAAGCATTTTCCGTCTTGTAAGATCATCAGTGTCGTCAATTGACACTTCGAAAAAGAAAGTGTCAGGAAATACATTCTATTTGATACCCAGGACTTTTCCACATGAATCTGGCCCTATGTCCTTGACTTCTTTGGCCACACATTCATTAGGTATGCTCTGGAGCAAAGATTCATCATTGACAATAAATTTTGTCAATTTGAACCCTCCTTCAAGCAATACCCTTGGGGTTTCTTGGATAATTTCTTTACAGCTTTCTTTGTCAGGTATGGACCTTAGACAATCATCAACATAAAATGACTTTCAATTGTGTCTTTCACCAATGGGGATACATTTCCCCACTCTGATACCATGCACCTCAATGCACATATGGCACTACTTGCACATCAGACCCCACCAAACAAATGAGACATCATTCTGTAACATACTAATTTCCCATGGCTGTACCACATAGATCTTAGTGCATCTCTGTCTTTTGGGGTTATTTTAACTTGGTGATACATAGCTTCGATATCACTTTGAACAACAAACTGGTGTTGCCTAAAGCGCAACAATACCAATAAAAGCTTGTTATTCAAATCGGGACCCTGCTTGGATCAATCATTTAATGACTTCCCCTGAAACTTGCTAGTGCAATCATATACAACTCTGAGTTTTTCTGGTTTCTTTTCTCTAACGATTCCATGATGAGGCAGATACCACATTTTACTTGCACAATATAATTCACTATCAGGGACTATTTCTGCGTAACCATTGTCAAGTAATTTATTTATTTCTGTGTTGTATCTAACTGTAAGTCCCTCTCGATCCAACTTCTTCACTAAAGAATCTAAGCGTGATTTTGCAATTGCAAAATTATTTGGAATGGGTTCATTCACATCTTTCCACGGAATGGGTATCTCAAAATGGCCGTCTACTGTCCTCAATTCACCATCCCACAGTTCAATAACCGACTTGTCCTCTTGCGACCAAGTAAAGTCTACTAAACCCTCGTTTTCCAACTGTCAAAGTTTAACTACTTTATCGGTCACAGGGGGCACTGGGTGACTGGTCACAAAGTTTGATACAACAGTCTTCCTGATTTTACCTACAGGGATTGTCCCGTTAATACACCAACCAAAAATCATACGCACCGCAAATTGCTCATGTGATGCAAGTAGACAATTGTGACACAACTTATGGTGATTAACAATATCGAGTCTCTGCTGTGGAGTCTTCTGCTTGAAGATAGTAGAGTGCCATAAACCATGCTCACCACGTAAAACGCATGGCGGTTCAGGTCTGGCATATGTCTTGGACCCGTTTGTAGACCCATTACTGTCAGCCCCGCCCACTGCTCCAAGCTCTGATAATTTACCACCTTTTGATTCAGACTCATGCTGACATGCTGAGATTAGCTGCTAAAATTTTTGGAATTTTCTTTTGGCTTTTCTGATTTTCCATACTTAGATGCCCCATAAACGGGATCTGTAACTACCGCAGCAATGTCACCCACAAAGGTTACCAAATCAGCAAACCCTGGATATGAAGAACTCGACTTTTTTGTTTTAAGAGCATTTTTCTTCCACCTAGCCTGTACACTACCATGTAATCTACCTACAATATCCAGTATGGCAGCCTGTGAATCTGTTTCTTTCATAGTATCAAACTGTGACAATACTTTTTGTGCCGTTTTTGTTTCATCAGCGAATTTCTGTACATCTTGTGGTGATCTTAATTCCTTACAATACCTCAGCTGTTTAACAAGTCACTCAGTGACAAGATATGCATTACTGAATCTATTGTCAAGGATGCTTCTTGCCTCCTGGTTCCCTTTTTTGCCACTTATTAATTGGCAATACCTGAAAGCTTCCTTGGTAGGACCCCGTGTATACTACATAAGTCAAGACAATTTCTGATCGCTATTTGTACAAACTTTGTGAACATTTTGTTCGAAAGCTTTACTGATGATATTGAAGAGGGTCACCTGAAAACCTGTAATTCGACTTTGGGCATATTTAACAAATTCAATAACTCGTCTCAAACGCTGTGAAAGGCCGATTAACGCTGGCTACCGCTGGCAAATGCTCAGTAGTCCTCTCAACTAGCAAACTCAGTGGGATACATGTAAAATTTTAATTCAGTTGAACTGGGATGAGAAGGATCCATGGAAATTTGTGTCTTGTACTTGTACTAATCATTAATATACTTTTATTTTTTATTCTCATGGGCAATACAACATAATTATCTTTCATATTATGATGATGATTTATCCATTGAGGTGTATATGTAGTGAATGACTTTGCTCATGATCACTGATATATATATATTTTGGTCACCCCAATCTTGGTTGCAAAGTAAAGACAAACAAACAACCCTGTTTTCAATTTTTATTTAAACACAGCACAGCAATTTTTTATTGTTTGTACAGCACAAGTCAGCAATGCATAGCTTTATGCTGGCATAGATGTGAATTTTTTTTATTTACGAGCAAAAGTTTTCAAATTTGGCGGAACCTCCCGCATAAAAATTTAGTATTTTCTATTATATTTTAAAATACAAATCCCCAACATGAATTTTTAAAATTTACAAAAATCCCCCTATTTGAGGTTGTGGAATGTTGACAGGTATGGGCTAGCATAGATTCCAGGTGAATATAATACATGGGATTTAATAATAAATTCCATGTATTATATTCACAGGACTTCTTCTAGTTCTTCTAGTTCCACCTCTTCCCAGTGGCTCCAGCAACAGGTCTTTTTATACAATACTGTGGCTGCTTTACATATGTCATAACACATTACACGTGCACATAAACGATCTCCAAAATACACTCGCTCCCACCCTAGAAATAAATTTTTGTTTGATCATACACAAAAAGTGTATTGAAATGTTAACAAAATATTACATATTATGGTCTTACAGATATTACCATAATAGCCATGAATATTTACCCGCAAATGTACAAATGTGTCCCAACTTGCAAAAGCAATAGAACAAAATTATGTTGTTATATACGGTGTTAGAATAAGAAGACATATCGCCACTTAGAGTTATTTTTACACTGTCAATAAAAAAAGTAATTTACGTATAAATCAAAACTGTTCCATTTTCTTTTATCATACATGTAAATCAACAACTGTGGTTTCTCAATGCAGATAAAATAGCATGGAAAAGATAGCACTAGCGACTTGAGAAATGTGGTCTTATAAGGCAACTGGTCTTTGATAGCAGTGGTCTCTCAAAGCAGGGACTACTGTATTGTAATCATGTTACAAAATTACTCAGAGGCCACCCCATGGACAGAATATTATGTATGTAAACATATGTTCCTGCCCTAATGAAAACAAAGGAAAAACAACAAAAAGCCGCACTTCTAGGCTTTAAGCCTTGTTGAACTTTTTAATCAAACTTTAAAAGTATTTATTTCAAGGTTGTCTAAGTGGCGCACAATGGGCAACATTACCATATCTCAACAAATATTCCCAGTAGCTTTATCAAATTTTCGGCACAGAAGAACCTTATAATGGACCAGGTTCCTGTTAAAAACCAGCCCCCTCTGATTTTTTGAAACTTTTTATGAGACTTTTAATGTATTTATTTGAAGGCCATCTGAGTGCCATCAACCCTGACCACATTACCGCGATATCTCAAAAAATATTGACCGCAGCTTTACCAAATTTTTGACAGAGATGCATCTTATAATGGACCAGTTTCCTTTTCAAAACCAGCTTCCTATTTGTATTTATAAACTTGTCTGGAAACTTTAAAGTATGTATTTCGAGGCCATCTGAGTAGCGCACAAGGAGACTACATTACCATAATGTCTCAACAAGGATCTATCACAGCTTCAGCAAATTTTTATCAGAGATGCTCATTACATAGTGGACCCTGTTCCTATTAACAACCAGTTTCCTCTTATTATGCATTCCCCACTGGGGGATGCATATAGTGTTTAGTAGAATTCGAGAGCCGCCGCCACCGCCACCAGTGGCGGCGGTTTTCTTATTTCTGGTATAACTCTAAGGCATATTTATGAATTACGTTCTATTTTGGTACAAATATTCTACAGGTCTGGGGAATTCTTCTGATATACTGTTTGTCAAAATCCAGAGATTTTTGGATTTTTTTATTAGGGTTTTTCGTTTTTTGCTGACCCAGCAAAATCAGGCAAAATTGTTTTTTCCGTATATATCTTGCTTATGGTTGATCATGGGCCCATGGTTACTATTGAACATTAATAGGAAATCACCTATGGGCTTTCTTTTGGTGTTGTTAAATTTGACCTCAAGTGACCTTGAAAGGTCAAACTGAGGTCAGAAGCTTGTTTTCCTTATATATATCTTTTGTTACGGTTGATCGCAGACCCATGGTTACTATTGAACATGAATAGGAGAGTACCTATGGGCTTTCTTTTGGTGTTGTTAAATTTGACCTTGAGTGACCTTGAAAGGTCAAACTGAGGTCAAAATTTTATTTTCCTTATATATCTTTGTTACGGTTGATTGCAAGACCATGGTTACTATTGAACATAAATAGGGAACACTCTGAATGGTGCTTGTCATGTATTGCCTCTTCAACAACAGCTGCAGGAACACTCATCAACCATATCTATGTTGCCAACCTCCCCAATTTGTGGACTGCTGGGACATTTCCAACATACTACATCTACTACGACCCAGTATATTTTTCATTCAACATTTAAAAACATACCCTGTGTCACATGGTAAGCCATGCGTGCTGACAAAGATATTCAGTGTCATGCGTGGGGGATGCATATTTGTTTTGGCACAGCGAAAAACTCGTGGCTAGTTATATTTATACTTGTTGTAAAGCTTTTGAAGTATTAATTTGAATGCTCTCTCAGTGGCGCACAAGTGGATGAGGTTCCCAAATTTCGGGCCATAAAAGAGAAAAAAATTCTGTTTAAGATGTACAGTCTCTGTATGAGACAATCTTTGTTTAGCCTATGGTAGTCTGACCTTGAATGGACAGCTGCTTAGTGCTTAATGAAGAAGCTGAATGGACAGCTGCTTAGTGATTAATGAAGAAGCATGTGTGGATAAAGTTGACAGATTGCCTTTGCAAACACTGTTCCACAGTTCTTAAAGGAGGTACAGATGTAAATTTTAATATTGGATGACCCTCCCTCCCTCCCCCCTCCCCACCAAAAAGTAAAAAATTAGAATAAATTAAAAAAAAAAAGAAATATAGCAATGACCCCATCCCCTCAATTTTTTTTAAAGATACAGATGTTGTCAGCATGGAGAGTTTTAACAGGACAAGGTTAAGTCGAGGCATAGTGGGTAACCCAATCAGATTTGGAAGACTGATTTTGGCAATATAATGTGATCAGGTGACAAAACTGAAAGTGACTTGGAGGTAAGAAGCTCTGATTGGATTGAATATTTCATTGATTTGGAGACTTTTAAGTCTTAAGTATCTTAAATTACCCCAAAGAGGGATGAGTCAGATCTACTTTGGGAGGATTTCCACCCATCTATAGTATCATATTCATGTGGTAATTATATGCATAAATATCATATTGAGGGATGGATAAAATTATGTCCCTTTAGAATTCTCTCAATGATTCAGTTTGTGAAAAGAAATCGACAAATATTTGCCCACACTATTGTGTGCATTTTTTACCTGAAATATTTATTTTTGTATTTTGGCCAGTTTTGATACTGGTCTGGGGTTTTTGTGAGTGGTCGGGGGAAGGGGGATAAACAGCTTACATTTGACACACAGGTAATTCTAGAATTACATTAACTCTTTCAGTGCCAACTGCAACTTAAGTCAAACTCAGTAACACAAACTCCTCTGAATTATAATCAGTATGCTAGATTCATATTCTTTTTGAAAAGACATTTCATCCAAGTAGCAGCATGCCTGCATGCATGTTAGTGTGTAGACTATAACAGTCCAAGTCAAAAGCTTTCCTCAGTATGCAGTGGGTACATTATGATCAAAGTACACCAAGGTAAGCTGTTGACTCAGTCCAAAATGTGGCACTGAAAGAGTTAATGTAAAGAGATTGCAATAGCATGTGCATATAGCTTTCACACAAAGGACATAATATTATCGTTAAAGTTTTATTTCTTATTAGTGAACATTATGCAGTCATCTAAGTGTTTTAGTTTGGCTATGTTCATGTACACAATATAATACTTTAAGGAATTATTTATTTTAAAATGCCACAGAAATTGACGTTATGTCCTAAAGTTTGAAATGAACATGTAACCAGTAGCAACTGTGAGCGTACTGTGGACTTGCTTGCAGCTGCCTTGCTGCAGTGTATATTGCTGGCTGCAGCAGATTTTACTGGAGCCTGGAAGTCTAAAGATGCATTTATAATAGATGAGTGATTGTCTGGGATGGGTGGAGACAATTGTTAATGTAGCAACAGGAAGCTGCCACCTCAATCATGGGTGAATAATGACCTCAGCACTTTGGCTACTTGTGTAATGTTGGGGGAAAATTCACAGTGACAGAGGGAGTGGAGGGTAGTACATAGAAACAGGCATTGTTCAGTCTTACCTCCAGCCTTTAAATTTGTTTCTCTTGCCTACCTAATGAAGATCTTTGCTCTGCCGACTGGTGGAGGGGCAGTGATGCACCATAAGCAGTGTGATCCTCAGGCAAGTCTTTTGCAGAATTTCTTTAGAATTTGGTCATAAGTGGGACATTTTATTATAAAGTAGGATCTTGCTTTGAACTAAATTAATACAGTTTAGTACTTAAACTGCAAATGTATTTTTAACACTGGTACAGCATGATATTTTAAGAGTGTGTAAAGTGAATGTCAGTTACATGCCTTGGCTTACTGATTGGTATTGATTGGTATTACCTGCCTATAATGAATCTCAAAAGGTAGAAACACTGTTGGTCTTTTGGATGAAGAAGCAAAGGAAACCTGATTACTTATTGTGACAATTATGGCGTTATTAAGAACATGTAAATTGTACATAAATAAATGAACCATGAAAACTTTTCCCACCATTTTACTTGATGAAACCTTGAACTGGGTTAAATGGTTCATGAGGCTGCCACTAGAGGCCCTCAGCTGTCATACCTTTATCTCTGATTCTGCATTTGCGAGAATTTTTTGGTGAGCAAATGAAAGTAAAAATTGTTTGACTGGCCACTTTTTTGTGTTCAGGGCTCAACTGATCAAACATCTTTCAAAGTGTAAATGTCCCTGTGATTCAGTATTTATTCATTGCATCTATAAGGCATTACATGCTCACATGGCGACAGTTATTAAAGTATAAGTGTATGCCATGTTCTGGGAGATCTTGCTTGCTAAAGTGTTATGTTGATTTTTTTAACAGTTGTATACATGTATCATAAATTAATATTTCAGTAGAGACACTAGTTTATGCTACATATCAATTATACCAAAGCATATCAGACAAACAATCTCTTTATGTCACTCGACTAGCAATATGCCTCCTGTGATATTGACCCCACCATTTCATAAGCACACCCTTACAAAACTGAAATGCCGGGACTGTGCCGGGATAGTGCCGGGATCATGTTGGCAAAATATACTGGGGTGATGCCGGGATTGTGTTGGCAAATTCATGCTGGGAAAATGCCGGGATTTGGTAAAATCCCGGCATGGACTTGTGAAAAAAAATTGACAGAGGGGTGTGTATATATGTATAAATGAGAAAATGTTGGCAATGCTGGGATGATGTTGGGATCCTGCTGGGGTTGCTGGCACATACGTCAACAGTCCCAGCACTTGCCCCAGCACTCTCAATATTGGTGATGCCGGGGTTGCTGGCACCTGCAACAGTCCCAGCACTTGCCCCAGCACTGTGAACATTGGCAACATCGGGGTTGCTGGCACCTGCGCCAACAGTCTCAGCACCATCAATGTTGGCAACGCCGGGATCATGCCGGTACAATGCTGGGATTTTACCAAATCCCAGCAATGCCCCGGCATTTTAGCATACGCCGGGGTTGCTGGCACCTGTGCCAACAGTCCCAGCAGTTGCAGCAGCACTGTCAATGTTGACGATGCCAGGATCATGCTGGGGTTGATGGCACCTGCGCCAATAGTCCCAGCGCTTGCTCCAGCACTGTCAATGTTGGTAACGCCAGGGTTGCTGGCACCTGCGCCAACAGTCCCATCGCTGACCCCAGCACTGTGAATGTTGGCGATGTCTGGGTTGCTGGCACCTGCGCCAACAGTCCCAGTGCTTGCCCTAGCACTGAGAATGTTGGCGATGTCAGGGTTGCTGGCACTTGCGCCAACAGTCCCAGCACTGTTGATGTAAGGAACGCCGGGATCATGCCAGGACAAAGCTGGGATTTTAGCAAATCCCAGCAATGTCCCGGCATTTTAGCATGTGTTTGCGATGTCAGGGTCGTTGGCATCTGTGCCAAGAGTCCCAACACTTGCCCAGCATTTCTCAATAAATGTTGGCAATGCTGAGGTTGCTGGCACCTGTGCCAATAGTCCCATGTCTTATATTCACCAGGATTCACATCTATGCTAGCACAAAGCTATACATTGCTGACTTGTGCTCTACATACAATAAAAAATTGCTGTGTTGTGTTAAGATAAAAATCGAAAACAGGGTTGTTTGTTTGTCTTTACTTTGCAACCAAGATTTAGGTGACCAAAATATCGGTGATCATGAGCAAAGTCATTCACTACACATACACCTCAATGGATAAATCATCATCATAATATTAAAGATAACTATGTTGGATTGCCCATGAGTATACAAAATAAAAGTACACTAATGATAAGTACAAGTGCAAGATACAAATTTCCATGGATCCTTCTCATCCCAGTTCAAGTGAATTCAATTTTTGCATGTATCCCATTGAGTTTGCTAATTTAGAGGAGTACAGAGCGTTTGCCAGCGGTAGCCGGCGTTGGTCCGTGTTTCACAGCATTTGCCGGCATTGAAAGTGTGTCAAACGCTGGCAAACGCCGACTAATGCTGGCAAACGCCAACCAACGCTGGCTAACGCCAAGCCCCAAAAGGCTTAATTGGATTTTGGTGTTTGCCAGTGTTAGTTGGCATTTCCTGGTGTTTGTAATGCCGGCAAATGCTGTCTCACGCTGGCAAACGCTGTGTTATGCCGGGATCCGTCCTGAAACGCCGAAATGCACCCACTAACGCCGAAACAAGTTACTAGTGATGTCAACATTAAGAAAAGGTTTTTACTGTTTTTTTACTATGGCAGCAGTTGTCCAGAGTAGAACCGTGCACACAATGTGAAAGTTTTTTTTTTTTTTTTTTTTTAAATAACCAAATGACCAATGAAAAAAATGTTGCCGAGAGCCTCCATTTCACTATTACTTTTCTGCTAAAAATATAATGAATAAGAAACAAGAAGACAGAACTACTGTATAATAATTCATATGTAATTTGCTAAAATACACAGTTTGACCATTATTTAAGAAAAAGTGTTTGCAATATGCTCCCTTTCAGCAGGGGGGCATAAATATCATACAGTCCAGAGTTTAAGATCCAAATTCATTATCTTTGGTTGCAGCTGCTTGCGGTTGGGGGGGGGGGGGTGGTCTCGCAGCTTGCTCTTGATGTCCCCATTTGTGGTGTTAGGATATGCTTCATGTACCAGTTCTGGAAAATGGAAAACAAATTTGCAAGGACACAGGAAAATGAAATGTTTAAAGTGTAACATTTACATATTGTCAAAAATTTGGTTTAAATATGCTGCTTAAGGTTCCTCCCTTTACCTCACTATGTGCAGAATGGTTAATGATTTTTCAAAGTTCATTGTATATATTGGTTTTTATTGACATTTTAAAACACATTTCACTGCTCCAGTGCTTATATAAAGTAAATTGGCTTCATGGATGTGCAGACTTTACCATGCTTCGGCATTTCACATGTTTTAAAGTCTTACAGTAACTTGACTGACACAATATGCAATGACACTGGTCCTGTACTATATTTTTTTTTAAAAAGAAAATTATCCCAACAAACTTACATTTTCAAATTAAAAACTTTTCATTTGCAAGATAGTCTTTTTTATATGTTTCTACAAGGAAAATTGCTGCCCCAGATTACATGTTATAAATATCTTCATGTAAGCAGTCATACAATAAAAGTGAGAAACAGTAAATTAATTGATAGAAATAAAAAAGAATACAATGAAACATTTTATTATTTGTAATTTCCACAAGGTTCAAAATTGCATTTTAACCTTGGCCTTTGGCAACTTCAGCTGGCCAGAGGTAAAGCCTGGACAATAATATCATGTCGTATTTTCACAATAAAGACCACATCAGATGGACTGGGTATAAGCCACGAAAACGTCAAGGGTGAGAATGACATCTCTTCTGGAAAAGCTGGACTAAGAGGCTGAATCTACAATCAGCTGCTATGTATCTCTTACAGTTCAGGACCTGCATTCAAATGGAGCTTTACTTACCAAATATAATATTCAATTTGGATAGATATCATCCAAACCACTTCTTTTGTGGAACCTGTTTTTTTTTTATTTCTTTCCATTTGTTGTGGAATTCCCCATAAAAATGTACACTGGTATTCCAGTGGAATTCCACTGGAATACCAGTGGGATTTTCAGTGAAATGCAAGTCGAATACCACTGGGTTTCCAC
The DNA here is from genome assembly GCA_964020975.1 of Hermodice carunculata. Lineage (NCBI taxonomy): Eukaryota > Metazoa > Annelida > Polychaeta > Eunicida > Amphinomidae > Hermodice > Hermodice carunculata. The sequence goes on along the minus strand of OZ026612.1, from coordinate 13,134,365 downwards.
TGGAATAAAACAGTGGCATTTCACTGGAAATTCAGTGGATTTTCAATGAAATTCATGGAAATTGCACTGAAATATTGTTGACTATTTCCATTGGAATACTAGTGACATTTCACTGGAGTTTCATGCAGTGGCTTTCCACTACAATACCAATGGCATTAGACTGGAATACCAGTGGCATACTTGGACACTGAAATACCAATGGTATTTCACTTGAACTGACATTCACTGGACTGTCAGTGGAAATACTTTGAACACATTACACTGTACATTGTTTATTTTAGGGGCAAGAGGCTCTTTCTATGATACCAATATTCAAGTAAAATTTTGTCTACTCAATTGATATTCACTGCAATGTTTGATTTTTTCAATCCTGGAAGTGATCCTGGAAGTGAAAGATGTTGATGTATATCTTCCAGCTCAGTACAGCCATCCAATAATGTTTAACAACACAGCTTTGTATATTTGCCAGGCTCTAATTAGTTACAGCCAGGTCCTCTGTCATCTGGAGTAGTTGGCAGGCTGTGTGCTAAATATGCAGAGGGTTTCAGAGGCTGTACAGATCCCAGCCTCACAGTGCAGGGTCATATGCTGTGAAAGGTGAATTCTTTGTGATCCACTCCCCAGAAACTGAATAAAATTCATGAGCATTACAGAGTCAGCTTAAATTTATACTTACTTGGGTGTCTTGTGCCATTAATGATGCCAAAGTAGTCCTTTGTGTTAATTATCACCACAGCCAATGTGGGTCTGTCTCTTTGTATAATAGTCCTGCATTCAGTTGCTTTTGGTAGCTGGACAAGTTTCACACTACACCATGTATACTACTTGGAGCTGAAGTTTCATCCACATACCTGCCAGTATGCTATAATGTCCATGTAGCCATCATAATGTCCACAAGATGCTGACTTGTAATACGTGTACTTGACCATGAGCCCGCCATAGCCATTTTACATCTGCAGCTGACCAGCCAGGCAGCCTCCCCATAGGCCCTCTTCAGCCAATCTACCACCAGTATTAAGTAGAGGAGTCAGGATGACTGTATGGTAGTGGCAGTTGAAACTTGGTCCCTGTATTCTCACTGGATGAAGCTATATATATATCTAGGCACAATGAGCATGATCAAACATAATCCACATGATCACCAAAACTCCTGGGAATGATATGATTATAATACAATGGGTTTGTGTATTTCCTGTCATATACATTGGAGAGAAAAAAAATGTCTGGTAAAACTGCTAAAATTCCAAGTATACATTTTTTAGAATATCCCATATGTATGAAGTGACAATATTTATCTCTGGGTGTGAAACCAGACCAGTCTCTCTCTCTCTCTCTCTCTGTCTCTCTCTCTCTCTCTCTCTCTCTCTCTCTCTCTCTCTCTCTCTCTCTCTCTCTCTCTCTCTCTCTCTCTCTCTCTCTCTCTCTCTCTCTCTCTCTCTCTCTCTCTCTCTCTCTCTCTGACTGACCAAATTTTGCTCGGAGTTTTTCTTGGACACTGCCCCGAAAACCACCAAACTTGTCATGGTGACTGTACTACCAGGAAAATTGTGCACCTGGTTTGGAATAGTCATAATATTTAAAATTATGCAAATTAGGGGCAATTAAAATTTTAAAAGCTCCATATCTTCCAAACTATTGCAGATATATATAGACACAAAATTTCAATGTGCATATATTGGTTTGTGACACCTACCAATACATGTGTAATGGACGGCAAATGAAAGTTGTAGAATTTCAAATTACACTAATCAAGGCATTGAAAAATTTAAAAGTTGAATATCTCCAAAATTATTATACACAGAGATGCCATTCCAAGTTCAATTTATAGGTTTGTCGCACAGCTGCATCCAATAAACCAAAGTTGTATGATATTAATTTATGCAAATACGGCAAATACACAAACTCTAAATCTTGAATTACTTAAAAACTATTATACATAGAGGTACCATTCCAACATCAATTTGTAGGTTTGTGACGTAACCACATCCAATTAACCATGAACTAAAGCTGTAGGTTTTTAATTTATGCAAATTAGACAAAATAGATGCAGTAGCCAGATGTCTATATATACTAGCTACCAATCTCCTCAATATTCGTGTATTTATCATCTGGCAGTAGAATACTGCACACATGCTGTCAATCTCTACTGCCATTTGTCCTCTGGCAGTAATATACTGCATTTATACTGCCAATCTGTACTGCTATTTGTTCTCTAACAGAAGTATACAGTATGTGTACTGCTAATTTCTACTGCCATTTATCCCTTGGTAGTAGTATACTGCATGATACTGCCATTTATCCCTTGGCAGTAGTGTACTGCATGCCTACTGCCAATGTGTACTGCCATTTATTCTCTGGCAGTAGTATAATGCATGTATACTGCCAATTTCTACTGCTGTTAGTTCTCTGGCAGTAGTATACTGCATGCATACTGCCAACCTGTACTGCCATTTGTTCTCTGGCAGTAGTACACTGCATGTATACTTCCAATCTCTACTGCCATTTGACTTCTGGCAGTAGTATACTGCATATGTACTGTCAATCTTTACCGCAATCTGTTCTGTGGCAGTATTATACAGCATATATACTGCCTATATCTACTGCCATTTATGATTGGCAGCAGTAGAAGGTGGCAGTATACAAACAGTAGAATACTGCCAACCATGAAAGTGGCAGTAAGCAGGCAGTAGCATGACAGTATCTACTGTAGTGGAGGTATATACTGCCAAATGGTAAGGGATGTCCAATATCTTGGCATTATGAGCTTCGGTTCATCTAAGTAATATGCAGTCTCTAATCTTGCCAACACAATCCCGGCATTTTCTTAGGTTCCATAAGTCCTGGCAACACAATCCCAGCATCTACTTATACATGTCATTAATCTTGCCAACAGTGCCCCGGCATTGCCAGCGTATGGTCCCAGTATCATTTCGGCATTGCCAACATTATCTTTGTGTCATTCCCGTATGAAAAGTCTTGCCAACACAAACCCAGCATTTTCTTAGGTCCCATAAGTCCTGCCAACACAATCCCGGCATGTACTTAAACATTTCATTAATCTTGGCAACAGTGCCCCGCCACTGCCAACGAATGGTTCCAGCATCATCCCAGCATTGCCAACATAATCTTTGTGTCCTTCCAGTATAAAAAGTCTTGCCAACACAAACCTGGCATTTTCTTAGGTTTCGTAAGTCCTGCCAACACAATCCCGGCATTTACTTCAACATTCCATTAATCTTGCCAGCAGAATCCTGGCATCTTCTTAGAATCGTTAAGTCCTACCAACATAATCCCGGCATTTAGTTCAAACATTTCATTTATCTTGCCAACGGGATCCCAGCATTACCAAGGGAATCCCAACATTACCCCAGCATTACCAACATGAGCCCAGCGTTTTTGCAATGTGGAAAAAATTTTGCCAACATATAGTCCCAGCATCATCCCGGCATTGCCAACATAATTCTGGCATCATCCCAGCATTGCCAACATGATCCCAGCATAATCCCGCCATCATCCCAGCATTTCAGTTTTGTAAGGGCATGGCAAAGAGCATCACAATGGAGTACTTGCATCTTGGACAAGTTGACTAGCTTCAAAGTGGATAGACCCAATAATCCATGCATGATGTCAGCATAACCGTGTCAGCAACATCTGTTATTTACACTTCAGGATACAAAGTGATATGTTCAGTCCCTTATGAACCTTGGTAGTGATGAAGCCATGAGATTTGTTTTAAAGTTGTCCAAGCCAGGCCTTCATCTGGAATTTTTATTTGGTGAATCATGATTTTCAGATTTTTGCCTGATAAAATATCCTTTGCTTGCTTATAAATCAATTAGCTGATCGCCGCCCAAACCCAATTGAGACTTCTGGGGCTCGGCGACAGACAGCGGCACATGGTGTTGCCCAGCGGCAGAGAGCCTTTCGCCAGTGTACGCCACTGTATGGCACCAACCACCGCTATCTGCCGCTGGCTACCACTTTGTCCTAACAACTGCATTATATTAAGTGTAAAATATGAATCCAAGTGAAAATGAAGGAAAGGAAACCATGTGTACCCATTCATTTATGGCTCATAACACTTCAGTTGCTTCATTCAGTCATATTAATCAGCTCATTCACCTATATGCATGTATACACAAAGCGGTGTACAGCGGCAAAAGGCTCTCTGCCGCTGGGCAACGCCATGTGCCGCTCTCTACCACTGTCTGCTGCCGAGCCCCAGAAGTCTCAATTGGGTTTGGGCGGCAGACAGCGGTGGTCGGTGGGCCTGCCGCCGACCGCCACTCTCTGCCCCTGTGTACCGCTGTCTGCCGCCAAAATGCAGCATACGCCGCCAAAAAAATTTACTAGTGTGAGTAATGGCATGCATTTCCGTCATTGTCATAAGTTTAGACCATGCTGCCCTGGTAAAATGTACTCCAAAGGAAAAAAAGAACTGCTCATCAATCTCAACAAGAAAAGCAAAGTTAAAATTAACAATATATATATATATATATATATATATATATATATATATATATATTTATATATACATATATATATACATATATATACATATATATATATATATTAATATATATATATACATATATATATATCTTTCTTGCAGCAAAGTTCACTAACATGAAAAATATTGAATAAAATGTCCGTAAGCGATGGTCTGTAAGGGATTAAGACATGAATGACCTGGAAAACAGTATCAGTTGCAAAATATTTGCAAAGCTTATTGCAATTTGAATGCGTGTTATTGCTATCTGACTGACTTTGAGCCCGTCAGTACAATTTTATACCAAAGGTACAAAATTGTATGAACAGGAGGCTTATTTGTTGAATTTAACTTGAATTGTCAAATTTATGAAAAGCAATAAATTTAACAAATTGTGATGAAAGGACTAGACCAGACTAATGTGGTCCAGGCCACACACGAGTTGAGAGCACAGAACGACTTGACCAGGTGCTAATGTTGTGATCCTATGTTTTCTAGGTAGCTCCAGTGATAGCAGAATCGTATATTCCTTAACTGGAGTTATCCTGACAGTATATGTATTTGAATGTTATTTTGTGTATTGTACTGTTTTGTTGATGTATTTTTATCTAACTCGAATAGCATTCTGACAGATATGTTCTATCTCATACAGTTGTCAAATGAAGCCATTCAAGTCCTTGATTGTGCTGCCACCTATTGCTATTTGCCATGAACTACATGATTTATGGATGGCTGTGTGGCTTCATTAGTGACTGGGAGTTGATGCAGATTTGGTGTTGCAGGTTACTTCAGAAACCTTTGTGCGGTATTTACCATGAAGCAGGTGCATGCTATTAGAATGGCATGTTGCTATACATCATACATACTTTGATTACTTACTCTAGTGTGCTCTCTCTCTCTCTCTCTCTCTCTCTCTCTCTCTCTCTCTCTCTCTCTCTCTGTCTCTCTCTCTCTCTCTCTCTCTCTCTCTCTCTCTCTCTTCTGTTGTATGCATATAGGTAGGTGGAGTCTGGTCTTCTGAATGTAAGTCTGTCTGAGCAATTACAAGAAAAGCTGGTGGGACCTGCATACAGTTGAATTGAACTCTTCCCCCCAGGATGCTGAAACCGGTCTTGAAAGCCCATCTGTGGGGTCAGCAAATTATGGTCCTTCAAAACAGGTGGTCTTTCATGGGAGGTTTTCATAACATGAAGGGTTCTAAGCAAAGTGTCTGAAAAAATATAATCTTTCAAGACAGGTGGTCGGTCACAAGGGTGGTCTTTCAAGAGAGGGACCACTGTAGATGAGAACCGGTCACCTATGGTCTTTGATACAAGACACTCAATGCATGTTGAACTGGAAGAGAAAATAATTATCATGTATGGATGAGACAGGTGATGTTAATCTTGCCTTTTTTGTAGCAAATGATGTCTTTTTAGTCCCCGCCCACTTGGTGGGGGACTATAGGTTTGTACCTCGTCTGTCCGTCCTTTCGTCCGTCCGTCCTTCCGTCCGTCCGTCCGAAGCTTCTTCGGGCCATATTTCCAGCACCATAACACCCACAGCTACCAAATTTAATGTGTTTGTACTTCCTAGGATAGAGGTGTATGATGTGCCAAAAGTAGGTCATTAGGTCAAATATCTGGGTCACAGAATACATATGTATGAAAAATCTTGTCCGGGCCATAACTTTTTTGTCCTTTTACTTAGAGTCATGAAATGTTACACAAATGTGAAGCTTAGTCTAAAAAAGTGTCATATAGCAAAACTAGGTCACTAGGTCAAATATTTGGGTCACCATGATATGTAAATATACAGAAACAAATTTTTTTCCGGCACATATCTTCCCTTTATTAATGCTACCTCTTCAATTTTTTTATGGTGGGTAGACCTTAGGTAGTATCTGTGCATAGGCATTGTTTTGTGTGGCTAATTACTTGCATTAATTAATTATTTAACAAAGTTCGTTTAGCAAGACAAATTTTGTCCGGGCCATATCTTCTAAACTATTAATGCTAGCCCTTTGAATTTTTTATGGTGGGTAAACCTTAGGTAGTAGGTGTGCATACACATTGTTTTCTGTGGTTAATTACTTCCATTTATTAATTAATTAACGAAGTTCATTAAGCAAGCTCAAGATACAATACAAATTTTGTCCGGGCCATATCTTCTAAATTATTGATGCCAGCCCTTTGATTTTTTTTTTATGGTGGGTACACCTTAGAGGGGATATGGTAATGGGCACCGTCTGTGTGTCCGTCTGTCCGTCTGTCCGTGTGTCCGTCCGTCCGTCAAATATTTGGGTCACAGTAATACATAAATGTACAGTTTTTTCATGTCCTTACTGTAATTCTTAAAAAATTTTGACTTCTTGTTAAAAAAGTTTACTGATAATGTATTGTGACCTAAAAGTGTGTCACGACGCAAAACTAGGTCACTAGGTCAAATATCTAGGTCACAGTATAAACTCCATGTAAAACCTTGTCCATGCCATATTTCCCTTACTAAAATACCTACAGCTACCAAATTTATTATTTTAATACTACCTGGGGAGTTGTTGTGTCACATGGCAAAAGTAGGTCACTAGGTCAAATATCTAGTTCACTGTGAAATCCATTCAAAATCTTGTCCGGGCCATAACTTTTTTGTCCTTTTACTTAGATTAATGAATTTTTACACAAATGCGAAGCTTAATCTAAGAATGTGCCATACTTTTAATTCTTTTTTTCATCTAGGTCACACCCCTATATAGTAGTCCATTCAACCTCGTGGGCGACGAGCGGGGGACTATGTATTGCTCTGCAATACTCATTAACTTGTTGTGTATTAACTCATTCACCACAATGGTGACAGGCCATGGTCAGTGGTTCTGGCACTGCCTGGCAAGTCATGCTGCAGCTGCCCTTTAGGCAGCTGCAGCATGACTTGCCAGGCAGTGCCAGAACCACTGACTAAGACTATTGGCATGCTGGTACTTGAACAAAAGCTCTTTTCATGAAAAAATTAAATACTCAATTGTTGTCTTAAATCCAGGTAAATATATGGAAAAATCAGGGACTGGTATGGAATGTGTTATTCTCTACTTTAATTATCAAATTGCCGAAAAAACATTAGGATGTGAACTGCTGTCTGCTGTAATGTTTTTATTAAAAATTTGTGTTATTAGAATGCATTTTTGCTGGAAAATATGGACGAGACTGGCAAAGGTGACACACCCTAGGCAAAAGGAATTCAACTTTCTTAACATGAAAGGGTTAAATCATGTCTCATGAAGTATAACCATTCCCTTCCCTCAATTATCAAAAAAAAAATTGTTTGCTTGAATTTCCGAAATATATGTAGACACATGTTTCAGAAGGAACACATTATTATTTGTTGTCATGACGAAAATATTGTTCTTGATGAGATGGGTGCCATCAAGTGCAGTGTTTATGATATGAAATCCAATCTGTCTCTATAAAAAGGATATGATTGAAGCCTGAAGCACCATTAAGTGAAAGACTCTGAATGTAGTGTGTGGAATCAAATCATGAAGCCAATACTGATGTACACGCCCAGGAAAAACACGCGTAAAAAGAAGAAATTATGCAGACATTTACATTGTCACAGTGCCATGCAGTTTTATGCTGTTACTGTAGCTCTGTCGGGTAAAAATAAATTTTAGGGGGATGTGTATATCTGGGAATCGAACCAAGAGAGATTATCAAAGCAAAGCCTTGTGTGTGTTAATTGGTGCAGTGTGTCAGTATTGTGGTTGTTGTAATGGTGTTGTCAGGTGACTGGCAAGGAGCAAATATACCCTTGGTAAATATCCTTCTGCATTGTATTCCTTCATGACATGTTGTGTCTCTTCTTCCTGTAGATCTTGTCTGTAAATGTCACAAAATTTTGTTGTGAATGCTTACAGCTGTTGATCAGTTTAATGGTGTAGTAATCGTTAACGATAGAACACAAGACATCTGGGACTGCGTATAAATTTTGCTGTGAGGCAAATGTACATGGATTGTTGATTTAGAAATGTACCAATGGAAGACAGTGTGCCCCAAAGATAGGTATATGGCAGTTGGGAAGCGTTTTTCACCACATGGATGGCACAACCAGAGTTACATTCTGTGTAATGTGAATTAGATAACTGTAACAAAACATATTTTTTTCAAACAAGACATGGGTTTTGTTATTAAATGTAATTTATTATAGTAACCTCTATTTATGGTTATTGACATGAAACCTGATAAGCCACTACCTGATTCTGACAACACTTGAATACAATATTCTCATACTCCATTTTTGATCTGTTGTAGTTTTCCCAGTTCATCTTGAACTGTATGGTCTTTAAAACATATCTCAGTAAATCAGGTAAAACGAATATGCATGATATGTGAGATCAGGTTTCATTCATGCATTCGTGCGGGTGCACGGTTGGCCGAGCTGCAACACGCTCGCCTTCCACCTCTGAGGCCCGGGTTCGATTCACGGCTGGGGAAGCATGTGGAAAGAGTTCCTACCACTCTGACTGTGCACGGTGGTTTTCTCCGAGTCCTTCGGTTTCCTCCACCAAACATGTAGGTAGGAAGTATACGCCACGATCTGTGCCATGGAGAGTGATTTATGTAGGCTTGGCCTGCTTCACAATCCATGTAAAAGATATGGGTCTATACTTTTTTTTTTTTTCATGCATGGCCAGCTTGCCCGTGGTGGTGCCGGTAACACTCATCAGTAGAAGAGTAGTGCAGTATTGTGTGCTTTAAAGTAATTCCTCCCACTTTCTTTTGCAGCTGTCTTGCTTCATGTGTGGTGTAAATTCTTTCAAGCTGCGTCCCAGCTTCTCGTTTTACTACCCCCATGCTTTTAGTATGGCTGCAAATTCTCTAGATCTACATCTGGCTTGCACTGCTATTTAATGCAAACCTATAATTTTATACAAATATATTGTGAATTTGTGACAAGATCTCCATTTGTGAAATTATTTGATGAGTGGCAAAATGGCCATGATCTCTTACACTACAGGCTACCAGCAGCTTTCTTCTGAGTGATTTATCTTTAAAAGAAAGGTGAAAGGGGATGGCAACCCTTGCCTCTGGATCTAGCGGTGGACTTTTGCTATAGAAACAGTCAAAAGAGGCTACCCACAACTTTCCTCTGGAGCTAGCAGCAGACTTTCACGATACAAACAGTGTAAACAGGCTTCCAGCAGCTTTCTTTTGTTTAATTGATGCAGAAGAAAGGTGAAAGGGATGGCAACCCTTGCCTCTGGAGCTAGCTGCAAACTTGTATACAATTATTTTGTACTCTAGTAAATTATTCTATTGTTTGGTTTAGAAAATGGAGTCTGTAGAGAAGATTAGAGAAACGTCACATAAAATAGCTGATGCGATACAGATTATGGATTTAGTTGGGAAAATGGCCACTAGAGGATCTGTCCAACAAGATCTCTTAACCGAAACTGATACTATTACAGAGAAGGTTAGAGCGTATAATGAAACCATTAAAACAGAGTGTCGAAAAGTTGAAGCCCAAATGAAATCCCAGGAGTGCGAACTTAGCTACAGTAAGAAAAGACCAGGTGACTTACAAGTTGAGTTAACAAGCAAAAAGAATGCACTAGAAAAGGCTGAAACTTTGTTAAAAGAAAAAGAGGAAGATCTCAAGCAAACAGAAAAACAAAAAATTTCATGCAGACTTTCATTCAACACCCAATCTTCCAAAAATATGCCACAGTTTAATATTCCTAAACTGGGTCTACTCAGGAAAATTTGTGATTTATCCCTCGTGAAAATTTATGATCATACACTATACCTGATACTATGGGACACTATTTCTATTCACTTACAGCAAAAGAGACTGAAGGCAGCCGAAGGGTACTGAGTTCTTTGAACGATATTTTTTTTTATGTCCAAGTGATGAAGCGCTTCCAAACCAATGCAATCAGTTTGTTGGTGCTCAGGGGACTGAGCGGAGACTATACATGGAGCAATCTGTGTACAATATGCCCAGAGTGTATCCAAGAAAGCTGGCAACTGATAGCATACTAAGCACAATAGCAAAATGTGAAGCCAAAAAATTGTACATTTACAGATACCTGGTTATTTTTTAATGGAAAAATATGCATGCCAATACATGGCTATGTTGGCATCAGTTGCAGCGGGCATATGAAACTCTCTGCTCTCTGTGTCCATTCCTGTTACCCCCTACACTGTATCAATAACAGACAAGTATCGGAACATTCTGGAGTTCTATTTACCATTAGCCTGTTCAACAGATAATTTCTTGCTATTAGCCAGTTCACCAGGGAATTGTGTAAGGTAAGCTGTATTAGTCAGTCTTTCCACCGGAGTTTTTACCGGAGCTAACAAGAAGGGACATTCAGCGGAGAAGACTTGATTTTCCCCAATTTTACATGTAAATTACCAAGACCTGGGATCCTTTAGAAGTTTTCAGAGGGTATGCCAGGCTTTTAAAGGGTTATATACCCCATTTTTAGGGTTAACTGAACACTGTTATAGTATTGAACTGCAAAAGTATATCTGATGGCAGCTGTTTATCTCAGGTTAAGATATAAGGAAGAGGACATGTGATAATAGTGTTTGTATGCTAGACCTACTTTTCTGCATGGTGGCAGCACCTATTGCCCATGTCACATGACATTTTGACCAATGGGTAAAGCTGGATTTGTTTATCCACCAGGTGTCACCATCTACAATAGGTGGTTACCATGGGGAAGGTATCTGCATCGCTACTGGCAGAGACCTGCTCATAGCAAAAGGGTTGCCTTGACAGACTTGACTTCTAAATTCATACAAAGTTGGAAAAGATATTGGGCGAATTTCATTCAATGTGTTATGAGTCATGCTTCATGTCCCTTTTTGACATGTGGAGCTTGACTTGCTAGGCAATGTAGAATTCACAAGCTGCCAACTAGACATGATGGTACATGTACTTGAATGAAGGCTTTCTGAATTAAAATGTGAAATTTCCATTCAAAGGAATGTGCAACCCATGGGATATAGACCCCACTTGTGTACTAAGTTGGGGTTTCTCTGCCATAGTTCAATTTCGTGTCTTTTTTTTCTATCATTGATATTTTTATTAAAAATGGACTGAAATTGCCAGGAAACAGCAAAATTTGTGGACGGGGAAGTCTGCCATTGTTGCTTAATTCACGGTGAGTAATGCAGCAGGTTGGGTGAAAGTGACATAAACTATCTATTACATTCTGCCAGGCTGCACAGTGGAAAAGATATTTCAAGTCTCCAATCCTGTAAAATATCCTGCACAGAGAGACTTTGTCATGGTGTTCACTTTCACTCCCCGGGTAGGCATCTGAATATTGGGGCTGCAACCCATATCCATCAACTTCCATCAGTGTGGACTCGTTTCAATCTTGCCTGTCCATCTCGTGCATGTCTTCATTCTGCCTCCAAAATATGTCTTTGCTGTTTTCTATATATATATGTGGTTTTTACCCCATGACCTGTGAGGCCGTAGGGTATTACAGTTACCTCCACTGTGTGTCTGTCTGTTTGACTGACCTTCTGTTACTTGTTACCACTGTATCTCTTGAACAGAAGCAGCTGGTCATCTTAATTTCACCTTCTAGTGTTACAGGGCTTATTAACGGTCAAGGTCATATATCTATATTTGACCCATTTTGTTCAGAGGTCAGGGTTCCCCAACCAATAACGTTGCCATTTTAACACTTGAACATTTAAATCAGCTCTCTGTTTTGCATGAGCCAAACATTTGGGAGGGTTTCAGAAGCCTAGCAAAGGTCAAGATTTTATGTCTATATTCAACCTGCTTTTCAGAGGTCCAAGGCCACTTCTGAACAATGTTACTGCCCAAATTCTGGAACAAATGTAGTAATCCTCCTGAATATTGCCTGAGCAAACTATTTTAGTGTGTTTCAGAATCCTATAGAAGGTCAAGGTCATATCAATGTTTTTTTTTGGGGGGGGGGGTTTAGGCCAAAGATCACTGATCATATATGTATAAAAGTAATGTTGGCCTATAACTGGATATTCTATGACCATAATTACTATTTAACATGAATAGGAAATGACACACATGCTTTCATTTTGGTTGTTGTTACATTTGACCGTGAGGGATCTTGCAAGATCATATCACGGTCAGGGGCATAATATTGGCTTATGTGTTGGAAAAATGTGAATTTGGGGAATTTATGGTACTATTAAACATGGGTAGGAAAGGACACTGTATGTGCTTGCATTTACAGCTGTCATATTTGACCTTGAATGACCTAGAAAGGTACAATCAAAATCATTACACACTGATTTCTAGAGACCAAATTTAGTGGAAGGGTAATTGCCATGGAATCAAGGGTGCCAAGGGATGTGAAGCGTTGTACAGCATTCGTCAAAATTGCACTATAATGAGATGTAGTTTTCTCGATTAACTGTGCGAGAGAGCTGGCTTTCTTGATCATATGAGGTGCTTGGGTGTTGTGGAGAATCTACACCATGTGCAGGGCAGGGAAGCAGACACAATGGCAATCTCAAGTCTGGCCCACCCCTGGAACTAATTTAATTTTGGTGAATAGTAACCTGAAATGATCAAAGAATGGAATATAAGTAATCATCATAAGCAAAAGACTCTATTCTATCAAGTAGTAGTGATGGGAATACCTAAATTGCACTTTCCAGGGAAATAGTAAATAGGCAAATGGGTCCTTAGAATGGAATGAGCTGAATTGATGACAGGTCAGTGACACGAGCTGTGTGTCTAAATTGAATATTGTAACAGGTGTATGTCATGCCTCATAATAAACTCTGCCACTATTGATGTTCACACTGACAAGGCAGTCCTTGTACCTGAGCAGCTAATTAAGCATAAGACCACATTAACCTTGACTGGAAGTTGTGACCTGTAAATGTCACCATTTACCATTGTGTGGTAGCAACTTGCTGTCATTTGGTGTAATTTTATCCTCCTGTCTGAGGAAGGAACAGACTTTTGTCTCATATTAAACATGTCTCATACTCCTGCCTGTGCCTACACCCAGATTATATGTATGTATGTATGTATGTATGTATGTATGTATGTATGTATGTATCTACGTGTGTATATATACAATGAAATTTCTTTATAATGACACCATCTGTTCCCTAAGACATGTGACTGATAACTGAATGTCAGATAAATGAATCAAATAACAATGAAAATAAACTTTTCCCAGGAAAATTTATGTCATTAAATTGAATGTGTTGAATATCTGGGTGTCGTTATAATGAGGTTTCACTGTATATATGTTACTCCCTCTTTTAGGAGACTGCCTGCTTTTGAAGGCCACATTCAGCAGACCCTTAAATCTATGTTTTCCGTGTTAATTTACCTCCAATGACAGACCACTGCTGTCATCAGGGCTTCTATCTTCTACTTTACCTCCAATGAGAGACCACTGCTGTCATCAGGGCTTCTATCTCCTACTTTACCACCAATGAAAGACCACTGCTGTCACTATAGGGCTTCTCTCTCCTACTGTACCTCCAATGAGAGACCACTGCTGTCATCAGAGCTTCTCTCTCCTTTACCTCCAGTGAGAGACCACTGCTGTCATCAGGGCTTCCATCAACTACTTTACCTCCAATGAAAGACAACTGCTGTCACTATAGGGCTTCTTTCTCCTACTTTACCTCCAATGAGAGACCACTGCTGTCACTATAGGGCTTCTCTCTCCTACTGTACCTCCAATGAGAGACCACTGCTGTCATTAGGGCTTCTCTCTCCTTTACCTCCAATGAGAGGCCACTGCTATCATCACGGCTTCTCTCCTACTTTACCTCCAATTAAAGACCACTGCTGTCACCAGGGCTTCTCTCTCCTACTTTCCCTCCAATGAGAGACCACTGCTGTCACTAGGCTTTCTCTCTCCTACTTTACCTTCAATGAGAGACCACTGCTGTTACCAGGGCTTCTCTCTCCTAACATATCCCAGGTCAACAGCTTTCCTTAGCATAGGTTGGTTGCTTTACACCCAAACTATGGTAAGGAAAGCTGTTGATTCCATCTGAAATGCCACTGTAACTCTAAGGGGCAGTTGTTAAATGGGAAAGTGTTGATTCAGTCGTTAGTTTTGCTGAAATTCCTCATGACATTCCATTTTTGACTCTAATTGACATAAAAAAGAACTTTGAAACTATGTTTATATGTCCTTAATGAAAGATTCATTTTGAAGTGTATTCTCTTTGAAGTTACAATGATAGAGCACACATGCCATATACATTGATAGTTTTGTTCATCAGTACCTTTTAGTGAGGTCTTTTATTAGGCTATCAATCAGGAGGGAGAATGAGATAGCAGAAAGAACGAGGCGCACAGCTGTTTTTATGACCACAAAATCACAGATAATTGTCAGCCTCCACTTAGTTCATTTCATGGGAGGACAATGCACGAAATGACATTAACCCCTTTAGGGCCCAAAATGGATTGACATCTATTCTTGTGATATTTATGGCCTTCTTAAATGACCAAAACTTATAAAAGTTGTATTGATATTGTTTTAGAGGGTACAGGGGCTCAGAGTGAATGTGCACACCATCCGAAAACAAACAAACTTATTTAACTTATAGTCAGGCAGCCAGCTCAGTATACCTTGACTTGGCTGATTTATTATCTCCCGCCCATGAAGTGGGGGGGGGGGGAGATATAGTACTGACAACCGTCCGTCCGTCCGTGCGTCCGTCCGTCCGTCCCACATTTCTTGCACGCGATATCTCAAGAACAGATTAAGCTAGGATCATGAATTTTTTACAGTTAGTCACCCGTATAAGTGTTCACATGGAGTTTGAAGGAGAGTGACCTTGACCCCATTTCAAGGTCACCAGGGTCATTTATCTCTTAACTTCTTGCGCGCGATATCTTAAGAACCAGATATGATAGGATGATGAAATTTTCACAGTTCGAGTTTGAAGGTGTGAGACCTTGACCTAATTCCAAGGTCACCAGCGGCAATTCAATTTTCTTTGAATTTGTTGTATGCAATATCTGAAGAAACAAGTGAGCTAGGATCACTTAACTTTTACAGTTGATCAACCTTGTAAGGTTCTATGTCATGCTTGAAGGACCTTGACCTTGACCTAATTTCAAGGTCACCAGAGGCAGTTCATCCATCCCACATTTCTTTTGTGCGATATCTCAAGAACCAGTAAAGCTAGGATCATGAATTTTTTACAGTAGGTCACCCTTATTAGTAGTCACATCGAGTTCAAAGGAAAGTCACCTTGACCCCATTCAAGGTCACCAAGGGTCACTTCTCTGTGAATTCCTTGTGCGCAATATCTTCAGAACCAGATAAGATAGTATAATAACTTTTACAGGTGATAATTCTTATTAGGGTCTATATCGAGTTAGTAGGTCAGTGACCTTGACCTTATGTCAGGGTCACTAGTGGCATTTGAATTCTCTTTGACTTTGTTGTATGCAGTATTTGAAGAACCAGGTGACGTATGTTCACTTAACTTTTACAGTTGAACACCCTTGTAAAGTTCTGTGTGAAGCTTAAAGGACTTTGACCTTGACCTAATGTCAAGGTCACAAGAGGCAACTCAATGCTCTTTGAATTTCTAGTGCATTACATTTGAGGAATCAGATAAGCCAAACCATTTCTAGGTCATTCTCTTTGAATTTTTTTGCTGTCATCACATGCCTTGTATGTACCATTTAAATGGCACCAAACCAAAACAGATGTTACCTGAAAACAATGTGCATGCTGTCACATACCTGTCAAGTCTGTCCAAATTGTTTTTCATGAAATTTGGCCACTGAATTTTTCCACATGAATAAAGCAGCTTTCTCACACACTTACCCCTTTGCAATTTTTGACATGAATTTCCTATTGACTTCACAAAACTGTATTACCATGGGCCATATAAACATAAGATCCCTAAAGTGTCATATATCTGATCTGCAGGCTGACCATGCTGTACAACACTTATCATTCATATGTGTGACAGAAACACATGTTGAGGATTGTACTGAAGCTTGCCAGATAGAAGGGTACACTTTAAAAACCAAACCAACAAAGCATGGCCTCGCAGTCTATGTCAAATACAACTATGATGCACATAGAGGAATATTCATTCAGTGCTTCCCAACCACAGATAATGGGTCTTACATTGTTTCCTACAACTGCAAATCCTTGGCTCCTTATGGTAGTCTACTGCCCTCCACACACACCAGCCAGACAGTTTCTGCCTTTACTTTATGAAGAAATCTCGCACATTCCACTCCACTATGAACTAATATTGATGGGCGACTTCAACAATCTTTGCCCCAAACCAACCCATCGCAAACTCAAGCAGTGGATATCAAAGCCAACACATAGGCTTGGTGGTTACCTGGATCTGATCTTCACAGACGACAATAACAACAGAGTCCTATCTGCTGATGCATTCCCGGTGCCATACACAGACCATCACATGACATGGATCACACTGCAGAACTTAACAGAGAATCACAACTAGTAACCTTTGTAAGAAACAGTTATTTTTCTGTTTCATTGACACTATACATTTTTCTTGTTTTCAGATGAGTACAAATCACATGTAAAATTCCAGCATTCTGCTCATGCCATAATTTTTAGGTTATTTTTTATTTACTTGAGTATATATTTACCATGACACCCAGGGTAGAGGTACAGTTAAGGTATCGTCCCCATTTAAGCACAATATCACAATATCAGAAACATGCCAGTATGTACCTGCCAAATATACAGTTATCTTTGTTTTAAAATAATGTGGGCGGGAGATATGGACAGCGTCAGCGTCAACTTGTTTTTTTTTATGCCCCCCTTCGAAGAAGGTGGGGCATATAACGTTGCACATGTCGGTCGGTCGGTCAGTCTGTCGGTCTGTCGGTCGGTAGACTGTGGTTTCCGCACAATAACTCAAGAAGTTTTTAAGCTAGGACTTTGATACTGTATAGGCATACTAATCTAGTTAGAAGCTAGGCGAAGTTCGAAGATGGGTGACCTTGACTTAATTTCCAAGGTCACAGTGGTACCTGAGCTAACCCTGGTTTCTGCACCATAACTGAAGAGGTTTTTAAGCTAGCACTTTTATATTGCACAGGATTATAGTCCAAATTTGGGGCTAGGCGAAGTTTGAAGATGAATGACCTTGATCTCATTTTAAAGGTCACAGAGCCACTTTACTGAATATGGTTTCATGCTTTCTGCATGATAACTTATACCTTGGAGCTAGAACTTTTATATTGCACAGCTTTATGGTTCTCTGTAAGGGCTAGATTAATTTTGAAGATGGGTGACCTTGACCCAGTTTTCAGGGTCACAGAGAGATTGTAGAATTCCTGTGGTTTCCGCACAATAACTCAAGAAGTTTTTGAGCTAGGACTTTGATACTGTACAGGTGTATTATTCTAATCAAAAGCTAGACTATGTTTGAAGATGGATGACCTGGACATAATTGTCAAGGTCACAGGGGTACCTGAGTTAACTTTGGTTTCCGCACAATAACTGTTAAAGTTTTTCAGCCAAGACTTTTATATTACACAGGATAATAGTCCATATTTGGGGCTAGGCAAAGTTTGAAGATGAATGACTTTGACCTCATTTTAAAGGTCACAGAGCCACTTTACTGAATATGGTTTCATGCTTTCTGCATGATAACTTATACCTTGGAGCTAGAACTTTTATATTGCACAGCTTTATGGTTCTCTGTAAGGGCTAGATTGAATTTGAAGATGGGTGACCTTGACCCAGTTTTCAGGGTCACAGAGAGATTGTAGAATTCCTGTGGTTTCCACACAATAACTTAAGAAGTTTTTGAGCTACGACTTTGATACTGTACAGGTGTATCATTCTAATCCAAAGCTAGGCGAAGTTTGAATATGGTGACCTTGACCTAATTTTCAAGGTCAAAGTGGTACCTGAGTCAACTTTGATTTCTGTACAATAACTGAAAAGGTTTTTAAGCTAGGACTTTTATATTGCACAGGATTATAGTCCATATTTGGGGCTAGGCGAAGTTTGAAGATTTAAGACCTTGACCTCATTTTAAAGGTCACAGAGCCACTTTACTGAATATGGTTTCATGCTTCCTGTGGTTTCTGCACAATAACGCAAGAAGTTTTTAAGTTGGGACTGCGATACTTTACAGGTCTATAGTTCTTGCTAAGGGCTAGAAGAAGCTTAAAGTTTGGTGACCTTGATTTAATTACCAAGGTCACGTTGGTAACTGAGTTAACTTTGGTTTCCACATGATAGCTGAAGAGGTTTTTAAACTAGAACTTTTATATTCCACTGGATAATTGTCCGTATTCAGGTCTAGGTCAAGTTTGAAGATGGGTGACCTTGACCTAATTTCAAAGGTCACAGAGCCATTTGGTTGAATACTGTTTCTGCATGATAACTTGCATTTTAGAGGTAGCACTTTTATATTGCACAGCTTTATGGTTGCCTATTAGGGCTAGTTTGAGTTTGTAGATGGGTGACCTTGACCCAGTTTTGAGGGTCACACACAGACAGTAGACTTCCTTTTTTGTTTTTTGCACAATAACTGAAGAAGGTCAAGTGAAAATGAGTGACCTTGCCATAATTTCCAAGGTCATAAAGCCACTTTGCTGAATATGGTTTCTAAATGATGACTAATTTCTCAGCTATAACTTTATATTGCCCAGGTTTTTAGTCGTTTTTTAAGGGCTAGGTTAAAGTATAAAGATATGTGACATCGATGTATGATCAACCTTCACTAATTTTGTAAGGTCACGAGTGCCCCTTCTACCACTATCAATAGGGTAGCGAGGGCAAGGGTAATGAGGGAGGGGGGCATCTATGTTTTACAAACATATCTTGTTTCTTTATAAGTGGTATTCCAATCTTTATGGAATTATAAAGTGGAAAAAGGTATTCGGTTCAAAATTCTGCATTACTCGCAGTACACGTCAGGGGAGTATTATTTCCCCCCCCCTCAGCTTTTCAATATTTTTATCAATGATGTATTAATTGAACTCAATTATGCTGACTGTGGAGTGCATATAGGCTATGATAAAGTAAATAGTTTTGCCTATGCTGATGACATCACATTGATCTCTGCTACTGCCACTGGCCTGCAGGTGTTAATTGATAAATGTCATAGTTATGCCAACAGATGGCATTTAAATTTTTTGCATTTCAAAGTTTAAGTGCATGTTCTTGGGTAAGAAAAGCATATGTAAAGAAGGCCGTTCACCTGTTTGGTTGCTTGGTTATCAACTAATGGACACTGTAGATCATCTTGATATTCTCGGCGTCACTTTTTCTGCAGAAGGATCTTCTAGTTTACATGTAAACAGTAGGATTAGTAGTGCGCGACGAGCCATTGACAGGTTAGCAGGTGCTGGTATGTGTTACTAAAGGTTAAATTTCGAATGTAAAAGCTTACATATGGAAGCCTGTTGGTGTCTCAAGCTTGGCTTATGGCATGAACTGTATAAACTTAAGTAAAAGTGAATTGGCAGCCATAGAATCTGCACAGGGATCCATAGTTAAATACGTTTTTGGTATAAACAGGAGGTCTCACCACTCCTCACTGTTAAGTGCTTTAAATATTCCTAAAATGACCCATCGTATCATGTGCGACACAGTTTCTTTGGCCTGACGACTTACTCATGTCTCGTCGCCTTACAAAAAGTTATGTCTCAGGCTGCTATCTCATTTTCTTGTATGTGGTGCTGTTCCTAAAGGGTCTCTTATTGACCGTCTGATGTCATGTAATGTGTCGCCTGTACAAGCTATGCTTGGGCGCTTTAGGTCTGTCCCACAAACGCATCCGGTCGAGTGTGATGGTATATCTGACACTGTAAAATTTTTACTGTCTTCCCCCGCAATACCAGAAGAGAAATTCCACGGAATATCACCTAGTTAAACTGCTTACCAAGGCTTTTAAATTCTAATCTTCGGTTTTATTTTATTTTTGGTGTCCTTCTGTACTGATTTTACTCCCCTGACCTCTGTATTAAGTTTACCATTGCTTTATTTTATGTATTGTAGACGTGCATTATTATCATAATTGTTTGATTTCATTTTTCTTATGTTCTATTGTGATAACTCTGTGTTGTACGTAAATTATAATTTGGTTCTTATGTGCTTTGTGTGATATTTAGTGTGATCATTCTGTGCTGGATGCAGATGGTGATTTGGTTTGAATGTGATTTATTTGATTTTTATTATGCCTTCATCTTATGAGTTCTGTGTGTCACTTTTTGTATTCATTTCGATGTATATGGTTTTATTTTCCTAGTTAGGAGGTTCAATTATTATTATTATTATTATTATTATTATTATTATTATTATTATTATTATTATTATTATTATTATTATTATTATTATTATATATTACAGAGGTGATTGGCACTAAGAATAGTATGATAACTAATGCTATTTAATGCGTAGGCCATGTACGTAGGCAGTGTTTTGTGCTGCGCACAAGTCCCCCACCCCCCCCACTCACACACACACAACATTGTTTATGCTTGCAATCAAATGAAAGCAAGAATTATAAAATCATTTTGCTTTCCACATACACGGACAGTTACATGTAAAATCTTTCAGTTGCTTTGATAATAGTCAAACAAGGACCCGTCAAACAAACACATACAACAGAATATTTGGAGGTGCTGGTCGGCGGGGAGGGGCAGGGGGCAGAGGCGAGGATATTGGCTCATCAGAACTGCCCTGGGCACCAGCCTGCATGTGGATCAGTTGCACGTGCCCACTGACCTGAATCAGTGTTCCTCGACACAGTTGCGTGTCACATGTTTGCTGACCTGGATCAGTTTCTAGACCCTTTCAAGGGATTACACTTCATTATTCATAATGTGTCAGTTCTCATTGTAACATATAGTTTTTATTTATGTGTAGATCTAATTAGATTTTTCATAATTCGTGGTATTATTCCGATGTGGCCCATAATTTTATATCATTGCTCGCTGGATTTTTATAAGAAATCCAATCAGTTACGGGTTGTCAATGCAGTTTGGCCATGCAGCTGTGTGCGTATGCGCCTTTCGATCCACGTCACTTAATTTAAAAAAAAAAAAACTGTCTGAACAGTATTTTTTTTCTTCAACTGATTCAAGTTTAATCAGTCTTGTGATAGGCCATATAACAAAGATGAACACTGCAATCATGTCATCCTATCCACCCCACAACAAGGTAAGGGTGAGACGACTGAGTGCCGAGAGGCAGAATTTATACAAACAAAATCCAAACACTATTACAGAATCCCTTCGTACTTTGTTCGTGTAACTACAGTACCCATCCAAAGTCTTTTGACACCTCCACGCGCTTGCTAAGGCAGTATGCAGCCATGGACCAAGCACTTTCCATGCTGGCACCCGCACTGACACAGGCGAGCTACCCAGCAGACATACCGCGCCTGTGGCTGTAGAGAAGGCCGTGGAGGAGCAAGACAAAAAGATGTTTACATGTATACTTACTGTAAAGTATATAATCAATTTCAACGAATGGCCTGTTTTCTTCACGTGAAATATCATTATCATTAATGTGGGATCCGGTTGGACATGAATCTAAGCTTAAGTGATCCTTGGCATTTTTCTTCGAGCTGGACTAAGAGTACGAAGGATTTATTTTGTACAGTAAAATAACAAGGTACACATACTTGCAGATCCACTTTCAGTGCCACAGTTTACAAATCACCCTTCACAAGCACTAACCATTATTATTTTGGTATTTTAGTATCCAGAATCCCAGCACATAGTCAACAGATCGAGTCTACTGTGTGTGCCACAACTAAAAAAAAAAAAAAAAAAAAAAAAAAAAAACCCTCGAAAAGCAAAATATCCGGTCACTCGAGTAGACTTCATCAGAAATACCATCCTCCAGTGTTAAGATTTTACTGCCAATAAAATAATATTAATAGGTATGGTGCAACACATCCTTTCCTCCACTGGCTTCAGACCGATGGGCACTACCGCTGTCTTGCAATTGGGTCGTTCACCTTCAATTTTGTTCCAGAAACATGAACACAATAACTCTTACACGTCAAGGCCTACAAGTACGATTGTTCGAATGGTAAATGTAAAACTTGCAAGTTACATGCAAGATCAGTGACGAGTGCTTCACTTTTAGCACTGAGTTGGTAGGTCTAACCCATGATACGCAATAACCAGTTAGCCCATACATGCCATGGGCCGGTAACCCTGATGAATGAATGAATGAATGAATGAATGAATGAATGAATTAATTAATTAATTGAATAAATAAATAAATAAATAAATAAATAAATAAATAAATAAATAAATAATTAAATAAATAAATGTGCTCCAAGTGCCAAGACAGAGTCGTGATGACTTGCACACACCTGTCTGGACTATGCAGCTGGAAGTCTGGTCTGCAGAGCTGTCAATCATTTGCTTGCCGTCCTGGAGAATAATAAAACTACACGAGTGTGAGTGCCTGGCTGTAAATTCTGCATGGCATGAGCGTACCCATGGAGCGGAAGGATACATGAGATGCAGCCCGCCACAGGCGGGCCATCGAGTGTATACTTTCACTCCACGGATGCGTGAGTGCCATGCAGAATTTACGGCCAGGTAATTGCAAGAGTGTTGTTTTATTTTTATCCCATGTATGTGTAGTCCAGAGTATTCTCTACCATTTCACATTAAAAGAAGTGATAGTGTTGTGTCGAAACAGCAATTAATGACAAATACCGCAGCAGACGTCCTAGGTGCGCACGTATGAAAAAGTGGTCAGCGCGAAAGTAGGGCATGCACGCGACCGTTCTACACGGGCGTGTGGATCAGCAATAAATTCCACACAGTGCAGAATGGCCCGTCCGTGGTTACTCTGGCCTACACATACATGTGATAAAATCTCATGACTCAGGCAACTGGCAAGGTGCCAACATTACCACACCCCACCATTTGTGGGTTTGGGGGCTGTTTGAAGTAGCGTCTGTTGCAAGGAGCTGGCTTCAAACTTTCAGTTTTAAATGCGTGCCTTTGGCACAACAAAAGCTGGTCAGACATGTCAAAGGATCGTTACATCAGAAAGAAAAAAAACAAAAACAAAAAACAAAAAACAAAAAACAAAAGACAGGTCAGAACTGGCTGACAAACTTTGATGCCGAAATACAATGACAAATTGAAATATGGCTGACAAGTGATCAACCCATTCAAGCAGCGGTCCGGGGCCTAACTTGTGCAGGGATGATGTGATGACCACTGCCTGATGATCAACACACACACACACACACACACTTGCACAAACACCATTCTTAATTTCCCATTTAATTACGATGAATTTGTGTGTGTGTTTGTCTTTTCTTCCTTGCCAAATGACTGTGATTATAAACAGTTATGGCAACTCAGAAATGTATTCAATTTAGGCCTCATGTGTAACTATGTGCCCAAATCAATGATTCCACACATGATACAGCCATCAAAATCAAATACAAAAGATTGCAGGCGAATGAAAAATACCAGTCCGCTGTTGCCATTCTGCTCACAGAGAGGATACAGTGTCAGCAGCCTTCCTAGTAGGCCCGGAATAGTTGCATGGAACTCTGATCAAAATTGACCAGAAGAAGAGGGCTATCGCACGTTTTAAAAAAATATTATTTCATGTTAAATTATGTCGAAGTCAGTATTAATTCGACTGTATACATAAGAAAATGCTAGCCGTGATGCCCTGTGGACATTGATGGACTCATCCGTTGTCGTGGGTGACCACAGCATGACCACGAAGAGAATTTTTCTGTAGCACGGTTGGTCACATCATCGATATTTTCCAGAAATGAGAGTGAGAAACGGAAGCCAGCGTGTCTGGCATGCCACCGGCAAACAAGTTGAAACTTTTGTTATTATCTTTGCAGTAGCCGTGGAAGTTTTCTTTGTGCTTTTTTATCAAATTCAGTGTGCAGGTAATATGTTCTGCACTTTGCCATGTGCAAGCTTACTGTTAGCAAGGAGGGTAGTCTTCCCTCCTTGGTGTGAGTAACGCCTGGAAATCAGTCTGAAAAAGTGAAAGTGCACCCTGACCAGGGATGCAGCTCACACATACGGCCTCACGCAGCCACACCCACACAGCCACAGTCGCAGAGCACAAAACTGCTTTTAAGTTTTCGTTGTATTCCAACATAGATCTGGATGTATTATGGGAATATATCTAACACCCAAGGAATGATACATATTAATTCGTTACCGTTAGGCTGGAAATGCTTTCGTTCTACAAAACTCGTTTTACCAGCCTTGTTGGTTGCTGTGGGCCATTGCCATGGCGTAACCACTGGCTATGTTAATTGTTATGAACATTAATCATCATCTATACATTTGCAACGGATGTGGAAAACCTTTTCCTCGGAAAATAAAACTATTGGTATGCAAATATTAATCGGTCGGCAAATATTTATTTTATTTTTGTAATGTTTCTAGTAAAATGAACAAAAAAGACCCCATCAAAATAGTTGTGGCTGCAACGCACATTTGCCCGAGTTTGCACAGATTATGAGAGGTCATCCCACAAGAAAGAGAAAAAAAGGGGGGAGGGGGCAGGGGGAAACAAATCCTGGCAGATCATATATAATAAAATGTATTCTATCTGTAATGTTTATAATATGCTGGTGTCTCTTAATCATACAGCAACACCCAGCATGCAAGCTCCTAAAACTTATAAAGTCATGTAGGCCTATAACAATCTCGTATGCTTGTTGTACGTTAACACTGCATTCATGAATCATGGGGCCCTGGCTTGCCTCCTCCTCCCAACAGCAGCACCATTTAACCTCAACTGACATTAAACCCCAACAGTTCCTCTCTGAAGAGTCAACTGGCTTGACACCATTAATAAATTTGCTGAATATACAAAAAAAATGAAGAAGAAGAAAAAGAAGAAAACTCATACCTGATGTCGCCTGTATTCTTCCACTCTTCTCGTTGCGTTGTATGAGCTTTGTTAAAATTCCCACTGCTTAAATTAGATTTCAAATCACTCATGTTCTCTTTGTACACACACAGAGAAAGATTTCTCAACTGGAGCCAAGCAAAACAAATTGATATCTTTCAGTTATGTAATTTTGAAGAAAGGAAAAGAAATGGATGAGACAAGAAAAAAATGATTTGATTCCCCTGTAGTAAATTCAATTAGACCTTCTGTCTGTCTCCCTATAGAAGCCAAATTATAAGAAAAAGGTCGTAGGGACAAATAAATTTTTAAAAAAGAGTACCTTTTCAGTGATGTGGGCCTAATGTAATTAAAAAACAAAACAAAACAAAAAGAATGAAAAGGAATGAGAGAAGCAGCTTTTCATTTGGGTTCTTAAAAATATCATGCAAATCAGAGAAGTCTGGCCGCATAATACACACATGCATGTGTTAATTGCTCCCCTGCATTTTGGTTATCAGGTTGTTATCAACTGATCCCTTTACCGCAATGGTGATTGACCTGGGAAAAAGCAAAGAGTGGACTCTTCATTCTTCGGCCCATACAAATGCATCACAGTAATGTTCTCTGTGTTGTTGGCCCATGTGTCTTTTCGTGTTCGAGAACCTGACTTAAATATTTGGCATAAGCAGTATGATGTCGGGTTATTAAACGCTTTACACTTAACCCTTTATTGATTGGACCACAAGACCAAGTGAGCAGTTCTCCATGCATGGTGCATGCATGCCCTTTGCATCCAGACAGGAACCTGTTGACTGTGGTTAGGCCCATTTCATGGAAGTCCATGGGTATCATCCTGTTCGGTTTTTCTCTCTAGCCCCGTCCAGAGAGAGAGACAGAGAGAGAGAGAGAGAGAGAGAGAGAGAGAGAGAGAGGAGGGGGAGGGGGAGGGAGAGGGAGAGGGGGAGGGAGGGAGGGAAAGAGAGAGAGAGAGAGAGAGAGTATATGGAAATGTGCATTAAGATTTTGATGACAGAATAGGATTATCAAAGTATCAATGATGTATTTAAAAATTCAGTTGTGGACTCTGTTGGGTTCCTACTATATATATGCTTAACTCAGAGTTAAATGTCTTTGCGTACCACTTTAAGTGGTCACAATTAGGAGTGTACCAGTGTTGCTAAGAGTAGATAAGATGCATGACATGAATGAGTGACTTTATTCGACTGCACCACATACACAACAGGGTAATATGTCTGCCAACACAACACGACAAAACAAGATATAATGCAATACGCACTTCACAATTCTATAAAACACAGAACACATCAGTATATACAACACATTACAAGCTGGAGTAAAGTGTCGCTTGCTTTGGGAGATGAGGATTGAGGGACGGAACTCCTAGCAGTTATAGGGGTGAGGGTTAAGGTGTAAAGCGGGGGGGAGGAGGGGCAGGCACTGCCATTGGTTGGTTAGTTGGTACCTTGGAGGAAAGTTAGTGATTCCTCCAAGGTTGGTACACTGTGTATGTGTGTGTGCCACTACATCATAGGATATATACTTTTTCAACAAATTGGTATGGAATGGGTTATCAAAACAAATACATTTGGTACAGACCGTGTATAGAAAAAGCCAAAACAGCTGACTACCATACACAGGCAGGGTGTTGTTTTTACTAATTGCAGCCCTGTAATTAGGTCAGGAGTTGCTCAGTGCGGGCCACCATCATCTCGGTGACAGATAACAAATACTGCAAGTTATCACAACAGTATACTAGCCGTCTACAAAAAGGTTCCAGGCACAGTGGGTTTTTTGGGTGGATCACATACATGTAGCTTATTTATGCCATATATTTAAATTCACCGTGTACAATGCAAATTTGTATTACCTTTAAAAATTCATAATGAAACAAGTAGCAGTACAATATAAATCGAAACGAATACAAGAATCTCATGACACAAACAAATCAGAGTAAAGAACCATTAAATCTATTGACACCTGAATACAGCACCATCAACGAGATGAAAATATTGGCTATGATGTGCTTACAAACTGAAGATTTCAGTGACTTCTTGCAAAGAAAAAAAACTGAAAATCCCTTTTGTCTCTTGTGTTTACTAAATCTTGAAGGATGCTGACTGATGGGATGTCATTAAAATGGTTTAGAAAAAACTTGGTTTGGAGCGTATGAATGAAACTAATATCAAATAAAGCATTTGGGACCAAATAGATGTTTGGTTTGCACTGTAAAAGCGCTTTTTGTGTGGTTGTTTTGGTTTGTTTGTTTGTTTGTTTGTTTTTTTATTTGGGGGGGGGGAGTGAAATCAAAGGCACAAAGCTTCACTGTATAAATGCATGTTTAAGGATATTTACAACTCTTTTGTTACTTCGGACCTCGAATTTTCCTGGTCACAGATATGCATGTGTAAAATTGTTTTAGACCCAAATTTGATAAATTTTGATCAGATAAAGTTGTTCAATTGATTCATCAAGAAAGATTTAACGGATTCAGATTGAAAATATGGGACCCCAAATATCCCATTGCTGAAACCAACTTCGTCGATAAATCAGTGAAAGTGAAAAACATCATGGCGAAATGAAATATGTTCGAATGTGAAATTGGCAGAAAAGTTATTTCTGGCGAATGCCAATTAATTGAAGAATTTTGCCAGATTCGTTAGAAGCTCCACGAAAAAAAATCTGTCATTCACGCTTATGGGCACAAAGACCTTTTTTTTGGGGGGGGGGTCATTTTCTCCAGGACTAGTAGGTAGCAGATTGTCTTTGATTGAAGCACACCGCCTTTCCGTCGTGCATCCTTGAAAAGTGATCTGTGTATTTCAGTTATTTCTGAAGAAGGCGGTTTGCCTCTATCGATGTGACAATTGTCTAACAAACCAATAATTCAGATTTCTCTGTTCGCTGATATATATTAAAATAAAATAAACCGAGGTATTTTATTTTTCCATTTTTTATTGTTGGCTTTCGCCCACGCACAGCTCAGGAACAAAGGAAACACTAGCGTCTAAAGGTTGTAGGCCTAAAATCCAGTGGCACAGTCGTGTAGCAATTCTGCAGACACTGTTGAACTATCGCAGAAATTGTGATTAAAATGATTAGCACTTTTTGACTAAAATTGTGTTCGACATCGTTGATCATTCGGCTGTTCTTATCTTCGATTGTTTTAATTGTTGACACAGTTTGATTTGGAAGAAACTGAAAATTGGCGAAATTGTCATTCCTGGACTGGAATTTGACGATGTGGTTGTCACTGGACCTCAGCTAGACGTATCTCATGAATGCAATGTAAATATTAGTACATAGAACAGAAGTTGTTGACAAGCATCTTCTTAGTACCAATGCGACGAAGGATTATTTATTTATTATTTATTATTTTTTCCAAGAATAAAATACTAACTGGCTGTAAAAGTATATGATTGAAGAAGGGAAAGAAAACGAATGAGAGAAGCTGCTTTTGTTTGCGTCTATCCCCCCCTCCCAAAAAAAAAACATTCATGTAATCAGAGCGGCCGCGTGACACACATGCATGGATATTGGGTGAATTGCTCCACCGCCGTTTGCTTTCGTATGGTGTCTGAGCAATAAATTACTATATAAAAGATCTTAATAAGATTAGCCTAGGTGGACAAACCTGTAATAGTTTGTAATGTCAAAACTTGTTTCTTCTGAGACACTACCACAGGTGTTGAGACAGGAAATTTGCTGAAAATCAGTGAGTTTACCATGATCAGTCATCAGATCTTTTTTGCTTTTTACTGCTTTGAGAGGCCCATTTCTGTCACGTTTTAGCAAATATTAAGTCCCCACGTAGCAGCTCCTTTTCTTGAGAGATTTTCGTTTAAGACTGATCACCAGATTCAATCCTTGTATGACCAGCATGAAATAAAATTTGTAAGCCCCACATGAATGCTTATTTAATATTAATGAGCCATGTGGACTCAGAACTTAGGCCAACATTTCAATTGGGCCCTGCTCAATTTCTCCCATTTGGAAAACTCAGAATTGATGAAAAAGAAATCATTTTGTTGTGAAATTGGCAACTATTTCTGGTCAGTGAAATCTGTGGGCAATGTTTGTGACGCCATGCTCGGCCCCATCAATGGGGCCATCAATATAGGCTAAGAGGCACAGGAACTGCATGATTGCCGTCAATGAAAGTAACAACTTGAAAACTAAATTTTGATCGTAATATGCTGTGTGCAAAGCCATGATTTGTTCACCTGCAGGTACTGCCAATTGTTTCTATGCTCAAATTCCAAGCAGATCTATGTTTTAAGACAGTAGGAACACATTTTTACAATAAACACCCCTATTATCGCCCAATTTCATTATCCGGCTGTCACTGTCAGAAGTTATGAAACAGCTACTAGTGTGGGGGCATGTGGAGTCCCATGGGCTTTTGATGAAGATTTTATATAACCTACTCAGAAATGTTAAATATATCCAAAATAACAGAAAAAACATGTTGGCACTTTGCCAACCTGTTAGATTCAAAATGGCCTCCATTTTTCAAAATGGCTGCCAAATTTCCAATTTTTGTCCAGTTACAGGTCCCTTAAAGGTCTTTGCAGTATAAAGCACCTTATTTGGGTATTCATTTTCAAAACTCTTGGCTATAAAGTTAGATTTTTATCTTCAAATTGAATCTCAGTCAATTTAGGCTCATATTTGTCTTAAAAGTATCAAATCATTGTATCAAAAGAATGTAAACCGAACCGAGATAAATGACTTTATTTTGAAACAATATGACACCAGTATATTACTATAATGAAGGACATCATCACCATCCTTACCAAGTTCATACCTGTGTGACTGGGGGACCTATTTTAAATTATTATGATTCTCACCTTCATCATTGTCACTCTCTGAGTTTACATTAGAACAGTATTATGAAACAAGTATATTGCTAGAATAAATGGCATCACCTCCATTATATAGTTCATTTTTGTATGATTATTGATAATTATTTTAACTATCATCATTCTCATTTTCATCATTGTCACTCTCATATTGTGAGTTAACATTGAAACAATATTATGTATGACATATTAAAGTGTATTGCTACAATAAATGACATCATCACCTCCACTACCCAGTTCATATTTGTATGATTAGGATGACTATTATAACTACCATCGTTCTCATCTTTATCATTGTCACACTTGTATTGTGTGTAAACATTGAAAGAACATTATGACACATTAAAGTGTATTGCTACATTAAATGACATCTTCATCCTCATTACCAAGTTTATACTTGTGTGATTAAGATATACTGAACCCCAATGAAAAGTATCCACATAAAAAAATTAACACATTAATTTTGTAAGTTACTAAGTACTGTGTGTGCATATATGCATGGTTTGGAGCCTACATCAGGGTCATTCAGGACAACTTTTTAACTTTTGCTGGGTTGTTACATAATGCATGTGACTTTTGTGCACCGAATATGGCTTCTGACCACCACTCCTATTGGATGGCTAAAATGACCTGATGCTTTCAGTGGCTTTAAAAAGGGATGTTCAGCCAAGAAAAAAGCCAGTGGTCTCAGGTGTGTTGAGGCGATCATGCCGCGTCTGAGCCAAGGTCAAAGACACCATGCTTTGGGGCTTGCAGAGGGTGGAGTCCCAATCACTCAAATCGCACAAAGAATGGGGTGTACTCGGCACACCATCCGACGACTTATTGAACAGCAACAAGAAACTGGATCCGTAGATGATCGGCCTAGGCCTGGCCGAGAAAGAGTGACAACACCTGGCCAAGACCGTCACATCCGGCTGATGCACCTGCGAGACCGTTTCCGTACAGCAGCCCAAACAGCCCGTGAGACTCAAGGGGTGAATCACCGTCCTGTCAGTAGTTCTACTGTGGAGAGGCGACTGAGGAGCAGTGGCCTAACAGCCAGAAGACCTTACAGGGGTAACCTGCTGACCCAACCCAGAAGAGAAAGACGACTGCAGTGGTGTAGAGCACACTCCAGGTGGACTCGCCTGCAGTGGAATACCGTCCTTTTTACTGACGAGTCCCGTTTTTGTGTCAGCAGAGCAGATGGCAGAGAACGTGTGTGGCGCCGGACTGGGGAGAGATATGCAGATGCCTGTGTCCGTCAGGCAGATCGATGGGGTGGACCCTCTGTCATGGTGTGGGCAGGCATCAGCAACCGCTACCGGACACCCCTAGTGGTCATTCAAGGGATCCTCAATGCTAGGCGGTACATTGATGAGGTGCTGGAGCCGCACATGGTCCCATTTATGGAGCAGCATCAAGATCTGGCGATCTTTCAGCAGGACAATGCACGTGCACACTCTGCAAGATTAACAATGAACTTTCTCAATGAGAACAACATCAATGTCATGGAATGGCCAGCGTTCTCACCCGATCTGAGCCCTATTGAACATTTGTGGGATCAGTTAGGCCAAGGTATTCAACGGAGGACACCTAGGCCTACTACCCGAAACCAGCTGATCCAAGCTCTGCAGGAAGAATGGAATAATGTTCCCCAACACAGAATTCAAACCCTGGTCAGCAGTATGCGCCGCAGATGTATAGCATGTGTTGATGCTCGAGGTGGCCACATCCCATATTGAACAGAAAAATTTGTGTGACTTTCAATTAGGGCAGTTAATGACATTTTTTGCCTGTAAGTGACGTTAATGTCGGTAGAGCGTGACATTATTTTTACGCCAGAAAAGTGAATGCTTTGTTAAGTTCTAAGCACGTCTAGGTATGAAATGTTTCAAGTATAAACAATAAAATACTTCAAAATTGGCATGTGGATACTTTTCATTGGGGTTCAGTATAGCTATTTTAACTATCATCGTTCTCATCTTCATCATTTTCACTCTCATATTGTGAGTTGTGGTGTCCAGCTGGGGACTGTCCAACACAGTGGAAACTGGCCGTATCTGGTGATTGCTATATACAGTGGCAGTCTGCCATAGCAGTTGGTTCGTTCAGTTGGACGATGAAGATGAAAGCAGTTCATCAAAATTCCAGAGTCATCAATATGTTGGATCTACCTTTGGT
The DNA here is from genome assembly GCA_964020975.1 of Hermodice carunculata. Lineage (NCBI taxonomy): Eukaryota > Metazoa > Annelida > Polychaeta > Eunicida > Amphinomidae > Hermodice > Hermodice carunculata. The sequence goes on along the minus strand of OZ026612.1, from coordinate 13,101,991 downwards.
ACTTCATCCAAAATCTTACATTCATGCCAGTTGAGCCACAGGCAAGAGGTTCACCAAGATCAAACTGTAGTACACAAGTGATGTGTGAGCTTTTCTACATGTGCTGTACATGGCAATGACCAGCTAGTAGGATAAGCTGAGATGCACCTTGCATTGTTATCAGGTGGGATGAATGTACTGGGTTGAGGGTGGGGGGAAACCTTACGACCAAATTTAGTAAACATCATGTTCTAAACGCATAAATTCGGATTACAAAAGTTTCCTTTCTGTTAGATACTGCCCAGATTTGATGTTTTTCTAGTGGTTACCTGAGTGTTTAACCCACTCTGGCTGAGAATAGGCTGAGAGAGTTGGTATGTTTTTACATTTGGCACATAAAGTGCTGAAGGGTATTGTCATCCCCTACATCGTCAGTCCTTCTGTTCATCCGTCTTGTCAATGTTACCTTGATATTTCCAAAAATATTCACCATAGTTGTACCAAATTTTTATCGGAGATGCATCTTGTAATGGACCAGTTTGCTATCAAAAACTAGCATCCTCTTATTATTTTTAAACTTTTAATCAAACTTTTTAAGAATTTATTTCAAGGCCGTGTGAGTGGCGCAAAAGGGGACGATGTTACCATATTATCTCAAAAAACATTTGTTACAGAAGAACCCTATGATGGACCAGGTTCCTATCGAAAACAGGCTTCCTCTCATTATTTCTCAACTTTTTATGAAACTTTTAAAGCATTTATTTGAAGGCCGTCTGCGTGCCGTCAACCCTGACGATGCTACCGCGATATCTCAAACAATTTTGATCGCACCTTTACCAAATTTAGTCAGAGATGTATCTCCTGGTGAACCAGGTTCCAATTAAAAACTAGCATCCCCTTTGTATATATACACTTTGTATGAAACTTTAAAGTATTTATTTCTAGGCTGTCTGAATGGCGCACGAGGAGACAATGTTACCGTAATATCTCAACAAGGATCTATCGCAGCTTCATCAAATTTTCATCAGAGATTGCTAAAAATAATGATAAAGTGAATATTTACAGAAAAAAATGATGTTGAGAGGTTTGGCGAGATAAGAAAATCAATGTATGTTTAGTTCTATGGTTGAATTTTTAATCATTGACTGAGAGCGTGAAATGAATCAAGGCATATTCAGATAATGTACAAAACCAGTGTATTCATGAACATTATAATTTTCTGTTGTCAATAAAAAAAATTACAAAAAAGAAGCAAATTTCATTACAGATGCACATTATAAAGGACTATGTTCCCATTGAAAACCAGCTTTCTCTCATTATTTTGAAACTTGTTATAAAACTTTTGAAGTATTTATTTGACGATCTCTGATCATGATTCAGATTCAGATTCTTTTATTCGACAATAAATTCAATACATTTCAATTGTTAGGTAATAATGACAGAAATATATATAAACAATTGCAAAACAAAAAATAGGAGAAGTAGTACATTATTACCACAGAGAAGATATAGTCAGGATGACCCAGCTAAGGATGAAAACATCCGCTCTTACATGGGTCACCTAAATAAATTTACTTGGTAAGTTAACACCTTCCTTCAAAACAAAGCACCACATGTGTGTTAGGACAGTTGAAATGACTGAGACAAAGATAACATAATTACATACAAATATACTTTGTGAATCCTCATTACAAACAAAGCAATTTGGAGAAGTACAGGTTTCAGAGTATTGGTCTATGTAGAGTCATTTAACATATATATAGAGAAAGAGAGAGAGAGAGAGAGAGAGAGAGAGCATAATATCTCCAGAACGATTCATCACAGCTTGATCAAATTTTTGGTGCAGTTACACTGTATTATGACACCTGCAAAGTCTCCAAAAATTGCAGAATGGGGGAAAAAAATGTTGTGAGCGCCGAGGGTAATCCTTATCTGAACGCTATTTTCTTATTATGAGGTAGGCACTTAACACCTATTTCATGCTTTGAAAAGCTGTAAATTCATGGGGCATGTTATCTCTGTTGAGCTCTCATCTATAATTGTTATTCAAAATGTTTTCTGTGGACAAAAGTTAATTAAAGACATGAAAGGAGATGACTCTCTATATAGTTGGCCACTTTCAGGGCAATTAGAGGACTAAACCCCAGAATTAACGGGGTTAATCAAGAATATCTAGAGGCCTTGCTTCAGTCATTGCGCAAACAAGTCTTTGCAAATAAATGTGCTTGGATTATGCAAGAATGAGTTCTGTCTTTCAATATTTATGAAGACTCAGAAAGTAATCTAAAAGCACTTGGGACACTATTTCTCCAAGCACTTAGGTCATGCAGATCCACCCATCAGCATGCCAGCACCATGCATTAGTCCTCCACTTTAGCTATTTTACAGGGAATCATTCTGTCAGCACACCAATACTACCATACAGACCTGCAAAATACATTTAAACAACGGGTAAGCTATGATAGGGAACAATGATTTGAACTGATGACTTTTGGATCAGATGAGGAAAAAATATTGATCTAGACTAAAAGAGTAATGAGAGATATAGTTTAATATCAACAAGTTTTGATGCATAGATTATATGCATGCATTTTTTTTAGCACATCAGCCATCTTGAAATTTGGTTGGTAACAACTGGTGTTAAGTTTCAAGATTGAAAATCATGACACAATGTTGTTACATGGTTCATGACAGAATGTTGTTACATGGTTGGAGTATGATATATAACTCTTAGATAATGTTAGTTGCAGAATATTGGTTCTTTATGTAAAATGACATAGCGGCTGGTGCCGGGGGGGGGGGGGGGGGGAGTGGCGGTGGGGCAGCCATTTTGAGGAAATTGTGGCTATCTTGAATTGTGATAACTTCAGTGCTATACATATCCTCATTGATGCCAGTAACAACCAAAATAAAGACCAAATTTAAATCAACTATTTTAATGCTAAACATCTATAAGAAACATGGAAAATATAGATAAAATTTTTCAGATATTTCAAATTTTGGTGTCTAATAATATTCAGGTTTAAGGTAAAAGATATGAATAATGTTCCTGGATGACAAAAGGTTAAAATTTGATTCTTAGATCTATATAATCGAACATTTCGAACACATTATGTTACATATAATATTGTTATGTTTGGAATCTGGCGGCCATTTTGAATCTTACAGGTTGGCAAAGTGCCAACATGTTTTTTTTATGTTCTTTAGGGTATAAATAACATTTCTGAAGGGGTGGCATAAAATCTTCATCAAAATCCCACGGGACTTAAAATCAGGATATATGCTCCCACACTATACTGGTCCTCTGCGATGTCAAAATCGTACATAGTAGTCATTCATATACATTTAGAACTTGAACTTTAAAACTAGAATTTACCGTAAATATAAAAAAGGCGGAGGTACAGCACAGCCCTGGAGCAGTTTAGTACGGATAAACTAAAAGGTTCAAGCAGGCGTGGCATCAACGTTGTTCCACACTGGAACATAAAAAATGTTCGTATGAACTCGACAAGACAAACTCTGTAATTTTATACGTCTTCACACGAGAAGACCTGAATTAGCCTTTTGCTATTTTGAAATTTTCATTAAAGAAATACGGTATATTACAAAAAAATAAAAACAAAAACAAAAACAAAAAAACCAACACGCACAACAGACATGAAAACTTGGACTGAACTTGTGCCAACTGATTATAAAACACAACATAATCAAATTGCGAAACAAATGACATCTATACGTGTATGGTGATACCATTGTAGGTAATATTTACCAGTGGTGTGTGCTATTATATTCACTATTACAATGGTACATAGTGTAGGGGTGGGTTTGACAGTAATCAATCGCAGACAGGTAGCAGTCTGGATGAATATTCGGCTAGGGAAATGTAGGGACAGCCATGCGCTACCTGCAGTAGCGTCAGCTCACACATGATCAGGCAGCAGGTGCAGGCAGGCATGAAACTGGCTTGGGACGATTTTTCACGCTCCATGGGCCTGCAGACCCTGGAGACAAGCGGCAGATGATAAACTGGCTCTAGACACAGAGAGACTTGCACACGGGATCAGACTGTAGTCCAGACAACCGGCAGACATGAATCTGGCTCAGGATGAAAATAAAAGTACATGTTCATATCAGACGCCATTTGTGTGTGAGATGAACGATCATTTTGATAGGGCGCATAAGGGACAAAAGCTCTACTTGAATAGAAAGAGAGGACAGATTAACTCCACAAGGACATCTTCAGAGAAGTGAGGTTTGTGAATGGAGGCATACAGGCTGGTAGGGAAGCAAATTGGTTTTGATGTTATGACCGCAGTTAAAGCTTTTTCACGATAGAAAATCAGCGATATATTTCCACGGTATATGGGACCTCAGCTGAGGTAACAGAAAACAGACTAAATGTTGGACAGGGTATGAACTATGTTAAGATTCTCGATAACACGTGAATCTACTTGACCCAATCGATGGTACAGATGTAGTCTGTCTCCTAAGAAACCATTCCAATGAGACCACATGCCGTGAAAGACTGTCATTCCCAGACACATTGCCCAGGACTGGTGATATTATTGATACCTTGTATGAGAGACCACCTGTTTTGAGAGACCACAGTTTGGTCATCCCTAGGGACGGTCTTTTAGGACAGGTTTCACTATATTGCTTTGTTGTATAGCTTTAACCCCATTTCCTCTTAATAGGGGTCACTCATATTGGCTGCGGTGCTACTGTCGTCTGTATCATTCAACCAGGAAGAATCTGTTTGTCAGGCACAGGATCCTGTATCAAACATGGTAAAATCAGTCACTGTTGCCAAATGGGCTACTTGGATAAAAACTAAATGTTGTAAAGTTGTAGGCCTGTTCTCGAAACACATGCTGAACAAGAATGTTTCCTCACATTTGGAAAAATTATCTGTTCCTCCCCCTCCCTCCCTCCCCCCACAAATGTTTGCAACAGTCTTAGTTTCCCAATCATTACAGTGGTACCTGCTGTATACAGGCACTGTCCTCATAGATCACCTGCTCCCTCAGGCCACATTTTCCTGGCTACAAGACTCAGTTTCTTCTTTAATTTACCTGGTGCCTGATTGTCACTGTTGCCTAGCAACAGGGTCAGAGATTTTGGCAGGAAATAAGTAGGCAATGCATGTCACACACAGTAGAATCTTCAATTAAGATTACCTTCATAAAGATATCATTTCTATATTAAGACCACCAATTTACAGACCAGTTTTTGTTTATCCTTGATTAAATTATTCCCCCATTAAGACCACTCCTCTATTTAAGACCTCATTTTGGTCCCTTACGTGGTCCACTGTACTTAAGTTTAAGGCTTAGTCAATACTTTTCCCTCAAAGGGTTGTTGGTAGTCAAAGGTGTTGACCTGGTCATGTTGTCTTGATAGCTCTCATCTGCAAGTATTGTTAAAATTATTTATTATCCCCATTGAAATTAGTAAAAGACATTGAAGCAGACTACATTTGACCACCAGTCAGTATTGGTCAGTTTGAGCAAAGAGTGTCAAGAAAATGAAATGCATAATGGAAACAGCATGCTTGAAATTCCCTTTATGCAATTTCCATTGTCACCAGTATCGCAAAACAATGTTAACGGTTGCATAAAATGAGTGCTTATATGAGCTAAGAGACACAAAGAAATTGAAAGTAGGATTTTTTTTGTGTGTATTTCAATAGAGAAGGCAGCAAATGGTTTAATATAAACATAGGCCTACATATCAGTATTAGCACATTAACAAAACCTCAAAGATTTGGCAAAATGCTCCAGTAAACTCTTTATTCATTTTCAGTCATCATTATTCAGTCTACATTATTATACCCCCCCCCCCCATGAGGGGCATATAGTACATGTATTCTCTGTGTGTGTGCATATGTACAGCCGTCCATCCATGACACTTTGTGTCAGGCTATTAACTCCATTGTCATTCAGCTTAGAATCATGAGGTCAATATGTCTGTTAGGTTGAAATAGGTGATTTTGTAATGACAGGGTGTATCTTGGACATCGGTGGCAAAGAGAATTGAGCCTCCAGTTCAACATTGCACTGATTACATTGTACATAAAACTCTACCTGGTGACCTTTTTTGGGGTCACCATGACTCAGTAATTAGGGAGTTTGACGGCTGTATAAGTTCATTGTTTTTCTTCAATAACTCGAAAAGTTATTACCCTATTTGAACAAACAAATCACATATGGAAAGCTGGATGCCCAAGTGCACACTTTGAAGAGCAACATTTTTTAATCCAAGTTGAAGGTTAAGGTCAAATGGCCAGTTTGAATATAGGGTTCATTTTTTGAGTTAGGCCCATATAATGGTTAGAAGTTATAAAGTGTATGATAACTATAATTGACAGAAGGAATGAGTTAGAATGTTTTGAAAGATACAAAATTCCACATCTCGAAAATTAATTGAAGTAGATAAGCAAAGTATATAGAATATAGATCCTCTCCATGCTAATATGTTTTATAAGAGCAGTGACCTTGACCTAATTTTGTAAGGTCACCAGACCAGTTAAGTTGGAAGAGGTGATTTTGTGAGAATGGGGTGTAGTTTGGACATTAGCGGCAAGGAGAGTTGATCCTCTAGATCCAAATTGCTCTTGAGTACATTGTATATGAAACTTTACTTGGTGACCTATATTATTGGCTACTGTGACCTAATAATTGTGTGACCTTAGCCTATTTGTAAGGTCATTTAGTACTCAAGAAAAGGACATTTAATTCACTGTTTTGATAAAGAATCAGGTAAATGATACCAAACATACCACAAATGTGTATCATGTGGAAGTCTGACATTGCATAATATGGCCAACCTTGATTAAATTTTGAAGTTCGTGGATTGAATACATTTCAGAAAATAATGTTTTGGTGATGGTTGTCATTAGAGCATTAGGCCCCTGGGCATGTTATAAATATAAATTTTAATGTGTTTGCCTCAGATTTTTTCCCAAGCATAATGGAGTCAGCCTAGTCCCATGTGATCTATCAGCCTGCTATGTCAATGAGTAGGAACTGATGTAAAAGGATATGTGTACAAATGGGAGATTTGTATACAGGTATACACACAACAGTTTCTATATCTGCAGCCAGACCCATTATGATGTGAGTAGGCTGTCTTTATGAATTTATGATGTTGTATGAACACTGTATGTTAAGTGACACTCAGCCACAATGCACAGTTGAATAATTAATGGCTCATGATTGAGAAGGGACACTTGATACTGAAACTGTTGTCATTCACAGGCTGGTGGGGGGGGGGGAGGAGGATGCCAGTGTAAATTGTTTTGTGTATTGAAATTATTGGACTGCGTTGTTAGTTGATGCAAAATAATGATGCATTTTGCTCACTTGGGCAAATTACACCCAAAATGTGAGAGGAAAGGTTTTGACCTGAGCCATTCTTATGGTCTTGGCAATTGTAGGCATGTTGGTACTTGGGTGAAAGGTCAGTATACAAAGAATATATATACATTTGGTATAATGGGCCTAATTTGGTCATAATATACTATCACTTTGACTGATGGAAGGACTCAACTCAAACCGTTTAATCTCCATGGGCATTTATTGACACTAGGACATCACTGCAACATCATATAGACAAACTGAAACAATATACATATAATCAACATATAATCACCTTTACTACTCATTTGGTATAACTTTTAACTTATATACCATTTATCGTAAATATTTTTAACACTTGTTCACTTATCACTTCATATAAAATATTCTATTAAACAATATATCAAGTTTTAACAATATGACATTTCACCATTTTAACAAATACTTCAATAATTTATGCTCTCGCTAAATAATTCATAGTTAAATAGAATTTCTAACCATTAATACAGCCAGTGAAAAATGTAAGCTGAAACACAAGAGCGACACCTCCTGTCGATATATGTAACTGAAGAGAACAAAGCGTAATGCACATTGAAACCATGGGGAAAAAAAGTATCGACTATTAAAACCGAAAAATGCCAAACTTTTATATTCAAGTCGCACAAATAAGAATAGCTCTTTTTACATAGATTTATAAGAAAAGCTTACTTTTATGCATGAAATTAAACTCTGAATCATTGTAAACCCTTTGACACTTGAATGCACGCGATGACTTAATGACGTGCACACGTGCTAGCGAAAGAAAGGATATTTGTCGCCCATTCCTTTGACCAATTCATACAAGAAAATATGCTGCCAATAACTTAAGCTCATGCATCATGAATCTTTACCTATATATATATATATATATATATATATATATATATATATATATATATATATACATACATATTTATATATATCTCTTTAATATTAACCCTTTAGAACCAATGTTAAATACTCTTTTCTCAATTCAATATACTTCATATACGTAACCTGTACAAGCTATCAACTTCATTTACACCTTGACATAATCTGATTTTACAACACTCTTTTACATGTTTTATAGCTTTTAACCAGCACTTAAACTAAATGCATACTTACAAAGGTATTTTGCAGGATTACACGGCCTATCCAACCCCAGTAAAGCACAGAACTTCAACCATGTTAGTACCTATAAGCAACATACGAATGATGCCTATAAATACTGCAAAATTACTGGAATTTGACATATTTCAAAATGAACATGATGAAACAGTCATTGATAAACGTAGGTCCCTACTTATGTTAGTTCCTTCGACGCTTGTTATTAGTTACATTATATGCAGGTGCGGGGATAAGCCCCTAACTGGGCTCTCTCGACCGACAATACAACTATTTGGCTCATTGAAAACTGGGGAATGTGTCTACATGCAGCCTGCTAACAGTATATATATAGCAGCGCGAATGAATCACCAACATTATAATATAAAAGGAAAGTAGTGCCTCAGCAAAAAAAAAAGGGAAAAAACTAAACAACCCTTCCCTCAATACATTATTAACCCGTGTATACGGTACCATAACACTACAAGGTTTACAAAGACACATGTATAACGACAAAAAAGAAAAACCATGGAGATATATAAAAAAAATCACACGAAAAAATACAAAACATGAGCTAGTGTTTGACATTCCCGGCACCGGAAAGGCAAAATTAAACAAAAAATGAAAAAACAACAAACAAAAAAATTATAGTAATTTCGCTTGGGACTCTTCTTAGAATTTTATAACAATTTTATAACTATGATAACTTTCTCAAGGCATGTCGTGTATTGTGCACTTGAAACCCTTCCAAAGATTTACACAAAACATATTGTAGACAATTATGCACTTGGGACCCTCCCAAAGATTTACACAGTTGTACCTATAGAGTATAGATTATGCATCTGAAACCCTTCCAAGAATTTACACAACCATCAATAAGGATTACCAGTTATAACTGCAGCTGAAATAACAAGATATATGCCAGTGCAAAGCACAGCAATCATCCCCGCCATCACATTTTTACTCAAGTCCTTTAGTCTCAAAAGAAATTAACATTTTATGTCAGTATGCTTCTCTCCGGATCAATTTTGACTTGCACAATTTATTTATGCCTCTTACTATATTTTTTATTTTGGGTGTCCAATAAATCCACAGGTTTTTCAATTTTTGTTAATCAATTTTCCCTGATCTAAAATACTATGGGATCCCCATTGGGCCAACCACTTAAAAGATAACAAAAGCCCTCGTTTTTCCAAATCAGCGCCCTTAGGCAACACCCTTGTCTTCAACTCTGCGCCTGCGGCACACTTGTGAAATATCAAGCACTGTGGATAACAATCAACATTAATGATACACCAATATCACGTATAACAATTATTATTCTGACATGAAAGTCTTTGATACAGTGACAGAAGGGAATAAAATTGCTTTCAAGTAAAGACAAGCACCATAGTAAAGTGTGAAACCCGTATGCTTGATATGCATCATCACTACAGGATGTGCATATATTAATCTCTTATATTGCATGTACTTTGTTATTGCACACTTATTTAGCACCACTTTGAAATAACATTCTTGATATGAATCACCACTACAGGATTTTCAAGTGTGACTTTATTTCTTTTAGTATGAAACAATGCTGTAGTGCACTCGACACAAACACCACATTTAAAAAGTGAAATATCAAGCACTGTGGTTGCCTGAGGAACAGACCCAGTGGGCACTGTTCCTCAGGCAAGCACTGTGAATAACAATCCACACTAATGATACATCAATATCACATATAACAATTATTATTCTGACATAAAAGTCTGTGATACAGTGACACAAGGGAATAAAATTCCTTTCAAGTGAAGACAAGCACCACAGTAAAGTGTGAAATCCCTATGCTCGATATGCATCATCACTACAGGATTATTAAAGGCCCTTGTACCAGGAGGGTGTTAGACTGTTGTTACAACTAAATGCACTGAATCAAGTCCTGAGTATATTGTTGAATAAACTTCTGAGTTCACACCGATGCTGGCTACTGCATGTTTGGGACCGAACCATACAGCACCCAAACTGTGGATAGTAATTGGGTCCGACATATACTGCATAAGTGCCTACCTGGTAGAATACCCTCCCTGTACAAGGGCCTTTAAGTGTGACTATAATCTTTTGTATAAAATAATGCTGTAGTGCAATTCACACCACCACCACATTTCAAACAAATATCAAGCACCTTGGCTAGTAATCCATACTTACGATACATCAATATCATATAATAATTATTATTATTCTGACATGAAAGTCCTTGATACAGTGACAGAGAAAAAAAAAACTTCAACCCTCCTGAGTCTCCATCTCCATTATATTCAAGTAATTTTACACATGTGTTAATGTATGGGACATCTCAATGGGTTGGGCAGCAGCCAAACCCTGACTTACTTAGCACCACATAGAAAATATATTCTTGATATGCACCAACACTATACCATGCTCAACTGTCATTTTAAAACATTCAGTATAAAACAATGCTGCGGTGCAATACACACAAGCCCCACATTTTACACAGTAAAGTATCAAGCAATGTGCATAACAATGTGCACTTATCATACACCAATATCATAAGTAATTCTATTATTCTGACATGAAATTCACAGATACAATGACATAGAAAAAACGCTTGTCTTCAACCAAAATTCCATGACTTTCCAGGACCATTTATACCGATTCTGGAAATTAATGCCGACTCAGTAAATATACTGCATTACCGTGTTGATATGGCACTCGCACATAACTACCTCCATTGAACCATTCTTTTTTAGGAATGGGGATTTGGTCGAGTGGATATGTGCGTTTCCCATTTCAGCAAGGCGATTGGTGCCAAAGGTTGCTGGTTCTAGTCTGGCTCTTCCCGAACATAAAATATATATTTTCGGCATTTCCTTAATGCTGGTGGATTTAAGTCCTCGATTCTGGAAATTAATGCCGACTCAGTAAATATACTGCATCACCGTGTTGATATGGCACTCGCACATAACTACCTCCATTGAACCATTCTTTTTTAGGAATGGGGATTTGGTCGAGTGGATATGTTCGTTTCCCATTTCAGCAAGGCGATTGGTGCCAAAGGTTGCTGGTTCGAGTCCCGCTCGTTCCGAACATATATTATAGTTTTGCATGAGCTATTTACACATCATGTGTTCTTTAGAATTTTCACAAATGTATCAATTTCTAATGTTTAGTAGTGGAATAGTTGCAAGCAAACATATATCTGCAAAATTCTCCGAATTTCATGACTTTCCATGACCTGGAATTATATTCCATAATTTTCCATTAGTGTATGAACCCTGGAAAAAAAACCCCTGTCTCCATCCTATTCAAGTAGTTTTACAGGACATTTGAAGAATGGGAGATACATCAAATTTTCCTTTTATCTGTTACCAAAGTACATGTACACAATTTGGGTTGCACAGCAGCCACACCCTGACAGCAGAAAAGCAGATTTACACCAGCAAGACCCTAATTATTAATACATGTATGCAAGTGACATCATTTTTAACCCAATGGCAAATTACACAAACTTTTTGTACTTAAAGTTATTTTTCAGAAAATTTTATCAATTAATACAAGTAAACATAGCAAGAAAAAAATTACTCATGATCCAGCAACATACCTTCACTAATGAAGAATACATAACATGGAACATTTATCTTCTTTGGCATTTGAAATATTTTTTGCATTTAAGCATAAATGTCCTACTTAGCTGCTTGTATTATGTGGAAACAAACCCCCCTATTTGAGTACCTCATACACTTTGGAGCATGTTTCCGTCGAAACGGAAAGTTACACAAGTAATCGTTAAGAGAACATTTACGCACTATGAACTATAACACATAATTCAAAGAAAACAATAATGAGAGGAGTATTCCATCCTTAAGTCAAGTCATATGATAACTGTGTTTTCAAAGAAATGTTATACAGGGACCACTTGCATGTCTATGATCTTTCACAGAATGTTATAGTGACCACTTGTAAACATCAAGTATGTATTTCATGGAATGAATCACAAATATAAATTGTAAAAGTTGATCATTGTTGGTTAACTACATATGTAAACAGAACTTTTAGCTGATTATTTTCCTTTTCTATAATGATTATCAAAAAGAAAAGAATCAAGTAAGTTATTAATGACATTTTGTTGCATCATGGCCCATACAATGAACCCTGACAAATTTTTGACCAGTCAAATCCCGTCTACAATTCATGATGACAACTAACAGTCCTTACTGCAAATAGCATTCTTGATGGTATTTCTTTCAAGAACTTTTTGTTGCATCACCAATTGAAAGGGTATTGACTAATTTTTTTAAAAAATTCACAGCTAAGAAGCAGTCCTGATGAATTTTTGGATGTGCCCAATCCTCAAATTCATCAACTGCACTTCTTACTGGAAATTGCATCATTAAAGATGAAAGTTAAATTGCTTTAATGACTTATTCAAAGGCCCTCGACGAATTTTCGGATCTGCCAAATCCAAAATTAATCGAGGTAAACAAGCAGGTCTGATGAAGTTTTGAATCTACCTAAATAATAAAGTTTGTCAAGGCAACCATCAGTCCTTACTGGAAGTAGCATTCACTAGGAAGCAGGAAAATGACTGAATCTGAAGCCCAAGCTAATGTAAATGGGTACTGACACCTGCATGCCTGCAATTTTCCATAACTGAAAGTTACCACAATAGCCTTAACAGGCACTAAAACACCCTGTGTGCATCCTTCTAAATCCAAATTTACTTTTATCTTTCTTCCAACACATTCATTTTGAAACTTCACATACACTGTTCCTTTCAAAGGCCGCTGAGGATTTACAGTGAAGTATTTTATTTCACCAGTGCAGCCATTTACTAATCCATCAGATACATCTACATTTCTTGTAAGAAAAATTTTTGCCCCCAGTGAAAGTGTAACATTTTTATGCAAACCACCAGTTCTATGTCTATCATCTGGTAATTCCGTGTTGACACCTTCATAGTCAGCTTGGAAACTGTCATGCCCTACAATAGTGACTTTCTGGCCTGGCAACTGTTCAAGAAATTTGTTGTTGTGATTATTGACCTGTGCATTTGTAGGAAAAGTATGAAACTCATTCTCAGGATATTCTGATAGCACTCTGGACTTCAATATTTCAGTATCATTCGATGTGTGTTGTTCAGTTCTAATCCTTTGTAGCATATAACCAAAAGTCAAATCTCCTTGTGGTGTTGAATTTCTGTTTATTCTAAATATCTAAAGTGACGCTTCCAAAGTGAACCGTACAACCCGTGTACACTGTTGCTACTATTTTCAAAAATTTGTCTATCACCAACAGGAGGCAACTGCATCAAATCACCTACAGCAAGTATGCTGATACCCCCAAGCATAGAGCTCGTATCAAAGGCTGGTATCCCGTTAATGTCCTGTAGACGTTTGTGAATGTGAACCAAAAGCTCAGCACCTACCATTGAGATTTCGTCAATGATCAATATTTTAAGATTTTGTAAGGATGTCCTGAGTCCTTGTAACCTTTCATTTGGCAATTTTCTATACTCAAATTTCTTTCCCTTTTCTTTTACATCAATTCCTAAAGCACTGTGAATAGTGAGACCACTGATGTTAAAAGCTGCAGTGCCTGTTGGTGCAGTCAAAAGAACCACAGGTTTTGCTGGATCTTGGCCAACTGACTTTAAACAATGAACTGCTGCTTGATAGACAGCACGAATCACATGCGACTTCCCCACCCCTCCTGGCCCTGACAAATGGATATAAAATGGTTCTTGTTTTTTTGATTCTTCAAAAATCTTGGACTGCCAACACCAGTCAAATACGAAGTTGTGCACCAATCGTTGTTTCTGGTTCAGAGTACGAACTAGTGCTAAGTATTCATCATGGGGCATATCTATGGTGTTAAATTCAACTGAATAGTTTGATTGTACAGAGTTTGTATTTTCTGAAGGTGGAACAATGTCCACATGTTAAACGGTAGTATCATCACTATCATACTGTTCTATGGGTGGTGCATTTGCTTGATCATCCAGTCTATTCTGTTCAACTTGTCCAGCTATTTAACCCCAAGCATCAGAAAAGTCTGTCTGATTTGCATCTAACGCTTCCTGAATTTCTGCACTATGCTTATCAAACTTTGACTTGTTTTTCATAATTCTTCTTTCTTTGGTTTCAAATTTGGAACGATACGTGTTGTCAATTCCTTTTAATTCAGCTTCATTTTGCCAAGGCAAGAAAAGAAGTAACTGGGTATAGTAGAACTTTTCCGGGTCTTTATCTTCAGAAACTTTGTGAAATCTTATAAGAGCTGGCTTCCTACGCTTAAGCATGATTCCCAAACCATTGTTCAGCTTTAACTTAGAATTATCTGTGCATTCATCAGTATTTGACTAATTATTTGAGCCAGGTGCATGCTGACTTGCAAAGTCAGCATAACAAAGAGAATTTACACTCTCTGGTCTGGCTGCATATTTTTCAATTATATTTGCCTGAAATATACATATAGAATCCTCTGACAATGCCTCTATCTGGTCTTTGGGTTTCAACAAACGGGTTTGATTTTCTGGATAATCTGTAGGAATGAACAGAGTTGAGCATGAACTTTGCTTCAATGGCATAGACAAAAGTTTGTAAATTGCTTCATCAAGTGTTAATTCTCTGTGGTTCAAAAAGACATTTCCCAATTTATTCAATTTATCTTGAATATTTGCACTATTACATTCTTCATTAGCTGCCCTTAGCAGTTCACTTATTGTCCTATCAGCTTTACATAAATAAGATGTCACATACATGACACAAGCATAGGGATCCAAAGCAAACTGCAAGTCCATGTTAGCTTGCTACAGCTTTAATAAACCAGGAGAATAATCATTTACGTTCATTTCAGATGGCTGCCTCTTCAAAATTACTGCTTTGCGTTTGTTCGATACTTTCAATGCCTGAATATAGTCATCTAATGAAACTTAAGCCTCTTTGAGAAGACCGTCTACACTCAACATTTCAGCATCATTCCACCCTGTGATAGCAGAATACATAGCTTTAAGAACATTTTTGGATTTAATCAATTTATCAGATGCATCAGGCGGTTGAGATAACAAAGTTTTTGGAGATGGGGATCTGGGGTACCCAAATTGACAGGCTTCCCCAGTTTTGTGGCAAGTGCGACTATGTGTATGGGTCTGCAATTTTTTCACAAGGAAATTCAGACTCTGATCTTCCTGTTCTTCAGGAATTTGGCATGTTACATATCTGTCAGCAAAATCTATGATTTCCTGATCTGTACTTTGGTCCAGTTTTGGTGCATCAATAACATGGGCTGCACCATGGAAGTACATTGGTCCTCGACTCTGAGCTTCTTTTTTTATGTTATTATCAAGAATTTGACAAATTGGGTGTGGTAGAGACACTATCACTTTTCCCAAAAGCTGTTGAAACATGAAATCGACACGTTTTGCTGCAATGACAGGGTTTCTCCTGAGCCAAGAACACTTTGTGTTCCGATCCATTGAATTTACATCTTTCACTGTCAAATTATTTCCATATGCCTTTCCTGTAATTTGAATAATTTCCGGCCAAAATGTGTCTGCTACGCTGAATGTAAAAAACCATGTGTAGCTACCCAGCTGTCTAATTTTTGCAAGGCAGTCATACTGCATTTGTTGCCAGGCAGACGGGGATCCTCGCACTGAGCGAAAAATCGTGCAACGCTGATCTCTATCTAACATCTGTTGCAGAGTGCCGGGATTACTCAACATACCAGCACAATTTGAGAGCCATCTGCCATAACAGACTTTGACTTCCTAAATGCAATACTTATATTGTCATGAAGTTATTTGGCTTCAGTCAAGTACTGTGCAAAAAAAATGTATTCTGGAGATTCTGAAAATCTCTTTTCATTTGAAAGTATTCTTGCATTGAAATAGTTTTTCATTGAAAGTTTACTTGGCCTCTCCACATTCCACCCAAATTTTCCATGAGAAAAAAAAGGGAAATGACAGTACCTAATAGTTGTCATCTGTAAACAAGCTCAATGGGTGTTGTCCTTCACCAGGTGCAATACTGACAGTGCTGTTTTCTGCAATGAAACCTTCTTCAGGAAGCAAACATGTATCAAGAAAGGCAGTTGGTGAAACATCACATTGTTCAATAGTTTCAGAATCCTGTTGGTCTAAATCTACTTCAGAATTTTCATTCCTGACATTATTAGATTCTTCATTCATGGTATTCAAATCATTTGTTATTTCTGGCTGATTATGAGAGTTTCCACTATCTAATGTATCACCACAATTATCCTCATTATCTATATTGTTAGATCTAACACCTGTTAAAGCTTCCCAAAGTGCACTATCCTCTTCTGAGTCAAGCACCCAATTGCCATTAATTGTAATATTCTGATACAGTGGATTTTCAGACATTAAAAACTTGAGTCCATTTTCAACAGATGCTGGCTGAATGAATTCATGATAAACATGTCCTGCATAAGATAACTTTCGCTTCAACTTTAATGCTAACAATCCCATGTTCTTTGTAGTCCTGGGCAATAAACTGCATACCCTACTCATATTTGCAGGAACGTTAGCAACAGAACCTCTGATTCCAGGCATACCACCGCTTGGCAGAGAGACTAATTTCATAAATGGTATGCGCTGGGATATCAAGGTGACCTCTAGGGTGCTCAAGCCACTCAATTCAGGAGGAATTGCATCTAATTCCATGAGATCTGAACTTGCCTGCCCAGGCAATTTACCTTTGATTAGAGACGTGTGACATGGAACACAGATCCACTCTGTATTGTTGAGACTTTTATACCCTGAACTGATATCATATACATCTGATTACTTTGAATAATTATCTTTCCCCCTAAATGGTTGAACTGCAGTCCTGTATAACATTCTGTTGCAACACACACAAACATAATCTGGTCCAACAGTAAATAATTTTCTGATCGATACATTACTGCCTGTCTGTGGTACTGAAATGTTATTTCGTGCAACACTTCCTGTCTGTGGTACATAACTGTTATTTTGTACAACACTTCCTGTCTGTAGTGTAGAACTGTTACGTGTAATATGTGGCACTAAGTGTACAATTTCTTCTGAGCAGACACTTTCAGTATTCACAGGACATGCAGGCATTACCTGTGAAATGCTTGTAGGTGTCAATTCAAATTGCTCTAAATCCTTTAATTGTAAACAGATGTCTCAGTATTGAAGAACTCCATCAGTATTTGTTATCAGTGATAACAAATACTGATGGAGTTCTTCAATACTGAGACATCTGGCCAAAATAGCAACACCATCTGCAGCGCTCAAACCCTCTTGGTTTCTTGAATGTGCATCAAATACATAGAATGTATCATCAGTCAGATCTTTTATCAGCAATATAGTATACCCCCCAGCTGAAAAAAAAACTAGTATTGTGATTATTCAAAGCAGATGCCATGGATTTTGGAAGTGTTTGAAAGTTTTCCAAATCAGCAACCACATATGTATAATTTAGTAACCCAATGAATGGTTCTCCATAGCAAACTGTTACTTGTTGCTTATCCAAAGTGTAACAGTTTGGCAGGTCCAAAAAGAGCAAATGACCAGGATTCTCTAATTCTTTGGTTATATTTCAATACAATTCATCACCATAAAGTAAAATACTATCAATATCATCCTGACACCATGTCCTACAAGATTTGGTAGCATGAAGACAGAGAGAGAGCTACAAGACAGTTACAGGCACATTGTGTGCCAACAGACCTCCATCCAAACAAAGCGTTATTTCCTTGGTGAAAATTGCCACTGACAATACTGTAAATATTATCTGATCGAATAGAAGTAACAGTTTTTTGCCTTTTTCTGGACAAGTTAGATAGTTCCACTGAGCTAGTACAAGCATGATCTTGTTTCCTTTGCCTTGATCCATAATGTTCAGAATTTTTTGCATACCTCCTGCGTTTAGAATTTGGTGTTTCTACTTCTCTTTCGAGTCTTTTACGGATTTTAGCTTGTTGCCGGCATGAGCGGCGAGTAGGCTTAGGATATGACCTGCGCTTTGGTTTTCTTGATTGTGCACTACCAGTGCCTGAAAAGCAAAAAATGAAAACATCCAGTTTGCCCTATTCTATAGTCACATAGTGACACCAGAATTTGTCTACAGTGTATTGGATGCACATTCATAAACAGCAGAAACTTATCAACTGAAAATACTTACTATAGTGATTTTCATACTTCGGTGGGACATACATTTTGGGCTGTATTTTCCACAATAGTATTCTATTAGAAATCACACATATAGAGGCTTCTATGTATTCAGCAAGTTTAAACTGAATTGCTTGAAAAACAACAAAATAAGTCTATCTTCCTAATGATAACTTTGCTGGATATGACTTAATCTATATGTAAATTACATTGGTCATTTCCAGCCAAATTATCATTAGGGAGACAGGCCAAAATTTGTTATTTTTGAAGCAATTTACTTTAAAGCTGCTGGGTACATAGAAGCCTGTTGATGTTTGAGTTTTGCCAATTTTTTTTGTATTAGGGTACTATTGTGGAAAATACAGCCCAAAATTAATGTCCCACCAAAGTATGAAAATTGCTATAACATAACAGTCTAAGAAGATGAGTGTTGCTTTGGCAACACTGGTTACACAAAAATGGAATCCAGTGTCCGCCTCATTTTACCGCTCGCCACAGATGCACTTTCCGCAGTACTAAACACGTCACCCAATTCAAGATCTATTTGTATAACAGAATTCTTCAAATATTCTTCCTGTTTTGTCAGGTCACATTTCAGTATTTTCCAATCATTTACAGACAATGAATACAGTGAAGCTCTAGTCATCATTTCAAATTGATCATGCATGTTTTTCAAATTACTCCTCAATCTTTTAATTTTAGCTTTCGCTATTGAAAGAGCTAGTCGACATTTTTCAGGAGTTGTCGCTTGGGACTTTCCTGTTACAGGTGTCTGGTGTAAATCTAAGAAGTTTTAGCAAATAGTATCTATACATACAATCAAAGGGGTAGATCCATATTACTGTAGCACTGCTGTGCTCCCTTTTTTGAATATATACCACATATATGTCACCCCATGATGACAACATTTTAGTAACTAACATGCTCTCATCATGGGATGGCATACATGTGTTATTAATAAAGTAGGATAACAACTAAAAATAAAACAATTTTACCAGCCTAAAGTTAACATTTCTAAATGTGTTATGCTTCCTGTATGTTCAGAAAATACAAAACTAACATTTCTAAGGGATATTCAGTTCTATCAGTGTAATTCTTGCAAGAAAAACAGATTTCAGATCATTTGGTCCTGCTTTATACTACATGAATCTTGACCTTTTTCCATGTTTTTTATTTATCTATTTATTACATTTATTAATTTTTGTGTTTGTTTTTGCTGTGGGAGAGGTGTTGAGAGCAAATATGCTGTCAATATGAACCCCCATATTGGAGCTCAGCTAAGGACAGGAGAGACCCAAAACGAATTTTTGGGCAACTGCTTCCTAGCAAAGCTCATAGAACAAAATGTATTAATACAAACATATAGAAAGTATATATTTTTTAAAAGAATATGAGCCAAGGATTTCAAATCTGAGTATAATTTTAACTTAGTGAGCAAATTGTTAAATTAAAATTCAGATCAATGTCAGACATGTCATTTGGCAGACCCGCACATAAATGTGGAATTGATTAACCCTGTGAGGAGTTATTTCCACATTTATGTAGGGATCTGTCACATGACATGTTTTACATTGGTTTGCATGTTTAATGAACAATCAACTCACAAAGTTAAAATTATATTAAGATTTGAAATGGTTAGGTTATGTCCTTTTCAAAAATGATTACTCTACATAGGTTTCCATTAATTTTTTTTATGCTTCAAGCTTAACTAGGAAGTAGTTACCCAAAAATGCTTTTGGTGTCTCTCCTGTCGTTGATCCATTGTTGTGTCATTCTCAACACATAGCAATTACAGGAAAGGTGTCAAAGATTCAGTGACAGGCCAATGGATGGACATGCAGAAGCACATACAGAATGACAACAAAAAAGCATAATACCCCTCTAAGGGGGCAGAGCCATAAAAATGGTCGTAAAAACTTAAGGTTCTGTTATGGTTAGTCTGCTGTCCTGGGTTAGGCTGCTAGGCTGCTGTCTGGGGTTAGGCTGCAAGGCTTCTTTCTGCTGGTTTGCACATCCGCTATTGTGGGGTTGCTGTGGTGCTGCCCTAGTGTGGGGATGTAGATATGCCTATGTCACATAATGTGTGGTGGCCGGGTGCTTTTGCAGTTTTGGTTACACTGTATAGATCTTTAGTCTGAAATAGAAAAAAATAACTAAATATTTGACACTTTAAACTGATTGTTCTGAACAATATTTAAACTAAATATTAGTTTCCAAATAATATGGAATCCACAAATTTGAGAGCATAATATGTTAATTAAGGTTTTTAATAAGCAGGTATTTTTCTTCCTCTCCTGGTACATGTACAAGTATACATAGCAGGTTTTTATGCTGAGAAGTAAAACTTATATATACCTTCAGTCTGAGTCACTGTCTGACCATTCGTCATCCGCATGGTACCCCTTATCAGTTCTGTCAGATCCAAAGCCACTACAAAACAATTCTTTGTGTTAGAAAATCCCAGATAATTGTCACAGACACACAATGGGCCTGTCTTGAGGTCTGAAAGAGGTCTCTCAACATAGGTAGTCTTTCATTAGAGGTACATTTACAACACTATCCTCATGAAACAAAGTTAATTAGATCAGCAGCCTCTTAGTGGGGGGACTAACACTAGACATGCCAAACAATGGTGCATTAGAGTCTGTCACTTTGTATTATTCTGTGTACTTATTCAACTGGTTATTTCCAAAAACATGCACATATTCAACATGTTATATTATGTAACATCACACACTTTTCTACAGGTTTAATTTTGCATAATGACATGTTAACTACTGAGCACTTGTTTTTACATTATCTATTACAAAGATCTTAGTGATGAATATTTTAATCCAGAGTTGTGCTGTTGCCTTATTCTATGTACTTATTCTACACAAACCATGCACTTAGTCAACAGGGTATTTTACTCAAGACCATGCATTTCTCTCTAAAGGTTAGGGGTGGGACCACGGGCCTAGGTCAGGATGCGATACGCATCCCGATACTTAGGTTACGCTACGATACAAGATGTGATATTTTTTAATAGTCTATTTACTGGTAATTGATGGCAGCTGTCCCCCGGTGCTTCACTTAGTTTGCAGTATTTTGGGCCGTATTTTGACTGCAGCCTGAGCCACCCGCATCAACAGCTGTGTTGTGTGCTTGATTCTGTGACGTAGCGCACAGACATTCCGGAAAAACCCCTGAATGTAAGTGTGTTATGTATAGTTTTTGCGGGAATTCACCTGATGCAAAAGACATCATCACTTACCGCTTGTAAATCTGGCTCACTGAGAGCCTCAGATAACGCATACAAACTCTCCGATGCATGGATATTTAATCAAACAATATAACAAATAAAATTAAGAGTCTGGCTTGAGACAAAGCAAGGTAGGAATAGCAGATTTTTTTAGCTTGTTTGGTGGGTGAAAAGTCCACTTTTTCTGATACGGTCACATACTGATAATTGGTCCCACAATATGATACACATTCCGTGGCTCAATTTTGCCCGGTACAGCAGTGTCCCAGGATATCATCTCGCCCTACTAAAGGTTATGAATAAATAAAGCCATGCACTTATCTAAAGGTTATCATTAGTTTGCATAATGACATGTCAAATTAGTAATCATTTATTGTTGCATTTTCCGTGAAAAAATCATGGCGATGACCAAGATAAACCTGAAATTTCATGAAAACATAACTTCTGAAACATGAAAACATAACTTCCAAGTGTTTGTAATAGTTTCAACTGACTACAGTAAAGCAGCAAGCTACTCAAGACAGCCTGAATCAGTATTTTGTATAAAATTTTTTCACAGGATGTATAGAGGATAGCTCATCAGCTGTTTTACTGTGGAGTCAAACTATCTTTTATTCTAGAAATACCTTTCTGTGTCTGAAAACTCGACATCAGACTCATCTCCATCTGTTATTTTGCTAACATTTTTTTTAAAAGAATAATTCAGCACACACAAAAGTGTATCAAAAAACACATGGAATAAATGCTCTGTTGCTACCTGACATATGTGACAAGTACAGCAAAATACTGGATATTATACAAATTATTTCAGACAATTTGACCTTCATCCAATGAACATTTGCTGTGCTAGTTCCTTACACTGAGCTCCTTGCCGATGCTGATAATGGTTGGTTAAATTTTGACTATAAAGCCTAAAAGCATGTTTTATGGCCAGCCACAGCCGCCCCACAAATGCAATAACATTAAATGATTTTCAGTCACTCTTTGAGTGTGGCAGTCCCGTGCCCTCCCCCCCCCCCCCAAAAAAAAAGAAAAGAAAAGAAAGAAAAGTTTTCGTAGTTGAAAACTGCAGTAGTGTGCATTCACGATTGTATGGCTAGCGCTAAAAAAAAAAAAAGAGTTATTTGACCACTGGTTGGAAGATTCATCGCTCCAACAAATCGCATTATATTATGACTTTGAGTCCCATACCTTGCCACAGGGGAAAACTCAACTGATCAGTGCTGATGAACACGCTGCCACCATGCCAGAATTTAGGTCACCATTTTTGATCAGGATGGGGGAAACTAACACAAGTTAGGTCACCATTTCACGAATCAACAACAATGAAAACTTGGCTGAAAGTTTATCAGCAGATCAGTCGAACTTGTACAAACCAAAATAATATGCATGACTTACCATGGAAGTGATCCAAATCAAATGCTCAGAATGACGGATGCTCGTTGTCATACCGGTAAGTCCGCAGTCAGCATCCTCATGCAACCCTTCTTATACCAACAAAAGGTCTGTCTCAGCAACCAATCACATTTCCCAATTATTGACAGAAGGCGTTGGCGCAACATTGACAATTTATTGTCCCATGTGATAAGAACCATGTTAGTCGCGGCAACAGGTGACATGGGAAAGAATGCGAGCAAAAAGGTTGTCATTGGCAGGACGTGGTCGTGTGACAATCGAATTTGCTTTTATAATTTCTCTCAAACCTGGTAAAGTTCTGTAACCAGCGAAATCTACATGTACATGGTTTCATTTTCTACAAACGATTAAGGCAAGTCAGTGGTACTTTGTCACAATGTAAGATAGATACGGGGAAATTGAGCTACAGATCTATGTGGCTCAGATGAACAAATAGCTGACCTAAAAAAAAATAGTATATGAGACGTTGACATTAGATTCGCCTGCGGCTTTCGCGGTTCACTGGTAGGAGTGAGACTAGTAACGTAATATGTTCATTTACTATGCATGCGCTCCACGCTCCACTATGCATGGGCTCCACCATGCATGCGCACAATTTTGTCTATGTTTTTCAAAAAGGTACCTCTAACGGGTAATATCTGGAAGAAAAAGTACTGCAAAAAATATATAGTGAACAGATTAATAAAGAAATGGAAAAATTCATAAACACTAGATGTGAACAGTTATGAGCGTGTTGGTACCACAGCCTGCACAGGCACAGGAACATGACTGTCCAACTTCAAGCGTATGTCGTGTGGTTGCTAGGGCTGATTGTCAACATTCAATGGCAGAGTGAACCAGTGTGTGGCATGTCGGCAATTCCCAACTTGATGAGGAAAAATAGTAATAGCGTAACAGTGATTAAAGTGCACCTCTAAAGCACCATACTTTTTACAATATGGAAAGTTTAGGCGAGCTAGACCAATCTGGGGTGAGATATTGCTCGGACATTAAAATCGCACCCGTTGACCTATGAAGCAATTTCTATATGACAAAGGGTAAAGCAAGCTGAACACCCATCTGCGCATGCTCAGTCTTGTGGGGATTGTCGATGGTCGCTATCATCCCCATGGCGGGGATGAAAAATGCATATACCCTTTTCCCCATTCTTGATTTCATAGTTACTTTAGTAGTTAGTATATGAGTATCTGTACCTGCAAAAATTTTGTTTCACTTACATTGCACGTTAATAATACTCTTAACACTTATTTCAAGGCATTTTATAACTAGTAAAGGCTGTTTGAATCACCTGAAAAAAAAATATTTGCGAAACCATTCGTACACCTTTAAACGGGCTGTTTACTCACCCAAAGCTAAATATTCATACTTGTAAATGTGTGATATATAACATTTAGTTACATTTTACTTGTATCTGGCTTACGTGTCTAACTCTAAACGAATGAGTTGTGTGATCGGACGACGTAACTCAGAGACTCGCGTTTTCACTATGGCGGAACGTACTTTCCCATCTCTCCCAGGGAAAACCTCTTTTACAGTAGCCAGGGGCCAGAGATTATGTGGCATCCCTGGATTATATACCAAAACTAATTCACCAGGTTTAATATCAGGGTACACAGTTCTCCATTTTGATCTTATGTTTAAGCTAGGCAGGTATTCTTTGAGCCAACAACTCCAGAATAAGTTAGACAAATGTTGTACATAGTACCAACGACTACGGTAGGCATTGGAAACTGAACAACCCCCTGGAGGCAATTCAGGAAACTGCTTTAACGTAAGCAGTTTATTTGGAGTAGGAGGTGTGTGATTGTTTGGATCCAAACTAAGTTTTGTCAAAGGCCTTCCAGTGACTATAGACTCCACTTCACAAAAAGTTGTTTCAAGTATTTCATCTGACGTACGTTTAGCATGGGGTAAATTAGCTTTGAAGACTCTTTCGATTACACCAACTAGTCTTTCCCAGGCACCACCGAAAAGGGGGCTTTTAGGTGGAATGAAAAACCATTGGATCGAGCATGTTGCTGAATATTGTCTTAATGTGGTTTTGGTATGATATTCAAATGCTTTCTTTAACAACTCTTGACCTTCAACAAAGTTACCTCCATTATCTGATGTTACAGTCTCAGGTGTCCAGCGTCTAGCTACAAATCTACGGAATGCATTAATAAATGACTCCACATCGAGGGAATGTAACATCTCAATATGTATTGCTTTTGATGTTAAGCAAGTAAATATAATACCATATCGTTTCTTTTGCCCACAATAAAAATTGGTATGATATGGACCAAAGCAATCCAAACCTAAGTGTGTGAATGCAGGTAAATGAGGCTGTACATGAAAAATATGAATATCAACCATTATTTGTGTCATGGGTTCAGCATACATATTCTTAGGGCTGTTCCAAAAAATTTCCTATGGGGGGGGGGGGGGTGGAAGGCACCTTTTTGAAAGCACCACCACCTACAGGACATACTTTTCACTAGAAGCCCCCACCTATAGGACATTTCTAGTTTTAAACTCCTCCATCCACAGGACAGGTAACCACCTCCCCCCCTCAACCCCTAGGACAATTTTTTTTTCAAAAACACAAATTTTAACTCCATACACGCTTTGGAAAATTTGAAAATTTCAAGGTGCACATTTCAGCAATATTTGTGTATGAAACAAACTGCATTTAATAAATAAATGCATGAGTGTTTTAGGGGTGCTTAATACTATGATATACCTATATTTCTTTAATACATGACAGAGGTGATATACATGTACAGTACCAATTTGAATCTCAAAATATCAGCTCGCCATTGTAATAAACAAGAGTACAGCATGCCTGTGTGGTTCAATAATGGTGCATCAATTATAGAAATACACATCATGGCACAACTAAACTTTCAATATTATACTGCTCAAACTTTAAATGTGCAACCAAAATAAAGCTTCCCCAAGTGATTTGACTTGTTTTGTTTTTTTAATTTCAAAGCTTGCAGTTTGTGCACAGAGCATTATTAAGCTGTAGAGCTCATGTTCTTTTGGCTTGCAATGCTCTTACACTTACTACACTATAGTGATGATGGTTGTAATGCTTTTTAATAGACTTTGTGTGTCAAGTACACCTTTTCTCTCCTACATGTTGTATATGTACTTGCGTGTGACCTTTAAATTAAGTTAGTGTTCTACCAACTTGGCAGATCACTACAATCAAGTGTTTTTAATGAAAAACCCACAATTATACTGAAGCCAGAGTAACATTGTGAGTTTTTCACTCTTTAATAAAAAAGCACTGCTTTAAATGATCAACACCCACATTCAAAATATTACTTAAACTTATCAAAGTATTAAATGTACCAAATTTTTCTTGTCGCTGATTGGTCAAACCAAATACTGCAGCCATAAGAAAACTATTTCATGAACCAGTCTGTTTGAGAAACTAGCCCTAGATGTGGTGATGGGTGTAAAGATTATCTAAATGACATGTCAATCTAAAACTACTTTACTTTAATAACTCATTCCATACTGATCCATGTTTTTCAGCCAAAACAAAAATATCCCTTTATCTGACTTTGTTCAACTTTTGCCAATTTTATTCAAATTATGAAACGAGGTAGATGAAAAGACCACACAGTCAACAGCTTTTCTCGGCAAACTCCAGGTGCAATATTGGATCTAAAGTGTGCAAAGCTGTTGATTCAGACTTCTCATGATCTTTCAGTATGGAATGAGTTGATAGTACCTTTTGCTCCTTCAGTCACCCTCTTCAGTGTGCTAGCTTGCTTTGTAACACAACTGTATGGTGAATGGCTTGTGCATGCATTGTCATATGGGGCATTAGCCAGGCAACTTCAGCATGCGGAGATCACTGTTTTGAACAGAACCTACCTACCGTCGTACATCCATGGGGAAATCAACCACGCTCTTTGCTATTCCCCAGGCAAATGCATATACCAATCATGACTACAATTCAACACACGTCCATTTACAGAAACTTTATTAGATAATCAACACAAAATACACACTTACTTTTGTTTTCTTGACCAAAGTACACCATGTATTTCAATCAGTTATCGGACAATTCGTCGAAATCAACTTCGCCGTATATTCACTTCGTCGGAGGTTAAAATTGGCGGCTGTCTGAATGGCCATGATGACAATATGTTGAAATCAATTTGGCCGTCAGGTCAAACTGGTCGCGATCAACTTCGGCGAAAGTTCATGCACGTCTCTGGTTTGAACGAAAAGTCATTTTGTCGCGTGTACGACCATGGTGGTTACAATTTTAATGGGTCGATATCAAACTGTGAATAAAGTTTGCCTGCATACGTGATCTGTTTTTTTTTTTTTTTTTTTTTTTTTGGTACTTTAGATAATTCTTTTAACCGAACCAGAGTGTAAAAAATTGGCAGGTTGTGTTCAGTCACATGATGATCTTTATACAGCCACCATCAACATTAACCTGGCACCCGTTTCTCGCCGATTTCTATCGAAATGGCCTCAAAATGAGTTACTTTTCGGCCAAACAGCACTTTGATCATTCTGATTTTCGACCGAGTTGATTTCGCCGATGTTACATTGCGATGAAGATGACTATCGACGAAGTTGTGTAGTGACGAGATTACTTTTCAACCAGATTTAACTCTCGGCAAAGTTGGCCTCCTACGATGTTGATTTCGACGAACAGTTCTAGATACATTTCAATCTGCCTTCTCGTGTTTGACGCTGTCCTCGCTACTTCCGGTTTCGGTTTGTGCTGCTAACAGTGCGCCACCTATATATTGGTACGCAGTCTGATCGTACAACTTGTAATACTAGAGTATAACAGGGTACCAGATTTATAATAGATATCTACAGGCGGGAAAAGACATCGGAGAAGCCGAAACAACACTGATGGGAAAGAATGAAAAAGTAATTGAATTTATTAAAATTGATTGATATAACATATAATAATGTACCGGACATGGAGAATAAAAATACCTCCACCCATAGGACACACGATCTTATTAAACCCTCCAACCCAAGGACAGATGTTTTGTTTTTTTCCACCACCCATAGGACATGCATGCCGTTCAGAGCCTCCAGGTAGCGGACAACAAAAATTTGCCGTCCACCCCCTCCATAGGATATTTTTTGGAACAGCCCTTACATGCAACACATCCCTTAATCACTTTCCTTACTAAGCTACGTGCTTTCGTTATCCAGTTTTTCTCAAGGATGCGACTCAACGTCCATTCACAACCTAAGTGTCCATTGGAATGGTGTTTCCGTGTTATCACACGTGAAAAGACATCATGATGTGGAAGCAAAATGGGATGTTCTCCTGTCCTGCCACCTACTCTAAGGATATGTTTCTCGTCTAAGTATGGATTTAGACAAAGTATACTACTTGACTTGAGTAATGGCTTATCAGTTTTCAACTGTTGTATTTTATGTTCATAAGCCTATTTTTTAAAATCTCTGATAATTGCATCATGCGCTAAATCAAATTCATGAGCTGACAATGATTCTCGAGACACCTTACATTTCGATTTGTACATGACAAATCTACGTAACCTTGCTGCTGACTTGGTGATTTTAGACCAACTGGAAAAATACTCACAGACACGTTGTATCCACGATTTTGTATTTAAATTGTCCACTTGTGTCATGCAGATTCTAGTTTCACTTTTGATTTCTGAGTCATTCTCTGAAACACGATAGATAGGAACACTTTTGTGCCATAACGCAGTATGTTCACTCAATCATGTAGGACTTCTAAGCCACAACTCAATCCCACCTTGACCTAATGATCAACTTTTAATTAATAAGTCAGCTGGATTGTCATTTGTTGTAATGTGACGCCCGAACGATGTGTCAGTATTGCTACGGAAATAATTCACAAGATTTTCTACATTAAAAAGTGGAATCTACGGGACTGGTTGGTAATATAACCAAGAACTATAGTTGAATCTGACCAAAAATATACAGGTACTGTATGTAGAACTAACTCATCTCTCAATACTAGATACACATCCACCGCAGTTTTGGCCACTTGTAACTCAAGACGCAGGATTGTACAAGGTTTGTTTGTTTGCGAGATGAGATTTACTCAGTAACAAACGAGATGACATGTGTCCGGTAACTCTAACACACCTGAGATATGCACAAGTGCCATATAATTTATCATTTGATTCGGCGAATATGTGAAACTCATACTAGCCACTGTCAAATTCAAATTGTTTGATACAACGTGGAATTTGGAAATTTTCCAGTTTTGCTAAAGAAAGAGACCAAATTTTCCACTGGATACTCAATTCAAGTGGAATTTTGGTGTCCCAATCTAAATGCAACCGGGTAGCCTGTTGAAGTAATAATTTTCCCGGCAACACAAGGTGCAACGAAACCCAAAGGATCGAATATTGAGGCCAAGAACTTCAACATTGTACGGCGAGTTATGTGATTAATGTGTGAACTCCGTACATGAAAACAAAAAAATATCTTCATGTACTTTCCATGATATACCTAATGCATGCCACATTGACTTTGCAAAAATAGGTATGGACTTCTTTTGCTCGATGTTCGAACGGTATTTTACTCAACAATTGTTCATCATTGACAGCAAACTTTGTGAGCAAGAAATTTCCAGAGTGAAGTACAACAGGTAAATCAAATATAATTTTGTATACCTGTGATACATCATTAACTGTGATGCACATCACCACTGATGTGTCTAACATTTGAAACTGGAACACATTGCACATTCCCTCGAATGTGTCTAACACAGAAACACTGGAACACCCTTACCCCCTGCTCCTAGGTATGACTTGTAACTATGGCACCCATGGCGAAGCAGGTAATAGCTTTTATCTTCTATCACTTTGACTGAAGGAAGGACTCAACTCGAACCGTTTAATCACCATGGGCATTTATTGACACTAGGACATCACTGCGACATCATAGAGACATACTGAAACAATATACATATAATCATCTTTACTACTCATTTGGTATAACTTTTAACTTATATGCCATTTATCTGAACTATTTTTAACACTTAAACAAACAGGACAAGTGCCTGACGACTCAGATTCCAGCTTAAAATTAGTATTTTCAGTGATTTGTTTTGAAAGCAGTTCGACGCGTTTCGCCCATAGCTGGGCTCATCAGGAACTGGTTTAACCCTCTTTAGCTTGGGAAGGGCTACGCCATTGCCTTTGTTTACATACCCAGTGTAAACAAGTCCTTAGTAACAGATTTTACGTCACAGACTGGTGTAGATAGAAATATTGTCCATGATTTACGTCAACTACTTGTTGACGTGATTATTATCATTACTGAAATCACGTGCATGGTGATGACGTGTTTCAGAGTAAAGATGAGAATGACAAGAGTGTGATTACTCTTATGTGTAAAAATCATAGGAAGATACTTCTTCCTGGACTAATTAATCCCAGATATCAGGGATTAAAAATCATGAGTAGGGGCAGTGATAATTATGCTGGGTGGCATAAAAAATTGAGCTAGGCGTTGTGGGTAGAAGAATTAATTTCTAGCCCCCAATAGAAGTGGGTCATGGAAAAATAGACAAAAGAACTGGAAATTTTAGCATAAGACAAGACAAGTCTGTCTATTTTCTCATGACGTTGAGACCGAAAGGTTCCATTGTGCATAACTGGTGGATCCAGTGGTATTCCCTCTTCAACCCGAGTGTCTGTATCTTTTTCAGCTCGGGGAGTGTGGGGGGGGGGGGAATGTGCTCAAGAATCTGGACCTTAAGAGTGAGATTCTGGTGGTTGGGGTCAGAAAAGTGTCTACCCAAAGGTTGAGTCAGATCCCTCTTGTTAATGTAATAGAAATGTTCCCTCAATCTGTTGCACAGGGGTCTAAATGTTTGACCCACATATTGTTTGTGACACGTCTCACAAGTGAGCAGGTACACGAGATTGTTGTGTCTGCATGAGCCTCCCCTGGGTGTATCATATTTACGCCCAGTTTTTGTACTGATGACTAGACCCGAGGTGTCTAACTTCTCACAGTACTTGCAATTGAGTTGCAATTGAGTTTCTCACAAGGATTTGTATCTGTTACCCCAGCCATTGCTGGGGGTAATCTCTGTGGAGGATAACTGAGTCAGGAGTGGACTAGAATGTCTTTGAGGTTCTGAGCCCGTCTGTAACCCAAAATGATCCTCTTGTCCTGCAGAACAGGGACAAATTTGGAAGCACAAACTGTGTTCCAGTTTCACTTGATTATCTCCTTGATTGGAGGTAGGGCAGGGTTGTACCTCGTTATGAGGAACAACTTGCAATTGAGTTTCTCACAAGGATTTGTATCTGTTACCCCAGCCATCACTGAGGGTAATCTATTTGGAGGATAAGTGAGTCGGGAGCGGACTAGAATGTCTTTGAGGTTCTGAGCCCATCTGTAACCCAAAATGATCCTCTTGTCCTGCAGAACAGGGACAAATTTGGAAGCATGAACTGCGTTCCAATTTCGCATGATTATCTCCTTGATTGGAGGTAGGTCAGTGTTGTACCTCGTTATGAGGAACAACTTGTCCTGATTAGGATCAGTTGATGGTGAATTATGATTATCTAGGAGTAGATCTCTCCTGTCGATATGTCTCACTTTGGACAAAGATTCCTCAAGAATCTTTCCAGGGTAGCCCTTTGCCATATAATATGATATGATTTTTCTGCTTGCTCTTCAAAATCTGCATCGGAAGTGCAGATTCTTTTTACCCTCAGGAGTTGACTGAAGGGTCCTGCTGTCTTGCAGAATTTCGGGTGTGCTGACCGGTAATGCAGATACGTGTGAGTATCTGTCGGTTTTGTGTGCAGTGTAGTGTACAGTTGGTTCTGGTCATTCAGGCACAGCAGGGTATCCAAGAAATTAATTCTCTTGTCATTGTAAGTGACAGAAAATTTGATGGTTGGGTGGTATGAATTAAGGAATTCAATGAATTTTTGTAGCCTGTCTTCACCATGATGCCAGAGATTTTTAACACTTGTTCACTTATAACTTCATCAACAATATTCTATTAAACAATATATCAAGTTTTAACAATATGACATTTCACCATTTAACAAATACTTCAATAATTTATTCTGTTGGTAAATAATTCATAGTTAGATAGAATTTCTAACCATTAATACAGCCAGTGAAAAAAGTAAGCTGAAACACAAGAGCGACACCTGCTGTCGATATATGTAACTAAAGAGAACAAAGCATAATACACCTAGTGACCTACCTTATTGGTCACCATGACCTAATGATTGTGTGACCTTGACCTATTTTTAAGGTCATTAAGCGCTTAAGAAAAGGACATTTAATTCAATATTAATAAAGATTGACGCAAATAATGCCAAACATACCACATATGCGTATCATGTGGAAGTCTGATATTGCATATTCAAATGAAAAGTTAATTAGACCAGATTTAATTATGAATAGTAATCCAATAAAACAAGTCTATGCTTTCAATTTTCTTGGGCTTACATTCGATGATCAGTTGTCTTAGAATGAAGACCTTGGAAAAATTTTGAGTAAAATATCTAGAGCAAGTGGAATTCTAAACAAATGTAAGCACCAACGTCTACTAAAAGTTAAAAATACAATCTATAAGGCTTTGATGCTCCCTCACATAAATTTTGGTATACTTTTATGGGGTTTTAGGCATACAAAAATTAAAAAACTACAGAAAAAAGCTTAGTATTAAATTATTTGTGTTAAATATAATGCCCACACTAGACTGGTGATGAAAGAGCTTTAAATACTTAAAGTTCAATTTATGTTAAATAAAGTGAAATTTAATTATAAGTATATACATAATGATCTATCAAGAAGATTGCCCTCTTTCTATTTATTGCTACAAATGAAATTTACAATTATAACACCAGAGATAGTAATATTAATAGAGTCAATAGTCAATAGACACTTTGCTCAGCATAGTTTAATATTTGACATTCCAAATTTAGTGAATCAAACAGATTGGATTATAACAGAAAAGATCTGCACCCATAGTTTCCAAGGTTTTTCAAGGTACATAAAAAATAAATTCTTGAATAATTATCAACTGGTTGTAATATGATTAACTGTAACGTTTGCCAAAATAACCAGTAATCATGTTCATAAGTGAGTGCTACATTCACAAGGTAATTTTCCACCTGGACTTAATAACCCTATAATTATATGTATTATACATTTGCTTACATTTTTTAGTCAGTGACATTTATATTTACTATGTTCATGTATCCACGCTTTTATTTGCCATCAACATTGTTTATATTAATTGCTGTACGGGGTAGGTCCCATAATAGTGACATGAATGTGTCTTAATTGGAGTCTCCCAAGCTATATCAATATTTATTATTTTGCATATTTGTGATGTTTTTCCGGATTAGCTTAATAAAAGTTTTCTGAGTGAGTTCTGAGTTTATAATATGGCTAACCTTGATTAATTTTTCAAGTTCCTGGATTGAATATACTTCAGAAAATAATGTTTTGGTGATGGTGGTTAGCAGAGCATTAGGCCCATGGGTCGCTTGTGTTTAAACTAAAATTGAAAAACTGTTGAACCAGGTAATTTCAGCTGCTTTTAGAGTGAAACTATTTATGTTAAAACCATATGGCAGTCTTTGACTACACCCAAGGCCTAGGTGGCCATGCCTGTGAAGATGACCTTTTTGATAGTGTGCTCTAATTTGCAATTGGCCCAGGATCTTGTGCCCCCTGTTGTAGTAGGAGATCGGTAAATGATTACGTACATGTAGCTGTCCAGTATTGCATTGTTTGTTGAACTTTGTTGATATAGTAGTTATGTCTGGTGATGATCGGTTGGTTATGTCTTGGTCATGTGCATGGCATGAGACTTCTCCATGTACCAGTAGTTATATTCAACAGTAGCCTGTCAGAATTGATATTTCATGGCAATTTACAAATGTAAAAATCCATAAAAATGATTTCATTGGATGGACATACAGGATTGGACCACAATATACACATGTAAATGTGCATTTGGAAATTACAGGGGAATGGCTGAGGATTTGATGACACATTAATTTTGCTGACGGTAAGTACAGAGATGCAGATTGACTGGTATGTTATGCACATCTGTCTGTGTTATTTTGGTCAGCTGAGGGTATATTTATCATGTTTGTGGCCTGTATATGAATCAGCAATAAAACAGGACCATGTCTTGACTGTGGTACTCCCCATACAGTACCTCTGGTGCCTATCTTTATGGACTGTAAGCTGTCTTCAGGGAGCTCTTGTCAAATGAACTTCGATGGGATGGAGCAGGTGTGATTTTACTCTCTCTGCACTGGACATGACCTAGCAAAATCTTGTCCATACATGCATTCTGTTATTCTGTGTAATACATCCATATTACTCACTGTCAAATTTGTTGAGAGAAAGAAAAAAATCTTAATGTGGTTGTCTTCAGGCACTAATATT
The DNA here is from genome assembly GCA_964020975.1 of Hermodice carunculata. Classification (NCBI taxonomy): domain Eukaryota; kingdom Metazoa; phylum Annelida; class Polychaeta; order Eunicida; family Amphinomidae; genus Hermodice; species Hermodice carunculata. Next base: position 13,067,301 of record OZ026612.1, on the reverse strand, counting down.
GATCAGTAGATATGGATGTAACTGCACTTGAAAATTTTGTTAAATGTAAATTAATAAAATGTATTGACATGTAAAGTGCCAGTTTCTAGGGTGAGTTAACAGTTTTCCTCAGTCTTTTGGAGAGGTGCCAAGAAAAGTGGGGACTTAGACCATTCATTTTCTCCAGAACTGCCACATTTAGACCAGGCATGTTGGTACCTGAATGACGCCACTTTGCATGAGGAATTCAAAGTTAAAATGGTCATACATTATCAAGTGAAGTGTGACTATTATTATAAGTGACACCCAAAGGGTGGAAAAAGGTGAATTGTAATATTATGTTTCAGCTGTCTTTATGTGATGCAGGCAATACTATATTTTGGTTGTCTTTATGCCAGGCAGAGTATGACTTGTCATGTAGGCAATACTACATGTATATTTCAGTTGTCTTTATTTGAGGTAGAGTATGACTTGCCATGCAGGCAATACTATATTTCAGTTGTCTTTATGCCAGGCAGAGTATGACTTGTCATGCAGGCAATACTATATTTCAGTTGTCTTTAGGCCAGGCAGAGTATGACTTGCCCTGCAGGCAATATTATGTCTCAGCTGCCTTTATATCAGGCAGAGTATAACGTTCCATGCAGGCAACATGTATTAAAAACCAGATATCATTCTTGAGTGAAATCTTTTGTGGGCAAGAGTAAACAAAACCGTTCTAACTTAATTTCAGCTAATTACATATGACAAAACTCGCAATGCTGACCCATTTTTTCCCTGTAGGAAATATATGTACCTGTTACAGTTGGCTCTGCCTTGTGACACCACTCTGTCGACTGCCTTAGAACTCTTTCAGTGCAATGTTTTGGAATGAGTCAACAAACTCTGCAGGCTTTAGGGTCAATGCACCCAAAGTACACTGAGGAAAGCTGTTGACCTGGACCATTATATTCTGTGTAAGTTTAGGCATGATGGTACTTCAATGAAAGACATTTTTACAAGGAACCTGAGTGAGGCACCCTTATCATAATTTAGAGCAGTTTGTTTTAAGTTGTTCCACTTTAGCTTCAGTTGTCACTAAAAGGGTTAACCTGTTTTAATGATAATTTTTGAGGAATTGTATTGAAACAATAATAAATGTTGACTGACCAACTTTGATTGAGAGTCTCTGGGCTTCATATGTGCACAAAGTGTGCAAGTGTGCTAAGGTCAGATTTTGAAAGGAAACGAGTTAATTTCCATCATGAAAACTGACATAATACCAGTACTGGAAGCATTTGCATTTAAAATAAAGAGTTAATCAAACTACTGAATTGACGTGTGGACTGGCATCACTGGTACATTGGAGCCAGATTTATTGACTGATTCCGAGAGGACATAAATCAGTATGGCTCCTCAATTGACACACTTGGCGTTACATGCAAAATGAAACCATCAAGTACATAGAACACTCATAGGGGTTAAAAAAAACTGGTTCAAGGTAACTCAGACTGATTCCGAGAGGACATAAATCAGTGTTTGACAGACTTGGCGTTACATGCAAAATGAAACCTTCAAATACATAGAACACTCATAGGGGTTAAAAAAACTGGTTCAAGGTAACTCTGACTCATTGTCTATTTTCTCATGTCAGCCATCACTTTGCAATTCCGTCGCCTCAGCCCCAGTTCCCTCACAATTAGATTTAACCCCGAGGGTTCTGACACTGATGCATCTGTCTGCAACTTTTGCACATTAAAATTACCATAAATGGTCCAGAGTCATGAAGGTCATATGTTTCTTTGTTTGTTTCATCTACATTTGCATTAAGAAGTGATTAGTCCACAGATGATTAACGTGTGTCAGTGTATTAACTTGGGTCTGGAGCTCCACAAAAACATATTGAGACTCACCAAGACTAAAAAATAAAGACAGAGAAGAAGAACATTTTATGTGTTTCAACCTGTTCCTGGTCACAGTAGGACTGATTCAATAGCTTTCCATGGCGCGGTGCATTGGACCCTTGCCAGTGTAAGCTATTGACCTAGTTTATGCCGTCATGAATGGTTTTACATACAAATCTCAGCACAACTGTTTTCTATCAATGAGAAAGTTAATTAGAAAAGTCGAATGACAATTTACATCTGTGCACTTTGAAGGAGAAAGGGTTAATATCTTGCCACTCACACTTTCTTGAATGTCACATATGCTGTCAGCTCCAGTCTTTCACTTCGATCATGTTCAATTTAAAAAAAACCTGGCACTTAGCACATGGTCGACAGTTTGTGGACAGATTTAAGAGTTATGGTAGTTGACAACAGGTATATACTGGGATGTTGATAGCATTTTGAGTCCAATTCGAAGCAGCCTGGCACATGTGGGCAGTTTCACAAAGCAAGATTCAGAGGCAGATTCAGAAATTTCAGAGGGAAGGGTGCCAGATCTCCAGCAGGAGTTTTAACAGGTGAAGACCCTGAACAAACCTTGAATGTATAAATACAGTTTCTGCGGTGGTAAAAGGTTGGATTGCATGTTACAATCCCCCCACCAGGGGCAAAATAGCCGAGCAGTGTGATTTGTTTAACATGATGCCCATATACCCATTTAGTTAGACTTTGGAAGGGTTAGTTGCCTTCGGTCAAATTTGGAAATTAAAGGTTATGAGTCTTTACATAGTAAGGCCAAATGAAAAAAAAACTTGTTTCTCATTTACCTTTAGGTGCAAAAGTGATGAAGGGGGAGGGGTTTTTTGTTTTTTTGTTTTGTTTTTGACCTGCTGAAACATTGCACCAAATATGGGTGTAAGGACATTTTTACTCAACTCAAAGGCTCCTGCATAATGCCATGTTTTATATATATATATTTATATATATATATATATATATATATATATATATATATATATATATATATATATATATATATATACAGTCATGTTTTCATTGTAGATTTGATTGTAATAGTTATTTTACTGCTTTACTGCACATACAGTATCTATACACATAACTTATTAGTATGAATTAAATAGCATGTATAGATGAATCCTTTGTTGAGATGCTGTGCCTATGATGTGACAGGCCATTGGTCACAAGATTGGCAGCAAGACATGAAGATCTTCAGTCAGGCCAAATGACAAAACAAAAAAGAAAAAAATGTGATGCAGTAGAAAATTTTGATGCTCATAGAAATGAGAAACAAGTTAATATTTTTTTTATTTGGCCTAAGAACATAAAAAGAAGTCATACAGACTTGAAAGTATTTTTGACTTCGCCAGACTGTGGAAATGAATGGGTTAATGTGCTGAGACTCTACCAGACTGTATGAAAAGGGTTAAATGTTTGGCTTACACTAGGGAAATGTAAAAGTTCAGGTGCTTATGCTTGGCTAGACTACTAGAACAAAAGGGTTGTGTGCTCGAGTCTGCCAGACTATTGAATTTAAAAAGGGTAATGTACTTGACTCAGCCATTCTTATGCAGATTGGATGTAGAAATTATCAAGCTGTGTGCTTCATCAGCTTATCCATACTAAGAAATAATTTGAAATGGCTCATAAAATAATAACTAGATGAAGCCAATTTATGTCCAAATATTGTGCCTAAAAAATTTACTTGGGCGACAAACCACATAGAATAATTCTATGTAGGTTCCAAGCAAAGGGTCCAGAGAAACCCTAGCAACCACTGTTTATTCATGTGCATATAGCCAATATCACATGATGAACAAATTGACGTGTAAATATTGACAGTTAACTATACTGACGTAGATTTTTTCTGACATTAGGTTTCTAACGTAACTTTTACGTTACTTAAGCCGGCATCGCCTGAGGTATAAAAGGCGACGTAATAATCCATTATTTCAATTTGATAGCTGAGTTCATCTCAGCTTGACCACTGAAGCTTGTCACTGAAGAGTCCAGCTGAGGACGAAACCGGTCTGACATTTAGGCTTTGTGTTCAGAACGAGCAGGCATTTCACCGTTCCATACACTTGCCCAGTGTTCATCAGAAATAATGTGAAGGTTTTTTTTTATGTGTGTGTGTGTGTGTGTGTGTGTGTGCCTTTGCTACAATAACTCAGTATGACAGTGGACTTCACATACCTGTCGAATCTTGATCATTTTGCGGGAGTCTCACACTTTTTGAAATTTCTTTTAAGTCTTTTTGTTTCGAATTTGATTTATTTTAGACAATCTCCCTCATAAAAATGCATTTATTTCTTATTTATTCTTTGTTAAAAATAAAATTCCTTCATGGGAAGGAAAAACTCCCTATTTCTTGCCATAGAATGTTGACAGTTATGACTTCATTATGGATGCAGCACTGATATTGATGTGTGTGTGTGTGTGTGTGTATGTGTGTGTGTGTGTGGTGTAGTGTATATATATGTACATTAACACTACACACAGGCATGCGCATATATCACCATGCTTTGGCTCAACCAGGCTGGAGATATTTAATCATTTTTCAGACCCCTGGCTACATAATTTTGGAGAGAAGGCCCACTCTACCCCTAGTTAGGCCGGTAAAAAATCTAACACCCAGCCATATTTGTCTCACCTGGTCTCGAAGATGTTTGGTTTATGATCCTACATGTATTTTCCTTCCTCCTCCCTCCCACATTCCTTCCAACCTTCTACCTTCCTTCCTTTCTTTCGCCTGAATCCATGTCACAGATGTACAGTATCTTAACAAAAGCAAAGAATCCTGCAGTTAAATCCTCTTTTTGGGTGCATGTGTATGTGTGAAAGTGAAGAAGCCCTTTTTGTTTAACATTTATGTTGAACAGGTCCCCATCCACATATAATCAGCTGGAAAAAAGCCGTTTCTAAATGCCCCTATTGGCCCAATCAAACTCCAGTAAGGTCCCTTTATTAATCATGTGCCTTAACCCCAGTGTTTTGTGGACATGAGATGATTGTTTCTAGACCCAAGGGTATCATGGAAATGAAAGGGTTATGTGTTTGGGCTGGTCCAGACAGTGGAACATGTCTACACACACATGGCTCTAATGGTTCTACCAAAAGCCAGGGAAATATTGCAGGAGTGCCTGTCAAATATTACTTCTGCGGGTGAGTGGCTAGGGTGGCCCTCAGATCAATTGCTAATATGGTTTGATGACTGGAGGAGCCATTTGCCTGTGCAGTTGTAGCAAGCATGGTAGGAGTTCACAGTATACACGTCAAGATAGTCCTCTAAAAATACCACCACCAATCCTATATTTGAACTGGAGATATGCTTCCATTACATAAATGGATGTGGATCATTCAGAATATAATTGGAGTTGTAGTGAATTAAGCTGATAAATTACAAGGTGGGAGGTCCATAGGAAATATTAGCTGTCAATAGTGGTTTTATGTATGAAATGTCAGGAATTGGGGAGATGTACGGCATGGAGATGTGTTGGTCAATGTGGCCCCATGGCCAAGGAAATCAAGTGCACGGGTTTGGTGTGTCAGAAGTCTAAAGACAGGCTTTATTCTGAAAATATAACACAATATTGTAGGTGTCTTTACCTTATTATCCATGGTTGATGCCATGTTTATTTAAGGTCACTCACACACTCATTAAATTTATGTTTATAACAAGAACAATATGCTTTAGGTGAATAAAATATGTTTAAACCAAGGTCACACTGTGTTCACCTCTACACATTAAACTATTAAGGACAAATTTATGGTGTAAATTTTTGTCCAATACATGTATAATGGAAAACTTACCCTCTGCATTTACCATCAAACTTGCATGTGCTATGGATTCTCTGGTTTCACTGGTTTTCTGGCCTTACTGAAAACACCTATCATTTTTGCCTCAAATTGCATGATTCAACTTTTTTGGGGGGAGGGGGGGAGGGGGGGGGTTAAAACCACCAATTGAATTTTATAAAGCCAGCCATATCTCAGTCAAAAAAGTTCAAGATATCCGTTTTAGAGACAAGTCTATTGGAATCTACATATTGGTTTTCTTCACACTCAACATTCTTACTTACCTAATTACTGAGCTTTCTGTTCTACCCAGGACATTGTGAGTGACGAAAGATACCTACAGTAACATTAATGGCCATTGTGTCAGTTTCTCTGGCAGAGTGAGATGAAGGGAATGTCAATTGTAAGCCATTTTGGGGTCAAAAAGAGTTTATTTATAACAAAACAGATGAATGCTATCTCAACTACACATGGTCTGCCCCAGGACTACAAAGAGTATTTGTATCTTGTGGGATAATGAACCAATCAGGAAGTCGGTCCTTATCACCTTGGCCAACTGGCAGCATGTGTGCCCTCTTGCACTGTAACCTGTTACCATGGTAACCAAAGTAGAACAATTAGAAATTATTGGCCTTCCTGAAATCATATGTTTATGTTCGGAATTCCTTGGGCGAGATTTGGAGTGTTGTAGGTAATGTATGCTGATAAATATATAGATTTCAAAACACAGCCAGTTTGCTGCCAGACCTAGTTAGTCAACATGTAGTTATGGGATGTCTAAGGGGGTGTAACGAATATCTAATGTTCATATTGATTCTGTCAAAAATAATTTGAAATTTCAGATTATTAAGAAGTGAAAAGAAATACTTTTTTTTCTTTCATTTAGTACAGAAGCTGGTATGCTAACAATAGATAAAACATAAGGAATGACTTTTTACAATTTATGACTCAACTCCATTCTTTGCCCCTTATTCTGAATTAGTATACACACCCCAGCCATACTTGATGTGTCCACCCATCCACTGCTCCACTCAAAATTTATAGCATCTCAGACTGTATGAGGAAGCAAACTTTGCATGTTGACAACACCAAGGAACATTGTGCAAATTTCATTATCTGTGGTAGCCCACAGTTTGTGCAGGAGGCTGACAGGTCAAAGTCTATGGCAATAGTGTGATCCTAGACACAGTTATGACAAAGTGATGAGCTTTCAATGAGGCACATGTAAGGTGAGTGACCAGGGTTCTGCAGGCACAGTATTGGGAGCCACTGATATCTGACCTTAGCTTTATGTATTAGTACCGATGTAACTAAGAAGGTTTTTCAGACCAGTCTTCCAAGTTGTGCATGGATATGCACCATTGTAAAACCTAACTTTCATACATGTTTGACCGCCTGTTTTTCAAGTTGAAAGGGTATTATCTTGCAGAATTTGTTCGGATCTAGTGATAGTAAAAACATTTCAAAAGGTCACACTGGGGATCAAGATCCTGTTTTCCTTCTATACCTTTGGTATGGTTGATCATAAACCCCAGGTTACTATTGAACATAAAGAGCAAAGTACTTTTGTGCTTTCTTTTAGTGTTCTTAAATTTTACCTTGACTGTCCTTCAAAGGTCAAACTTAGATCACTAAACATATGAAACCATATTGGCCAAAGGGTATCAAGTGCTTTTCATGATATCTTGTAATTTTTGTTATTATTATTATTATTATTAGTAGTAGTAGTAGTATTATTGCTGTTGCTATCATCATCATCATCATCATCATCATCATCATCATCATCATCATCATCATCATCATCATCAAGATGAAGATTTGGCAAAGTGGACTTCAAAAAAAAAATATATATACATGTATATCTAATTTCAGCCAACATTGCTTAGGGGAATGAGACAAATGTCTCCTATGAAATGAACATTGCATCTACCATGCCTGTTTGTGAACTTTACAATAGATGTTGGGGCCAAGTATTATGCATGATAACAATAAAAAAGATTTTAATTTTGGCATGTTGGCCGAAGGGTATTGAGTGCTTTGCATGATATCTTCTTGTTTTTTGTTTAAAAAAAGTACCGTGTGGCAAGTCATGCTACAGTTGCCTTGTGGACAGCTGGAGATGATTTGGCAGACTGTTCACAAACAGCTAATCAAGGCATGAGTGGGAGAAAGGACCCTGTAGAGGGTCCTTGGTGGGAGCTCAGACGCCTGGTGCTGATCCCAGCTGATAAGACCACCACAGCAGCGAAGTGGTCATTTCAGACGGGCAGTCTTTCTTGAGGGGAAAAAACAAAAGAAATGGATTTTTGGGGGGTATGAAGACAGTACCTTTATAAGAGGGGTGGCCATTGGTGAGGGGCCTTATCAGAGGGGGAGCAATGTATATGTTTAAATGTACTTGTCAGACATTTTGTGTAACATTTTCATGACTTTCATGGAAGGAATCCTAACACCCACTTTCAGTCAAGGCCGCAAGTGTTCTTATAAGAAAAGGTTGTTCAATTGACAGTGGCTTTATTTACTGCTCATCTGACCTTCTCATAGCAGTGAAGTTATGACATCTGTTCCTTTTTATGCCCCCCCCCCCTTCGAAGAAGGTGGGGCATATAGCGTTGCACATGTCGGTCGGTCGGTCGGTAGACTGTGGTTTCCACACAATAACTCAAGAAGTTTTTCAGCTAGGACTTTGATACTGTGTAGGTGTATTATTCTAGTCAAAAGCTAGGCAAAGTTCGAAGATGGGTGACCTTGACCTAATTTCCAAGGTCACAGTGGTACCTGAGTTAACTTTGGTTTCCGCACAATAACTGAAGAGGTTTTTAAGCTAGGACTTTTATATTGCACAGGATTATAGTCTATATTTGGGGCTAGGCAAATTTCGAAGATGGATGACCTTGACCTCATTTTAAAGGTCACAGAGCCACTTTACTGAATATGGTTTCATGCTTTCTGCATGATAACTTATACCTTGGAGCTAGAACTTTTATATTGCACATCTTTATGGTTCTCTGTAAGGGCTAGGCTGATTTTGAAGATGGGTGACCTTGACCAGTTTTCAGGGTCACAGAGAGATTGTAGTTAGACTGTGGTTTCCGCACAATAACTCAAGAAGTTTTTGAGCTAGGACTTTGATACTGTATAAGTGTATTATTCTAATCAAAAGGTAGGTGAAGTTTGAAGATGGGTGACCTTGACTTAATTTCCAAGGTCACAGTGTTACCTGAGTTAACTTTGGTTTCCGCACAATAACTGAAGGTTTTTAAGCTAGGACTTTTATATTGCACAGGATAATAGTCCATATTTGGGGCTAGACGAAGTATAAAGATGGATGACCTTGACCTCATTTTAAAGGACACAGAGCCACTTTACTGAATATGGGTTGGTACCTGGGTTAACTCTGGTTTCCACATGATAACTGAAGAGGTTTTTAACTAGGACTTTTATATTCCACTGGATAATTGTCGGTATTCAGGTCTAGGTCAAGTCTGAAGATGGGTGACCTTAACGTAATTTCAAAGGTTACAAAGCCATTTGGTTGAATACTGTTTCTGCATGATATCTTGCATTTTAGAGGTAGCAGTTTTATATTGCACAGCTTTATGGTTGCCTATAAGGGCTAGTTTGAGTTTGTAGATGGGTGACCTTGACCCAGTTTTGAGGGTCACACACAGACAGTAGACTTCCTTTTTTTGCACAATAACTGAAGAAGGTCAAGTGAAAATGAGTGACCTTGCCATAATTTCCAAGGTCATAAAGCCACTTTACTGAATATGGTTTCTAAATGATGACTAATTTTTCAGCTCTAACTTTTATATTGCCCAGGTTTTTAGTCATTTATTAATGGCTAGGTTAAAGTATAAAGATATGTGACATTGATGTATGATGAACTTTCACTAATTTTGTAAGGTCACGAGTGCCCCATCTACCACTATCAATAGGGTAGCGAGGGCAAGGGTAATGAGGGAGGGGGGCATCTATGTTTTACAAACATATCTTGGTTTTGTTTGTTTTTTTGTTGTTGACACAAGTGAGCAACAGAACATGTGGGTGAGCAAAAGAGTAATATAGGTGAGTGAAAGAAGTAATATAGGTATGCAAAAGAGTAATATAGGTAAGCAAAAGAAGTAATATAGGTATGCAAAAGTGTAATATAGGTGTGCGAAAGAAGTAATATAGGTATGCTAAACAAGTAATATAGGTATGCTAAACAAGTAATATAGGTGAGCAAAAGAAGTACTATAGTATCCAAAAGAGTAATATAGGTGAGCAAAAGAAGTAATATAGGTATGCAAAACAAGTAATATAGGTATGCAAAAGAGTAATACAGGTGAGCATAAAATGCAATGTGGGAATGCAAAAGAGTAATATAGGTGACCAAAATAGTAATCACATAAAGATAGCAAAGAATGATCTAATCTTTGGTTAGTGAAAATCTTGAGTTTACAGCATGAGGCTGATTCCTTGAAAAAAAATTAGAAGAAGAAAAAAACAGCATTGGTCAAAGTCTAAATAATGAAATATGTAATACTTTTTCCAAATTCAATTAAAGATGTGGTGTGGGCTTTTAAGACCACATGAGAGGCCACGCTGCATATCTTTTTAAGACCACTATTTCATGACAGGAATGTCTGTTATCTGGATAAAGTTACCTGTATTTTAATAGTACCTATACACTGTATATGAGACTGGATCGAATAGCAGTGGGGACAGTCTTAGATAGCAGGTACCCCTGTATTGCAAATGTACGAAAATACTATGTCAAATTTATGGCAGAAAATTTGTATTTAAATTTCAGTTATAAACTAAGATTTATTTGAAAAAGAAAAAAATGACATTTTTCATTACCATTTCAAACAACTGAAAACTGTTATTCCCAGGCAAAATTCTTGATTAAAAATACAAGACAAAAAAATTACTTATGGCATATAAGTTATGCGTTTGTTTGGAAAATTCTTGGAGTGTAGACTGCCATAAGATTGAACTGAAGTACGTGACCGAGGCTACGTAACACCGAGACCGCTTATAGGTGGCGCTGCGGTGCATCGTGCCATGAACCAGGTGGACCAGAAATTTAATTCTGTTGGTATTAATTGGAGAGGCTTGTCCTTTTGGACAATTACCCATGTAGTAGTGTATATGTAAGTATTATTTATAAATATGTAAATTGCTTAAATTTATCAGTTGTCCTCCAAGTCATTGAAAAACTCTCGAAAGGTTTTGATAAATGATAGTATCACAGCGTAGGGATAATTGGGGACTTTATACCTATACTTTATGATAGATGATGCAGTGGGCTATTGGATACAATCATGGATTTTTGAGTCGGATTTGTGACTCGAAAATCCATGGTGCAGTAGACAGCTAGCATGCCTTAATTCTACCAAGGATATATGTATGGCGTGCTAGGTGCCACAGGAACTGAGGTCCACAAGTTAAGTGGATGCCCACTGGGAAAGTTTACAGGTGTCAGAAATAGCTTCCACATCATGTGGGGGTGGGTGGGGGCAGAAATGTCGAAATATCAAACTGTGTCAAGTAGCAATCTTTTTAGTTTATAAGAAATTTCTGGGGGGGGGGGTTATTACAAATTTGATATGCATAAATTTGGAAATGTTACATAAATGATTACATAGTGGAGCCCACTCACATAAAGACTCGTTCTAATTTTTTTTGGTGGTAACGTACAGGGTTGAAAGTTGTATAGCAAACATGAGAAAGCATGTTGACTCAGTTGCAGCCTACCTTTGAAAGGGTTGATGTCAGGTAGTTGATAAAGCCCGGTGTGTTTGTGGCACATACCCAGTATTATAGTTCCTGCTGCCCTGTGTTGTTGCACGCTTTGATCATTTTGTGACCGACAATGACAGGTTTTGACATTAATCCCCATTGACAACTGAGTTGCCATTTACACCTGTATCCAACTATCATTTGATTACATGGGTAGACTGGGGTTTCTCCTGGTAGATGAAAAGCTATTGGTCACATGGTGGAGTGATTTATGACCCTCCCACTTAATCGAACTAAAAGCAATTGTGTTCTGGATACAGTTAATGGATAGTCAGTCACCTACAGACACTGTACATGTATGTGGCTATTCTTGTCCATGTAGATTGTTACATATTGCGTACATGTAATTAGATCTGGGGCTGTCATTCTATTTTGGGAGTCGGGATGATATATGTGTTGCATACATACACACACATACACACCTCCAAATTTTTCAATGTTGATACAGGCAGGAGTGCCCATGGCTCCGATTGTCTTGCCATCCTGTGTGCTAGATACGGTACCACGGACTTTGGCTAAATTAAAACCCAGCTCGAAAACTGCAGGGACATTGCAGAGAATTTTAGTTCACCCAGCCAGAAAGGTTCAGCAGATTCACCATCAAAGAATATTCAAAGGGACTGTATGTCAGAGAAAGGAAACACAGAATGTGTGAGTGAAAATATTGAGAAGACATTAGGAGAGGACTTGAACAGCAGTAGTCTGTCAATCAAGACGAATTCAACTGGGATTCAGTCAGGTAAAAACTAAAGTTTTGATTTTCAAGGCAAATGTGAGAATTCTGATAAAATTCCAGAAGAAAAACAAACTGAAATGAAGAGCAATAGAAGGGATTTTAACCATGAAGAAGTCAAAACTGTGGTGTGAAATAAGTGCATACAAATGAAAAGGAAAATACAAATATCGGAAATTAAAAAGCTACTAGACTGGCTGAGGAGACAAAGGTTTGTCACTAAGAAGGATGCAGAAAAGCATTGTCTATCCAGCCAGGGAAGTTCTGTAGATTTTCTGTCAGGGAATGCTCAGAAAGAGTCTGCACTGAAGAATGGGAATGGACAAAAATTGAAAGAAAACATGCAGACGCATATGTTACCAGAATGAGAAAATTCAGAAACCCATGCTGAGTGTGACCCAATGGACACAGCAGACAGCCGCTCTGATGCCAAACCAAATATTGATCTTCGATGTGAGCCCCAGGGGGTAGATAGGATACAGCATGAAGAAGAAATTGACATGAAGGAGACCAGAAATGATCTTCAAGGTAACAATGAAGAAAGCCAAGTTCAGTTGCTAAACACTTCTGGCTTGAACAAGAGACAAAGGCAAAAGTCTGAATACAGCAGAAGAAAAAGAAGATTAGCTTGGAAGAAAAAATTACTAAGTCGACGTGAAAAGGCAAAGTTTTATGAAAAGATGTGTGTGATATCCAGCCAGGGAAGTGAAATGGGTGTCCTGTCAGAAAGCAGTCAAATTGAGTGTGTATTGGAGAATGGAAATCGGCCAAAACCACATGAAAACCTGCAGGTGAATATGTTTCCAGAGAAAGGTGATTCAGGAAACCACCGTGTTTCTGTACAGTTGGATGCAGCTGGTTTTCAGGCTGATGAAAAACCAGAAACGAACCTCCAACTTGAACCCCAGGGTGCGAATAAGATACGTGATCAAGTACAAATTGAAATGGAAAGGACCAGAAATAATGTTCCACATGACATTGTAAAAATCAAAGGTGATATGCTAAATAATTCTGATCTTCCATGTGAAAGGGAGGAGCTCAAAACTGATATGCAAAATAATTCTGATCTTCCATGTGAGAGGGAAGAGCTCAAGGCTGATATGCAAAATAATTCTCATATTTTATGTGAGGGGGAAGAGCTCAATGCTGATATGCAAATAATTCTGATCTTTCATGCAAGCCTGAGTGCCATAGCTAAAATCAGACACTAAGGGGAGAAGTAATCATTCTTATGGGGACCAGAACAGATCATCTGTGTGAAGAGGATGAAATCAAAATTGATGCACAAAATCATTTAGAGCTGAAGAGAGGGAAAAGATGAAACTCTGATGACCAGATATTACAAACTTCACATAGGAATGTAAAAGTGAAGCTGCAGAAAAATGTGTGTTATCTAACAGGGGAGGCTTGATTGATTTCCCATTGGAAAAGTGTCCAAGTGAGCCTATGATGGTGGAAGAAAATGGAAAGAGATTGAAAGAGGAGTTTAACTTGAGGAAGCCTTTTCAAATGAAGGATATGGACACTATAATTGTGAGCTGAAGAGAGGGAAAAGACGAAATTAATAATAATCAGATGCTGCAAACTTCACACAGGAGTGTGAAATGAAGCTTGCAAAAAATGCCAGTTATCTAACATGGGAGGCTTGATTGATTTCCCATCAGAAAAGTGTCCAAATGAGCCTATGATGGTGGAAGAAAATGTAAAGAGATTGAAAGAGTTATTTGGCTTGCGAAAGCCTTTTCAAAGGAAGGATATTCTCTTCTCCACCCGTCCAGGTATGTGCAGATGGTTTTGAATGTAATACAAAGACAAGCGTTGGTAATTGAAGCAAATGCAGAGCTTGAAGGAAAGTGTCAAGGAAGAGCAAAGAGAAGTGATGAGGATCAAGACTAGTGATCCGCAGTGTGTTGGGGAAAAATTGAAGGCCAAAAAACAGAATAAGTCTGATACTGAAATAGAAGTTAAAAGGACACGACATGATCATCACTGTACCAGGAAGGACACTGAGACATTTAGACCCAATAAGTCTGCTTTTGAGAAAATAAACACATTGAAATCTCAGTGTAGAGAATCAAAAGATAAGCAGTGGAACACAGAGTCTGGTAGTTCTCATTCACATCACTTGGTGGTGCCAGGTAATATTCCACCTAATGTGAATGCAGACTTTGATTATCAACATGAATTACAGAGCTTAAAGTGGATGGTGGAGGACAGGGAGGCAGAGATGAAAAGGAAGGCTCTCCAGTGTGCCATCCACCAAACCAAAACTGAGATGGATATTCTGAGGGAGGTGGAAGGGAACATGAAAGAAGTGGTGGACAAACGGAAGGAGGAGCTCGATCAATTAGAATTGGACAACAAAAACCAGCTGAAACTGCAAAACAGTGTTTTAGTAAAAGCAGCAGAAAATCAAAGGCAGAATTTACTGCTTGAGACAAAAACGGAAATTAATATTTTGAAGAGATTAGTGGAAGATTTCAGATTGGAAAACCAAGGCATTATGCAGGATATCTCAACCCATTTAGAATGTTTAAGAGCAGAGGACCATTCCTGGAGGAGTGATAGCAAGGAGTTTCCAGAAACCACACAAATCATGCAGAGAGAAAGGATGCAACGAGATTTTTTGCAGTTTGTAGCCTAAATGGGTGTCACCCTCGCAGAATTATCAGTCAAGTGGTTAAAGATATAATCACCCAATAATATTAAGTCTTTTATTGTTAATAGGAAATACTCGTATGAATCAAAACCCTGTGCTGCCACCTAGGTTGTGACAAGGAACTGAACAGGAAGAAAGGCAGATTCATATATTAAGCAGCACCAAATGGCCTTCAGTGATAAAACCAACAAATCAGGAAAGTGAAAAGCTTAAGAAATGCTTCTCACCAAGTTTTCAAACATACAAGACACTTACATATTTCGAAAATTTGATTACTTTGGTAGACAAACTGTTGTATCTGGATGATTATATTACTTGTACAAGTGCCCGCATCATTGTGGAACCATAATTCTGTTGACTGACAGCTGAGTGGACCAAAGCAGGTCTGCAGTTAATATATTTGAATATGAATACACCTCTATTTCAACAAAAGTGCCATTGTGAATTGACATAATGATCCTGGATATATATCCCATACCATGACCTTTCATTCAAGTACCAGCGTGCATGCACATACCAAGGAACAGAGACCGTAAGAATGGTCCAGGTCAACAGCTACCCTCATCAAGCTTTAACCCTTCCCCTCTAGAATTGAGATCGAGTCAACAGCTTTCCTTGGCATGGGTTGGGCCCATGCCAAGGAAAGCTGTTGACCTGGGGCATGTGATCTTGATAGGTCTCATCTGCAATTCTCAGTCAAATTGTTTTTCATTACTGTTGAAATTAGTTGAAAACACTGAAACAGACAACATTTGACCACGGTTGGTTTTGGCCAGTTTTAGGGGGAAAGGGTTAGGCATAATGTGCCCAAAACACTATGAGGCAAGCTATTGACTCAGTCAAAATTTGGTACTGCAAGGGTAGAGGGGAAAAGTTGATAAAAAGCAAGGTCAATTTTATGAAAACTGTCAAGTGATTTCATGAAGTATCTTCCTTGTCTGGTATGTCATGTTTCAACTTGCCTACCTGTGATGCAAAAAATCACCAGTATGATAGTTATGGACTACTGATGGTATTGTGGACATTATTGACTCTTTTAGTGCTGGTCATAACAAAAGTAATGCCCAGACAGAAGTCACCATATCCCATTCACTCACTAAAGTTTCCTTGGTAACCAGTGCCAAACTTTCTCCTTTTTGGAAAGCTTGTGGATATTTTTCTGAAAATAATTGAACAGAATTTACAACATATTGAAAACAAATACCAAAGACTTCTATGGAGGTGAAATCTTTGCAAACACATCTTTGTTGACAGAGTTTGGTTTAGTTGCTGTTACCTTCCAAGGTAATTCATTGGATGCCCTCACCAAAAATCAGCCCCCGCTCCCATGGAGTCCCCTGCTGCAAAGGGGCTCTAAAGGGACATCAAAAAGACTACATCATCTGCCAGAGACTGAAAAGGGACTCCAGTCAGACTCTCAAAAAGAGCCTGGGGTACTGCAAAGAGACTCCATGGTCATGTAGGGAGACTGAAAAGGGACACCAGGAGCCTGCATCAAAAAGGCTGCAACCATCAAGGGGGCATCAAAGAGACTCCTTGAGCCCATAGAGACTGAAAACAGGCTCTCAGAACTTTGTCAAAATTTGAAACTATCACACAGGGGACTGAAAAGACTCTCTGGACTTAGCTGTGCAGCTGACTCTTCAGTAGGGTACTGAAAAGGGGCTCCCTGACAGCAGGGTACTGAAAAGAGACTTTCTGGACTTAGATACATTTTTGCATGCATGCATTGTTTAGTCTAACTCAAAGGGCCATAATGGAAGACACATGTATTTATCTTATTAACATCAACTGGGCAGTGAATATAAACCAGGGATTGCATTTTGTAACTATTAGCAGTGTTAGTTGTATAACTTATATTGCATATATACAAGCAACAACAAAATACCGAATGTTAACACAGGATGAAGTTCTTACTATGTACAGCAATATCGCTGTGGAAACTTGTCACGAAGGAACATTCTGACACCAGCCACCATTTTACACATATTTTAATGGTTTCAATCTCAGGGGGAAAAAACACACACACATACAATTTACATCTCTTAGACCTTCATTTTATTATGGAAACATAAAAAAACTCCAAATTTCCAACCCTAGTTCAAAGAAAAAGATTAATTTGCTTTTCCACTCATCTGACTGACTGACCAACTCTTTTGCCAAGGGAACCAGGAAATGCATAATTTACTCACAATATCATCATTTATTAATTCCAAAACCTGACATAAAACTGAATATAAAAAGACCACTGTGCACTTCCAATTATTACCTGCAAATTATCTACCTATGTTCACAAATTAATCCGATTTTGATTGCCCTGGTCAAAGCATATCAAGGCACCTGTCATCTATTATCAACATGACCAGCAGGACCTGTCATATAGTTCCATCTGAATAAAGTACATGCATATACATGTAATTATGACCTATAAATGTCTGACAACCTACAACATCACCATCAGGGCATTTATTTTTGGTCACTACCTTTATTGCTTAACCGACTCTCATGCCATTTTGTATGTGACTGCTGGCCCTGGGTCCTAGACCAACATTTGAGGGCCCTAGGTAGGCAAGTCATTATATGCTGTTGTATCAAGAAGACAACTTTTGTTGTAAATATGAATCATTAGGCTCTTTTTAACCACTGCTGACTTTGCAATACCAAGTGTGTAGTCAAGTCTGACTCAGTCTCGATCACAGGTATTTGGAAGTTTTGCTGCTAACTGTTTCTTCACACTGTCAACATTGGAAAACACACACATTTCTAGAATGTCTGGCACTGGAATGACAAGGACTGAGTTTGTTGTTTAAACCTGATGTACATGATAAGGTAACTATATCTCACAGTCTACCTTTGACAGCAAGGTAATTACAGCAACATAATGCACACTACTTGAAAGTAAAGAACAAACTTCTAAGCAGTACTGTATTTGCCCAAAACATGGAGTACCAGCCTTTGAAAATAATACTGTGTAACTGTTTCGCTGAGTTACTTTTTTGTACCTTTTAGAATGATACAAAACACCTTTTGACAAAAGTCTGAAAAACTGGTAACATTGGTGAACAGGACTTTTCACAATTTGTTCAATTTCAGTTCGAATATATTCTGTCAGTTTGCACATGATCACTGGGCCAACTGAAAACAGTGAGTTTCCAATACATTTAGTTCCACTTTTGGTTTTCTTTCCCAGTAAATGGCTTAACAGCTGCTCTGCTTCTGACCCCACTGGAATTTTAGGGGACATTAGTGGAATTTGATGATGTATGTTTACAGCAATTGCTATCTGTTTTTTTTCTACTTTCTGAGTCCCGTGGAATAAAGATCTGAAGTCACTGTTCAGATCTTCATAAAAAAAGCAAGAATATGACCATAATGGACCCAAGTCGTGCACTTTATCGGCAATGTGCAGTAATGCATGTACATTTGAAGTTTCACACCTCTGTGAGTACATATAATCTATTGTTGCACAAAATCTGACAAGAGGGGCTCTTGCTTTTGATACCTCTGTTGTTGTTATTAATGACTGCATCAGCAAGTACACTCCTTCAACTAACAGGAGATAATGTGAAAAATACACATCATCCAAAATTCCATACAAACAAGCAACTGAGTGGAAAAGAAGAAATGACCTATATTCAGAAGCTTTCCAATGTTTCAGCTGGTCTATGCCACGTGGAATCGACTGATTAAGAAATCATATTTATTGTCCAATAATTTTTGTGCTGTTGAGATCTATGGATAGCTGGTCTCAAGCCAAACTTTTCCTAATTTACAATTTATCCACAAAATGTGTACATTTCGGTCATATATTTCCCCTGTGTGAACAGACTCCATTCTGAATTAATGTTTTACTGAGGCAAAAATTCGGAGGGTCATGGGTTCGGAGTCCTACACCCAAGTCAACAGTTATTACAATGAGCTTATATATGCAGGCAAGTCAGATGGCCATTTAAAATCAAGAAGGCATTGATGACAATTTTTAGTCCCCCGCCCACTTGGTGGGGGACTATAGGTTTGCACCTCGTCCGTCCGTCTTTCCGTCCTTCCATCCGTCTGTCCTTCCATCCGTCCGTCCGAAGCTTCTCCGGGCCATGTTTCCAACACCATAACACCCACAGCTACCAAATTTAATGTGTTTGTACTTCCTAGGAAAGAGGTGTATTGTGTGCCAAAAGTAGGTCACTAAGTCAAATATCTGGGTCACAGAATACATATGTATGAAAAATCTTGTCCGGGCATAACTTTTTTGTCCTTTTACTTAGAGTCATGAAATGTTACACAAATATGACGCTTAGTCTAAGAAAGTGTCATAAAGCAAAACTAGGTCACTAGGTTAAATATTTGGGTCACTGATTGATATGTAAATATACAGAAACAAATTTTGTCCGACACATATCTTCCCTATATTAATGCTACCTCTTCAATTTTTTTATGGTGGGTACACCTTAGGTAGTTGCTGTGCATATGCATTGTTTTGTGTGGCTAATTACTTGCATTAATTAATTATTTAACAAAGTTCGTGAAGCAAGACAAATTTTGTCCGGGCCATATCTTCTAAACTATTAATGCTAGCCCTTTGAATTTTTGTGGTGGATAGACCATAGGTAGTAAATGTGCATAGGCATTGTTTTGTGTGGCTAATTACTTGCATTAATTAATTATTCAACAAAGTTCGTTAAGCAAGACAAATTTTGTCCGGGCCATATCGTCTAAACTATTAATGCTAGCCCTTTGAATTTTTTATGGTGTGTAGACCCTAGGTAGTACGTGTGCATACGCATTGTTTTCAATGGCTAATTACTTCCATTAATTAATTAATTAACGAAGTTCATTAAGCAAACTCAAGATACAATACAAATTTTGTCCGGGCCATATCTTCTAAATTATTGATGCCAGCCCTTTCATTTTTTTTATGGTGGGTAGACCTTAGAGGGGATATGGTAATGGGCACCGTCCCTGTGTCCGTCCGTCCGTCCGTCCGTCAAATATTTGGGTCACAGTAATACATAAATGTACAGTATTTTCATGTCCTTACTGTAATTCTTAAAAAATTTTGACTTCTTGTTATAAAAGTTTACTAATAATGTATTGTGACCTAAAAGTGTGTCACGACGCAAAACTAGGTCACTAGGTCAAATATCTAGGTCACAGTGTAAACTCCATGTAAAACCTTGTCCATGCCATATTTCCCTTACTATAATACCGACAGCTACCAAATTTATTATTTTAATACTACCTGGGGAGTTGTTGTGGCACATGGCAAAAGTAGGTCACTTGGTCAAATATCTAGGTCACTGTGAAATCCATTCAAAATCTTGTCAGGGCCATAACTTTTTTGTCCTTTTACTTACATTAATGAAATTTTATACAAATGTGAAGCTTAATCTAAGAATGTGGCATACTTTTATTTTTTTTTTTCATCTAGGTCACACCCCTATATAGTAGTCCATTCAACCTCGTGGGCGACGAGCGGGGGACTATGTATTGCTCTGCAATACTCATTAACTTGTTTCATTTTTGTCCTTCCACCTATTATGTTGCTATATCAATCAAGGAACACATTAATTAGGTTTATGACCTACTTTATGATTAAATTGAATGAATGAAGTTTGTTTTTAAAAAAAGGGTCATCAATGGGGCAGGCTCTTTTTTCCAAGGTTAATTCCTCTCAGAAAAATTTAGACTAGCTCACAAGGAAATCTAAACTCATTAGATAACAAAGGCTGTGTGCTGGTCAATCAACCCTTTCAAACTAAAAGGCAGCTTCAGAGCTCCATTTGGCTACCCATGGGTAGCCAGTGGCCACCAAAATTTAGCCCTGGCTCCTAATATTTTGAAAAGAGTAGGTTATGGCTACCAAATGTTTAACAGTTTTAGTATGGAGCCAATAGTAGTATATGTACTTGGGGGTACTGGAACACGGGGGATGGAGACCGCAAAAAGCCTTTAAAGCCTCGGGGCATCCTCACATCAGTTGCCGTAGGTTGTCATCCCAGTGTACACTTGGGGGTACTGGAACACGGGGATGGAGACCGCAAAATGCCTTTAAAACCTCGGGGCGTCCTCCCATCAGTTGCCGTAGGTTGTCATCCCAGTACCTGCGAAGGGTTTTATGTAGTCGAGTGGTTAATCTCGTGGAGCCCAAAATAAGTTCCCTTAACTGATGAATTTATGAAAGTATTACCACCAGTTATCAGGGAATTATGTATGGCCTTCCTCGAGCGTGTCTCGAAGTGCTGCACTCCGCCCGCATTTGTGCGTGTGTGGCGACCGGTATTTCATATCATGGAAACAAGACATATAAATAACAGAAAGTGTGTGTGTGTGTGTGTGTTTATACATAGTCCGGATCCCCCGGTATTTTGTATCATGGAAACGACTCGGGTTGACCCCTCCCCATCTATCAACCTGACAAGTAGAAGATGGTAAGGTTAACCGTTTCCATTACAAACTACAGCATTTATGTAAGATTTGCTCGATATAAAGCGAGGAACAGATCTTACACGTAGGGTATCAGTGGCTACCAACCACCTCATTGTCGTCCGGTTTTCGTCGATTTCCTTGAAGGAAAGTTTCACATTCCATCAGGAAAACCGTGGTGGCTATAAAAAACAAAAAGTCAGATGTACAAGATTTTAATTATACAGTGAGACCACGTTATAAAGACATTCAGATGTCTGACATAATGCACTTATCTGACGCATTTCATAGGGCGTTAACAGATGGTGTGTATAACCTGTTTTCACTGTATATCTTTATTTCAATTAAATACAACAATAATGTCAAAATACAACAATCCAATTTTGGTGATATTGCAGTGTTTTCAACCATCACGTCTGTTTAAATGGGAAAAAGTCGAGGATTCCTATGGCCAGGATGAGGATATACAGCCGTAGGTTCGACGTTCCTTTCCCTGCGGCATTCACGTTGGAAATTTTCTCCAAAGTATAATCGGGCACTGACAGATTCATCAACTAAACCAAATTTAAACATTGTAAAACACTCTGGGCAATAATTTGTTGGATAGTCAGAGATTTTTGAGTTGAAGCACGAAATGTGAACTAAAGTAAAACAGCACGGCATGAATCTGACTGTGGCTTGCAGCCCCTCGAAAGCACTGTGTTTTGGGATAGCTGTCTTACAAATTGAACAGGTTGCGCCGTTTGGATGGAAAGACCAAAAATGACAACACTTTCTGTGATAATTTCGAATAAAATTCCCTAACAAACGCGTGCGCAAATGAGTGCGGGCGGTTACCAACTCTAAGACTTTGGATGGGGGGAGACCGTAGTGGTTGTAAAGAAATGTGAATAAATATTGTACCCTGGGGTTATCGGGTCCAAGCAATTCTAAAAAGGACACAAAAATGGTGTGCGCGGTGCGGTAATTTAGGTAATAGTCAAGGATGTTATCTAAAAGCGGGTCTGCTAATATATAAATACCCACGTGTATGACCTCGCGCAAGTTGCTTGCTATTGAGGGGACAGGTTCTATACTTGGCGAGGTCAGATAATTTAGGACACTCTTAAATGTGCCCGGATGATTAACCCCCGGAAGCGTGGGCACTCGAAGTACGAAATAGTCGTCACTCCGTGGTAAATGACTACTCATAGCCTGAATATAGTCGCTTAGTTTACACAAAATGTGTAACTGTGTTGTTGTCAAAAAAATCAAAGAAGTCATTTTAACGTAAGCTCGTTTGTGACAATATATTAGTGATACAACAACACCCGGGGAAATCATTTTGATTATTCATGGATATGTTTCATACTTAAATTGGCATGCACCCTATATAAAATGCAAGTTTCGGCAAGAGAGACACTGTGTCCCTTTGGTCCTATTATTGAAGCACTCGGCGTGCACAGGATGGAAACAGCATGGGGTAAGTTGAAGCGTTTTTGCGAATCCAATAAAGGAATGTTCAACAAAACTTATTTTGCCCGAACAAAAAGCACAAGCTCCGTTTTTAGGTGGACGGGTCAAATACATAGTGAGTCCGGAATTGTATTTTTTAATGAAATTTGTTAGGGTTTGCTCGCCGCAATCATAAATTTCTGCATAAAACAACCAGACAATTAGGTCGGGATAGAGCCCAAAGTGAAAATTTAGGTGTGCAAATATAATTTGTCCTGCGGTTGAAAACAATCCAACATCACGCTCGACAGTTATTAACAGATCTACTACATTGCGGAAGTTTAAAAAGTGATGATATAAAAGAATATCAAGTAATGGTGAATCAAGATACATAGCTACAAAATAAAATTCCCAGATGGGAATATCTCCCATATCGGGAATGCTCTGTGGGTTTAACAGAAAATCTAAACAAGTAATAAAGGCAGACGGTCTGAAGGGGATAAACAGACCAACGGGAATTTTATATGATATCATATTTTGGTTACAATTTGTGAAATGCTTGTAAGCACTAAAATGTGTGGAATTTTGAGCTAGCGTTTCCAATTTGCGGTCCGTCAGGTAGCGAACAACAGACCTGGAGCGATGTTGTCTTTTGCGTTTTTTGATCTTTTTTTCTGGACCTACAAGCGAAAGTGTTTTATCTTTTTTATACCCGAACCAAATATAAAATTTGTTAAACAGATATTTTGTAGCTATGTGGTCCACACCATATGTTTTATAAAATGAATCAAAGATCTCGGATATATTATTTTTATTTAACCTAGCATCTAATGTGGAAATCAACCAACTATCCGCGGATAAAAATACTGCTGCGTGTAACACCTCGAGCAGAGGTATCTCGTTCGCCACCTGTCGAGGCTGGTCGTAATAGCCTAGATGGTAAATAACGGAGATTAAGGTTCCCGTGGTGAACGTTTCAAATGGTAAGGCCACAGGGAGTGGGGGAATCTGCACCTCAAAAACACGGTCAGCAACACGCGGCAAGCTGCTGGCAATGTTTTGGAAGTAGCCACTCACCTTGCATAAATTATGCAAGCGTGCCTCGGAAATATACAACTTTCTTATGTCATTGATGCTTTCCATAGTGAACGGGAAAAATTCAAACCATTAATGAATAGCACACTGGGGCCCGTGTTTATGGTTACCACAATAATTAACTTATGAATAGTAGAGTAAACTATATCGCATTTACCTATACTTGATCATTTAAATTTGAGGTACACAAACCCGTTGCTCTGTTATCACGGAGGGATTAAAGGCCAACACAATTAAGTGCAGCCCAACCGCCTTGTACCTGCCGGAACAAGACGTGCAGGTTTTACCGTATCCCCGATAGCAGAACAACAAGCAATTTAACACTTAACGTTACAAACAGCATAAAAAACTACATAGAGTCAGGTGACAGCTTTCCTTATAAAGTCAGTATTAACATTGTCATATTATAGTCAAGCCTCCCAATGTTTTCGACGTGGCTTCTCGATGTCGAAGGTGTTCCTCGCTAACGCATTTACCTATACCTAAACATTTACATTTGATGTACACAAACTCGTTGTTCTGCTGTCACGGAGGGATTAAAGGCCAACACAATTAAGTGCAGCCCAACCGCCTTGTACCTGCCGGAACACGACGTGCAGGTTTTACCGTATCCCCGACAGCAGAACAACGAGCAATTTAACACAAGCATAATTAAAATGTTTCTTAACGTTATAAACAGGATAAAATAATGTCACATGGCAGCTCTCCTTGTAAAGTCAGTATTAACATTGTCATTATATTATAGTCACATGACCGCTTTCCTTGTAAAGTCATTATATTATTGAGTCAAGCCTCCCAATGTTTTCATCTTGGCTATTTGGTGTCGAAAGTTAAAATAGACCACTGGCTTCGCCAAACGCAGCACTTCCCCTGGCACTCTCTTTACCAGGGTCCGGATGTTCAGTTTCCAGAAGAACGGTGGGCGTCATGAATTTTTCAAAAATAATTTGGGCCACCCTGCTGTGGGGGGGCAAGTAGATTGGGTGTTTGCCCAGATTGTGCAGTACCACACAAATTGCACCTCTATAGTCAGGATCGATAACTCTGGCTAACACGTGCAGTCTGTACACAACACTCAATCCGGAACGCGCAGCAATGCGACCGTAACAAGTTTCTGGAAATTTGACGATTGCTATACCAGTTTGAACTTTGGCAATATTGTAAGGGTTTATATAAACTTCAGACAAGGAATACAAATCGAAACCTGAAGCGCCTGGACTACCCCGGGTTGGGATCCAGGCGTCCTTATGGGTTTTTTTAATGCATACGAATTCTTCGTGGTTGCTAGTGCTGTTTGCTGCAGGCGGCGTTGGCGGACATTCTCCCTCCTCTTCCTCCTCCTCTGAGTCTGAAGCAAATAGTTTTATTTGTTCCACTTCATCCATTGTTAATAGCGGCGAAGCCCTGCAAGATTAAGATGAAGCTGGAATCTGTGCAATGTCGACGCCATCTGGCTGTAAATAAAATCAGGACTGACGACATCTAAATCTACGTTAAATTCGTCTTCCACAATTTGGTTTACTATTAAATCGTTCTCGTGTCTTTCATCTGTAAAATAGTTTATTATTCTTTCTAAACTTTCTCCCAAACTTTTTCTCCAGACATAAAATACACAATATTGTCCACAAACTGTCGATTTCAAACTTTGCAGTTGGGTTGCATTATAACGATAATCGAATCTTAGCAGTTTTAAGAACCTGGGGAGAATGGGGGGGAGACCATAACTGTCAAAGTATTCATTTTCGCCTTCAGGGGTCAAGTACAGGGCGACCCAATGACTGCCTGCAAAGCGCGCGGGGTCGATATTGGCAACGTAACATATGGGTTTAAATTTTGGCCTCGACAAAGGAATTTGATCAGAAGAAAATACACCTTTAAATATATTTTGTGTGGTTTTGTGACCAGTGAGTATCCGCGTAATTGCCACATTATTCATTGTAGTAAACTGTACCGTCAGAATCTATAGACAGAATGCTGTCATACTCGAAATAGCAAACCACGGTAATGCTAGATGTAGAGGAGTGATCCAGTTTAATTTCGAGACTTAGCTTTCCTTCATGCACCAACTGGAAGTGACAGTCATTGCTCAAGTCTGGCGTTAAGTTGAATCCATAAATTGCATAGCCGTTTGGAAAATCTTTCTCGGGACAAATGTCCAGATCGTTATCTCGAAAGAGCTTATTTGAAGCCATCAGCATGGAAAAATAGGCCTGAAGATAGTGCTTTTTGCTATAGTTCATTTCTAAACTATCGTACGGCAAAGCTTGTCCGTTAACACGCAGTGTCATCTGTGAAACGTTAAAATGCGCAAAATTAAATGGGGATGATTGATAACTACCGTGGAAGCCTTCTGACTTTACCAAACCGATAATCACTTTGCGAGGTAGAACACCCTCTAAAAGGTTATTTCAGAAATGTCTTGTCGACCAGCTCCTTTTGTGAAAAATTTCATTTCAATTCGTCTCATTGGATATTTAAATCGTCCTTTTTGGAGAGCTAATTGACGTGCTTCCAAGACGCTAGCACTAATTTTTTCTCGCCTGACATACAAAATCGCAGATTCGATGGCTATTGCATACTTTTTTGAAGCAGATTTTGCCATTAGTGAGAAAGAAGGATCGGCTCTGTGCAGCCTAATTCTGATCGTCGAATTACCAGAGAGCAATTTGCCTTGAGAGAAAAGCTCTGCATGTATGCGCCCAAACATTTCAAACATTCGGCTGAATTTGGAAGTTTCGTAGCGCCATCTGGCTCCCATGTTGTGCGTTTCCTTGTTTACATTTGCAACAGGCTTGTCGTAATCGCTGAAGTTGTTGTCCATTGCCATTGTATCCTTAGTGAAAAGCCCCATTTTTAATTGGTTTCTCTTCGAGTCGGCTCCATGGGATAGGAGACACTCAAAAAATGCTTTATAAGGATAGAGGTTATCACTTTGGTTAATCATTTTATTATTAAGGAATATCTCCACATTTTTATACCTGCTGGCGTGAAAATAATTGATCGGAAACACAACTGCATCGTCATTAAATGCTTTAGCTCCAGATACTTCAATTTCTCCAGGGATGGGGCTTCCGTCTTGAGCTAAAATACGTGATTTGGTATACAGAAAAATGTGAGCTGGGTCGACGTAGTGTTCGCTGTCGACTGTTATTTTAAATTCAATGGGACCACCCCGGTCTAAAGTTGTGACGGGGTAATACTTCGAGAAAAAACCACTTTCGATGCTAGTTTGAGTGGGTGGGACATTGAATAATTCCAGTTCTGACTTTAGACAGTCGCAAGAGCGTTCGTGTAACAGGGACATGTTGTTACCTTTCTTAAACGAATATGTCGTGCGATTTAAGTGTTTGTTTTTTTCGTCTTTTGGTGGGAATTCCTTGGGTTGGCTCCGCTGCAATTCTCTCGCGTTTGTGCTTTTTTGGCTGGCTCGAGCGATAGACCTGAGCGTTATCTCGAGGATCACTATCGTCTACTATCTCAGAAACTTTCCGATGCATGGCAATCAGCCTTTCTTTGCCTCTGTCTCGTATGGACTCGCCTACGTTTTTGTTTGACAGCACGTCGCCGACCACTTGAACACCCGTTTTTAGCAGTTCCTTGCCAGCAGTTTTTAGAAAAGGTAATGCTTTTTTGGCTAACCCCCCGAAGAAGTTACCTAAGCCGTATCCGGATTGCGTTAAGTCTCCAGAGAAATACGGAAGTTTGCCGCCTGCTTGATTTGCATAATGACAGCAGTATGACCTCGAATCACACTTGTATGGAACTTTCATTTCATTAGTTCAAAAAGATATCTTTCTTTTTCCGTCTGAAATGGAGCTTCACAATAACTTTTCAGTATAGGAAAGGCACTAGTTCACCCTGGTCGTCGCACAAAGCAATCTCAATGGAGTTGATGGTCGAGCCGCTCGTTTCTGTGTAGTGAGGGTTTTGAAATACTTCATGCATATTGTCCCCGAGCCACCCCCTCTCATTGAGAACCGCAAGCAAAGGAACATAAGAGTCGCCTACCAAAGTTTCTTTGACTAAGTCTGAATAAACATAAATCTGGTGCAGATTTGCGTTTAAATCGCTCGCTCTGTTACTTCTGAAAACATAGTCGTTAGCAGAAACCTGCGTCCCCGCCTTGTATCTGAAAACGTTTCTATCGAAACCCATTAGTTGTGCTAAATGGGAATGCACAGTTAACGTCTCTCTATGTCGCAGAGTAATTTTCATGATTCCTACTGAGTCAAGGAATTTTACACGTCCGTAAAAAGGGGCTGTAGTAATTGCTTTAAATCTAGAGTTCATTTCATCTGCTAAGCTTTTGGGCGTGTAGAAGCCTTTTGCCAGACTCACGGCTACTTTATAGCTTCGTCTTAGACCGTGACCACATTTCACCTCAAAACGTGTCAGCGGTCCCTTTATATTATACCAATTGTGCGGATAAAATATTTCACTCAAGGCACACTCCCATTGACCACCCGTTAGTTGAACGGGTCGCGGCATGGGGGTATGATAATGACTAATCTTGTTCTTTTCAAATTCGCCTGTTGTTTTTACATTACTTGGTAATACCATGTAGAAATTTGAAGTATGCTGCATTATCTGTAACTTATCCAACTAGCTACTTGATTACGACGACTCTTGCGTGCAGGTGCTTTGATCCAGGCACGGGGGACACCAATTTCTAGTAAAATCTGCAAGAAGCTTTCGATACCTGGCGGTATATCGCTCTCGCTTGTTACCACAGCATCGTTTCTGATATATTTTAACAGGTCAATCAAGTTTGATCCGACAATGGTTGTACCGTTAATGACAACTTGAAGCTTTTCGTCCCATGAAATATTAGCGGGATGTTCTAATATAGTTTCTAAAATACTATTGACTGCAGGCTGATCAATGTCTTTGAACAATGCTCTTATAGACGATATATTGCTCTTTTTACTAACGCTGGGTTTACTTTTTAAAAGATTGGAAGTATCGAAGGTCACTGGGTATGGCTTTTTTCTCTTTTCCGAATAAAATTTCTTTTGTTGGGCATATAATTTCATTTTAGTGTCGACAGGCAATCGCGTATCGTGTAAGATGTCGGTTGGTGATTTTTTTTCTGCGTGCTTGTTTTTTGCTTGTTCAGCCTCAGTCTGTGCCACAAAGTCTTTGAAATTTAGTTGTTTAAAGACAGCTAATGGTATAATGATAGACTCTTTGAAATCGACCATTATGGTTCTTATTTAGTTCAGCAGGGTCGATAAAGCCGCTCCTATGACAGGAATCAAAGCCCCCCAAAATCCGCCAGACGGTTTTTTAAGAATTTGTTTCTTTACAGCTAAGCACATTTTGTTGTCGGCTAAGCTTCTCAAAACAGTTCTGTACCTTTTACATTGTTTGTGAACACATTTGGTTATGGGAACGTTGCCATGAAGAAGATTCAATATGATTTCACACACAGCCTTAATTTCAGAGGTGTCTGCAATGTCTACAAGAGCATTCCTGCACTTATAGTTTTTGTTGCGAACAAGTAAAGCCAAAAAATCTTTCCTCTTTAACACAGACTTGCCTGTCATCATGCCTGTTTCGTCTACCCGATTTCTCCGACCCATCACAGCGGGTTTGTTACGATTATGAAAGATAGAAACACCTCTGGTAGTTATTAAAGATGTCAGTTCTTAACCTAGCCTGAGGAGGAGTGTCTTGCTTTCCGTCGATTAAGATATAACGATGTGTGCGCAAAACGCTAGTTAAGAGAGTGGCTAACCCTTTTTTTCTGACGGGATCTAGGCGCGACGCTATTATGTAAGTGATACTGTTATCCAGCGGATTTTGGAAGAGTATCATATAATGACAAGACCTTTGGCATGTGCGTCTTTCTTTACCTTCGTGAAACAGGTTTTGAAGAATCAGACACACACTCAGGTTTTCGTGGTGCCCTCTCTTGGTAAAAATGTCGCCTATTATATCCTCAGTAGAGGCTTGCCTTTGGAGATCATCGAATAAAAACAAGCCCGCATGATTTGGCAGGATATATTCATCTATATCATCGGGTAGCCATTGCACAAATTTTATATTTGTATTTGGCAACGTCCCAACCAGTTGTTGAAATAGCGTTTCTGTTGATCCGCTAAACACCACGATATAATCATAATTACAGCTTATCAATCTTTTGGACTGTTTTAATAGATTTAAAACAAAAGTGCTCTTACCACATTGCGAAGGCCCTGCTACAATCATATTAAAGGGATGTTGTAAACGCGCATCAAATGAGGTCACGGGATGCTCCATCATATCTTGACTAGTCATTGATAATTACTTTAGTTAGTTCTGGTTCATAAAACGTGCCTTTGATGATCTCTTGATTTCTATCTTTTAAAATGTACGTAGGAGGATTTGTAAATAACCGGTCAGCGATCGCCAAAATCTCTTTACTCCAGGATTGAACGTAGCCTTTTTCAAATATGTTTTTCTTTTTTTGAATTCTGACGGTATCGTTAATGTCAAATTTGAATGCCTTCTGGGGTTCGTGTAAGTATGTCTCATACAGTCTTTCCCAAATCAGTTTTTCATTAGATTTGTTGACACTTTGTGGCGAACAGCCTAAGATACGGTGCTTTCTCGTGTTATACCTGAATACTAAAAGTGGAAGGACGTCCACATACCTAAGTGTATTATTAGCTGTGAAATATTTCCACATGCTTTCTTTCAAAGTGCGATGCCATCTTTCAACTATTTGTTGCTTGACATCCTGATAAGTGACAAAATGTACAATCCTGTGTTTCTTACAGAAATTTTGGAAATGGGTTGACAAAAACTGAGTGCCTGAATCTGAAGAAATCTTAATTGGTTTACGCTTACTGTATTTGAATATTTGTTCAAATGCTTTGACAACAGCTTTTCCTGTCTTGCTTTTGATAGGAACGGCAAAAGCAAACCTTGAAAATGTATCAATTGCGGTCAGCAAATACTTCACTCTGCTATTTTCCTTTGAAATTTGAGCCAAAACTACCAAGTCGGTCTGCCACTGATAATCAATACCCCTAGAAAGCACCTTTCGTCTAGGAAAGCGTTTAACAATTCGTCGATGTAACGTGTAGGGGTTTTGCTTGTAAAGCCAACCTTGAACGTCGTGACATGTGGCCCTTTTTCTTATTTTTTTTACGTAAGTGTATAAGTCGCGTGCAGTGCTAAAACTAGCTGAGTGCGAGGGATCATAGTATATTTGTTTTAGAATTCTTTCTAACCTTGCAGGTGGTGCTTGACGTCTTACCATTGTTATTGTTTTTTGCAAAACAAGAGGCAAGCCAAGGAAAACAACATTTTCTTCTTTTTACCTTACCCGAATTGTCTGGTAAATCATCAGGGATGATGCAACAATAAACCTGACATTGAAAATTTTCGACGTTTGTTGTTTGACCCATTTAGCACAGTTAACGAAAAAATACCGGCATAAACCCGACCCTATTCCTATCATTACCGCTTTCTTCGCGTTTCAAGGCCAGCCATTCTGTGAGGAGATCGTGTATCCGTTCGTCTAAGCTTTTCACAGCAGCTTTGCGAGGTCGCCCCCGCTGTTGCTTCTTGGGGGCAGGAGCATCGCCATTTTTAACTCCTTTCGGTTTGGCGGAGCGTTTCTTTCCTGGCACTACTATCATATTTCCGCTTTTATCTTTTGGCTGTTTATCTTCCTCTACATCTGTGGTTTCGCCAACAGCAGTGTCCTTATTTTGTTTTCTTTGTGGCTCTGACGCAAAGGAGTCTTCGCTAGAAACGTCGCTCAACTCCAGATCTTTATTGATAAGATCTACCATATTGGAAGTAACTTTGCTGTTCCGCTTGACCCGTTCTTTAACGTATTTTTTGAACAAGAATTGCACCTCGTTTTGTTTTCCGAGAAATACTTGGCGTCAGGAAATGGTCTATGGCAGCGAACACACTCCCCAAAAACATTTAGCTTTGCAACTAATACAATATTTTTTATTTGGCACTAGGTCAGCGTACCTTCGGCACCAGATGCAAACTTTCCTGGTCTTACTCCAACTGTCAGAACTTGCGTCGCTACCGCTATTAGAGTTCATCTCATCATAGGAGATTTACAAGCTTTGCTAGTCTCTACTTAAGCTTGTCTTCCTGCTTCGGAGCAAGACTGACACCCTGTTTGTGGCATCACAGGAAATTGTCTGAATACGTCCTTTAAAACGCAAAATTTATACATCTAATGTTTTTCCTATGTTGACTACCTGCCTTACCTTCACACATCTTGTCTTGACTATGTTCGAAAGCAAAATAAGTACATACTATATTATATCTGTTTAATTCACACTTCCATTTCCTACACGCATGGTCCTTAATCTCAATAATTGATATCAAATAGATTAGCGTTGTTATTATTGTGAATGTGTAAACAAGTCTTCCCAAAATGTTGGGGCTGCCCGCCAAAGGGGGGCTGCAGGGAACTTTATGCCTTTAAAGCATGTCGCACGAGAGTCGACATTCAAGTGGTGGATATGTCGAGGGGTGTTCTGGAACAATATCGGGGCGAGCCAGTTGTGTTGCCCCCTCGATTGACAACAATGACTCCGCCCTAAGTCCCATACCAATATTCACCTCAAGAGTAAAATCCCCAAGACTCTTAAGTCTGTGTTTTTGATACTGAGTATTTGTGTTTATGTCTGCAAACAATTAAATGACATGCAACTTACCGCACTCTGTGAGTCCTTCTTTAGCAGTCTGTGACAACTGTTCCCCGCTGTGGCTGTCATATACGGCCAGGTGATGATATAATATATATAAAATATAATCTGGCCCATTCCTGGATCATTATTACGAATACAATCATGTTAAAGGTGATATCAGTGCAACCGTTATTTATAGGTTAGAGACGAAATCAATTTTCAACTTTAAAAATGAATCGCGCCAAATATGTGTCTCAGAAATAAACTATACACAATTCACAAGGTTTTAAAAAAGGAAAACGACTTTTGTACAAATTCAGAACAAAAAGAAAAATTATACAAAGAGCCTAAGTGCTTATAACCTACATCCAAATTATTAAAATATACCAATATGTCGGACAATGTAAAAACCAGTACAAAAAAACAAAACAACCCTAAAAAACACTGTGATGGCTCCGGAAAGATTTTAATTTTCTTGCATAACCGCTTCGGATATATACATTTTCAACTGGAATTTAATTTTGAAATTTCAAATCTGGTTGTTATTCAGAGCTCGCGAAACTTTTTTGGTCGTTGTACTTTAATTTTGCTGGCAAAAATTTACAGGTGCTTCCGCCGGTATTTTTCTTTGTGAGGGCGGGTAGATACTTTGTATATCCATCATAATCATTAAGCCATAGACGTTGCTAAGGTAGCAGTTTAAGCATTTGTTGAATTTAACTCGGCAAAAGCGACAGAAATCTAAAGCTGTCCTGAGCCATTATTTTTTATAATTAGCTGGGCCGTCCTGGTTAATAAAGGCCAAACAGCAAGGGGATAAAAGTATTCCCAATGCAGAATGAAATGAAAACTTTGCAATCATTCTGCAGTCACAATCAATTTTCGGTTGTGTATTGCAAAACGAGGGGGGGGGAGGTTTGTGTTGGACTCTCTTTATAACTCCTCCCAA
The DNA here is from genome assembly GCA_964020975.1 of Hermodice carunculata. Taxonomy (NCBI): domain Eukaryota; kingdom Metazoa; phylum Annelida; class Polychaeta; order Eunicida; family Amphinomidae; genus Hermodice; species Hermodice carunculata. The sequence goes on along the minus strand of OZ026612.1, from coordinate 13,033,916 downwards.
TGTAATATTTGCTATAGATGAAGTTATCACGCTGTATTTAGCGCTAGGTATTATATTGTGCAGCCCTCTAGTAGGTTGTTTTAGTCTTATATATAAATGCTGTGTATTGGTGACAGAAATAGTATTAGAAACTTTAACCAGATCATTACTAAACTGACACAACTCAGACTCCTTGAACGTTTGTAAAACTGTTCGACACACTTGTTTTAATGGCTCACAACCTCGCTTGATGCCAGCAATACTATGTTATTTATTCCATGCACAACTTTCCAAACATTTTCTTTCACGGACAATTCAACAACAACGACTAGTCTTTGCAAAAAAATGTGAATATGAAGGAACGGTTTTTTTTTCTTTAATTTCTTTAGTCAAATAAAAAACGAAATTACCAAGTTTAGTGAGGCTAAACTTATTGCCAAAATTTTAAAAATCTATCCGACCTTTCAGCAAAGTGATGTATTTGTTCGCCGACGAATTTTGACCAGGTCTTGTGAACCTTGCTATGTTCATGTTGAAATGTTTTCCTTGGCTTTCAAGCGAACTCCCTTTGATTCTTATTAAGTTGGTACTTAACATGGAACTTGTATTTAAACGGATGTAATCTCAGAAAACATCCAAAAGATCATACATATTACATTTGCTTATTATGCGAGATTCAACGGAACCCCAACCTGAAAGAGAGACAAAAACCTAAAAGTAACTGCCACAACACTGATAAATCACAACACAGTGATATTTTTACAACGTGCAACCCCACAAAGTTACAGCAACGAGCAATCCAAGTCGACCCTGGATATTTCGGAGAGTTCGTTCTTGTGTTGTGGACTGTTCAGCAAGTGAAGGCGCTTCGAAATGCGCCGTCTTTTATAATGTATCTGGAACATTCCTAAATGAAAGTAAAGGGATGAAAAGTGGTTGTTGGGCTCCACAATCAGTACATGATCCAAGGAAATCACTTTTACCTCACACCCCTCTTACAAAGTGGCTCCAAATAGATGACGTATCCGCGTGTGCCGCGTAAGGAATGCAGGAGAAATACGAAAAAAAACCCCCGAAAATCTGGCAGCTTCTCAAACCTTCCGCTTTTGATCCGCGCCCACATATATCTGAGCTAACTATTTCCAAGTAAACGATTATGAATAAACCCTGGGTAATGCAAGTTGTGCATTTGAACGTCCAACTTTCCTGAGACTAACTGTTTCTTACATACGCATGACAAAGTGCCGCAAAAGTTGGGAATTGTACGTGGTGAAAACTGGTAAGGAACTTAGGGCGGAGTCAGCGTTGTTAATCGAGGGGACGACATAACTGACTCGTCCGCGCTATAGTTCCCCAAGACCCCTCGACACATCCACCACGACGTTCGTGTGCCTTCTTACATTCACAACAGCTACTGATATAACGCCACAGCAAAGCTTTTTTTTTGGTGAAACAGATTTTAAAAAAATCTACATACCGTGCGACCCGTAAAAACAATAAATGTTAAACAGAATAAGTGAAAAACAAACAAGCTTGTATGATAATTATCGTGGAAATTACCTGCAAAAAAATCATTGACCTGACAATTTAATATTGTTACCGCAGTTATATTTCATGTATTGTGTTGTTAATACTGTATCTATCTCTGCATGTTATATATATCCAAAAGACAAAAATGCAAAAATGTGTTAAACCAAGGTGACAATGTACTAGATGCCAAATTTTGTGGTGGTCCAGAAATAGTCTTGAAGTCCCTAAATGCAAGTAAGAAACATGATCAACTTGGAGAAAAATTCAGCCTTATTTTGATTGTGACTTTCAAGACCAAGGACTTGCCAATTTAGAAAGCAACCATGAGCACACACTATAAAAAGCACTAAGGCGACTCGTGAAGTCGCTAAATGTAATGCGTATGCAGGTGGAGGTAAGAAATGTGATCAAGGTAAAGTTCAACCTTATTTTTATTGCGACTGACAAGACCAGGAACTTGTACCGTACGAAGCACCAAGGAGATACATTTTTGGCAAGGTGATATGAGGACAGAGCGTGTTAAATATAGTCTTCCACATCAGTTCTGCCTGCAAAGCCAAAGCAGACTGGCCAAAAGTCATTTGTATACATATATATATATATATATATATGTCAATCCGCAAGACGTGCTTTATGTCTCAATCGGATTGTGCATTTTACATTATTTTTGTATCTTTTATTTAAACGTTATCATCGTGAAACGATGGTTATGAACTTTGCATGATACGGGAGAGAATGTATACATATATATGTATGTATATATATATATATATATATATATATATATATATATATATATATATATATATATATATGTCAATCCGCAAGACATGCTTTATGTCTCAATAGGATTGAGCATTTTACATCATTTTTGTTATCTTTTATTTAAACGTTATCGTCGTGAAAAGACGGGTATGAACTTTGCATGATACGGGAGAGAATGTATACATATATATATATGTCAATCCGCAAGACATGCTTTTTGTCTCAATCGGATTGTGCATTTAGCATTGAATTTGAACAATTAAATGCACATTGTTTATTGCCGATTATCAGTTTCCTATCGCGTCGCGATCAACTCTGCTTGACACAATGCAGTATAAATTTTAGTCTACCAGGTGTTACCTCAATGGATTTTTTCTGTGTTAAACAAAGCTGACAATGTACTGGATACCAAAATTTGTGGTGGTCCAGAAATAGTCTTGAAGTCGCTAAATGCAATGTGTATACAACTAGAAGTAAGAAATGTGATCAAGGTGGAGAAAGATTCAACCTTATTTTTATTGCGACTTACAAGACCAGGAACTTGCCAATTGAAGCAACCACGAGCATGCATCATAAAAAGCACTTAGGTGACCCGTGAAGTCGCTAAATGTAATGCGTATACAAGTGGAGGTAAGAAATATGATCAAGGTGAAGACAAGTTCAACCTTATTTTCATTGCGACTGACAAGACCAGGAACTTGTACCGTACGAAGCACCAAGGAGATACATTTTTGGCAAGGTGATATGAGGACAGAGCGTGTTAAATATAGTCTTCCACATCAGTTTTGCCTGCAAAGCTAAAGCAGGTTGTCTACCTGCCATTAATATTGTGAACATTAAGGGAATTGTCGTTATTCCAGACCTTTCAATTGAAGTATACAACTGTTTTTATTGTTAAAATTGTGGTCAAAAATTTTATTTGTGTCACACCGGTGGACTCATCTTATATATGTGACCAGCAGCTTCTGACGTTAACGTTCATGTTTAGATCATGAATTCAAAAGTGAACTTTTCACAAGTGTTTTATAGTGAGGAATCTTGCGTTTTACTGTATACAACATTTATTGAAAATAATCTTTATTCACAAGAGTTACAATAACCGGTCCTCCATGTGTCTACACATCCCCAAGGACACATAATAGCAGAATAGTACAAAATATTACTGATTCTCCCTGCTTTTTGCTATATATATATATATATATATATAACCAATTTTTATTATATGAAATACCGGGGGATCCGGACTTGAGTGTTGGGTCGCCACACGCGTGAAAGCAGGCGGGCTGAGGCACTTCAAGACACGCTCGAGGAAGGTCATACATAATTCCCTGATAACTGGTGGTGATACTTTCATAAATTCATCAGTTAAGGGAACTTATTTTGGGCCCCACGAGATTAACCACTGGACTACATAAAACCCTTAGCAGGTACTGGGATGACAACCTACGGCAACTGATGGGAGGACGCCCGGAGGTTTTAAAGTTTTTTTGCGGTCTCCATCCCCCGTGTTCCAGTACCCCCAAGTGTATACTGGGATGACAACCTACGGCAACTGATGTGAGGACGCCCCGAGGTTTTAAAGGCTTTTTGCGGTGTTCATCCCCCGTGTTCCAGTACCCCCAAGTACATATACTACTGCCAATCATGTAGGCTAGAATCTGGCTAGTAGAAAATTTACTTAGCTTTGAGCCCTGAGCTTACTCCCTAAACCAATAGGCCGGTGTTGCCAATATTGCAACTTTTTTACAAGATTATTTTAATCCTTCTATGTTACCCTGTATTATTGTATTTATGAAAAGTCCAAAATCCATGTTATTAAAAAAAATATATATAAAATAACTCAAAACAAAATTTTAAAAAAAAAATCAAGAAAAGTATAATTTCATCCCAGATTGCACTAGATTGCATCATTAGAACATGGTTTGCCATAATGTCTAGGATATGTGAAAAATTTTGAGTTGAGTAGAAATATAACCCATACCTAGCCCAAATTTTGCACAAAAAGTGATGTAGAACAAGGAACAAATATCCTTCATGTCAAGCTCTTTTGAAGTGTAATTTTTTCTGTTTTGTGGGCTAAACCTAGTCTTTTCACTCTCTGGAAAATCTCACTTTTCCCACTGAATGTTGGCTACCCTGACAGGCTTAAAAGTAGAACCTTACCTTTACTATACAGTGAATTTATTTCATCCACAAGAGGCTGCATGAATACACTCATTGTTGGTTTTGAACATCCAAACCACAACCCTGCAAATATCCTGTTTTCCTTGGAGAATCTACGATACAATAATCATGATAATGAACATACATATATGTATGTATGTATGTATGTATATATATATGTGTGTATATATATATATATATATATATATATATATATATATATATATATATATATATATATATATATACAACATCTATATATACACAACATTGACAAAATTCTTTGTTATGAGCCTAGTGTGCTAGGTAGATGGACAGACAGTTGCCTCTACTCACATTTCACATTCTGTATGCATCACAATGGTAACATTACAGGCACAAGTATGTATACACATAAATGTTCATGTATTATTAAACCCCCCTTGACCCCTCAGTTTGTAATACATGTACCAAGCTTGACATCAACACTTGTCCCACAGCAACTTCTATCAATATTCTGGACAAGTAATTGGTTTATTCCCCCATAAGAACTAAACCTTTTTATTTGTTCTGATTAAAAATTTACTTGTCCTGGACAGTAAGACCTGCCTTAATGTGAAGCCCTTATGTAAATATTTAGCTTTACAGTGTACATACTATCTCTCTTTTCGCAGTGGATAGAATTTTTGTTTTGCGCTCCTTTTTTTCCACTTCAGAATTTGTTCAAAGAAGGAATGCTTTCTCCCCCTGATTGTGCTTTTGCTCTCTTCTGGATGCACAATGAAGGTCTGAAAATTTGTCTTCGGAAAGAAGAAAAAAAAGTCAGTAACAAAGACAGGGTATTGCTGTACTAAAACGTCTAATCATATATGTATGAAAGCAAATGAAATGTACCAAAATACATTTTTTTTTCTTCAATTGAAATATAATTGAACATTTGGTTCCCACCATTTGTTGGATTGTGGACTGACTACAATGAAATACTATTACTATAAAACAAATTCAAGAGTTATGAAGTACAATTTGTTTCATCCTTAATGTGGACATACAAACTGTGTGACTTGAACAGTAGTTGGCATCATTGATGCAAGGATACGGCTATATTTTCGTGGAATTAGATGAATAATTAATGTTAATCCTTTCAATGCCAGGAGACTGAGTCAACAGCTTTCCTATCTGTGCTATGTCATGGTTCATACAAGCCTTGAAAGACCCCACTGAGCTCTGCTCTGCAAGCCCTGCCTGGCGTCAGTTCTTGAACTGACTACCATTGATACCTTATGATTCGGACTTTGGGCCTCATTGCGGTTGACTTACCTAAATGCACATGCAACATCTGGTTATCTTTTTATTCTGTAATTCTTAGCTCTCCATACAATATAATCAATTGCTTGAATCACTACAGTTTATCCCCAAAATGAGCTTGTTTTGTAAGGCAGTCACGGTAGTGAATCAAGTGATGGATTATACTGTACGGAGAGCCAAGAATGTACAGAAAAAGATAACAAGTTATTGCGTGTGCTGAGGAAAGCACCAAAACTGTTGACCTGGGTCATTGTTTCTCATGGAAAATGTAGGCATGTTTGTTTGAATGAATTGCTTATAATGGAGAATTGGGAATCCTGTTTATAATGACTCCATTTCAAGACTACAACAGTTGTGATTTACTCAAACTTTGTACAATCTACAGTATTATTAAACAAACTGATGCTGTCATGTGACCCTCCTTGACATATATACCAGACTTTGGAAATTTTCATAATACTTACTCGACAAAACAACTTTTAAGATGTTCTGCTATGGGAATGTAGATGAAATAGGCTTGTTCTCTTCTGTGACACACTTTACAATTTTCAGACGATATAGTTCCACGGTATTCAAAACAGAATGAACAAAACTAATGTATCTGAATTGGTGATTCCAAGTCTTTGAAGAAACTATACAGATGTCTAAGTGATCCAATGCATAGATTTGGAGCCAAGCAATGCAATTCTATCAAGGACAACAAGCTCATTAAGGCTTCTCCCGTCAGCTGGTGTCTTATGGCATAATTGATAATCAGAACAAGACTGACGATTTGCATAATACTTGCTCCATTGTATAGTGGTTTGTCATGCTGAAGTTCTACAGGAAGAAAAAACAGAAAAAAAGTATTGCTCATTTAAATACCAACCATGAAATGATGTGGCTCATACATGCCCCAGATATCCATAATTTTCACCATTAACCACAAAAATGTCTGCAAAAATGTTTCATAAGTTCTACATGCAATTCATTACAAGCTTGCTCACTCACAGTGTCCTCCAAATGCACCCAGTTATCCACAGAAGCAACCAAATTATATATATATACATATATATTTTAATTTAATAAAATTATAATTTTTGCCACTCTAACCCTGTAGAAATTTCTGTCCCCCCTTAAATATATGACCCCTGTAAATAAAACCAATTGCACCACCTAGTGTGCCATGTGGGTACAGAGACAAAAGAAGAAGTAAAGTGTAAAATAAATTGTGTTCACTGATAACCCACACACAAGAAGGCATACATGTATGCATAATCCCTTTCACATGAGTGTACAGTTGTCATGGTTAAGTTCATTTAACACTTTAGTCCCTCCTTTGTCAGTACCTTAAGCTGTCCCAGCAACTGGGCCAGGGTACTTTTGTCACATGGCATACTACATGATGCAGTTAGATGTTTAAAGGTCATGTAAACTTACTAATAATTAAGTCTAGTTTGTGCACAACAAAGTCATTATTCTTATGATAGTTGCCACTAAATGTTCAAGAAACCATATGGAATGTACTGCACTGCAAAACATGCTTGAAAATGACAACCTTGACTTCTAAAACAACTGGTCTTGTTTAAAAGTGGTGAGCAACTCCACAATTCATCGAGACTACCTCGCTGGTCGAAAAATCATGTAAAATTGCTTATATGTCCATAAGGCAGTGCTTGTTAAATTCTATGCTTCGTGTCAGCTTCCCTCCTTACTTTGCATCTCCCTCCGTGTTGAAAGTAATGCAGGCTTTCAAGAAAAATTATACGAAATGTTAAAAAAATGTACTACATAAATAAGAAAACCTAGTTTTGTTAAAAATATTTTATGCTGTGTTTGCTCCCTCCCTCATTAGATTTTAGTTCTTACCTGACACGAAACATACAATCAATTACGCATGGCCTAATAAACAGTTTGTCATGTCTTGTGCCATTCGGCAAACATGCTTAACTTATTCGGAAACTTATTCTTGTGACAGTGGCAAAAAATTACCAGATTTCTTTTGGCAGAGAGGGTGTTTACTCTTCAAATTACAAAAACAGTGATCAACATGAACAGCTCGAGATTGATTAGAAACGAGCGACCAGTACGCATGACAAAATAGAGTAGTAGTATTATACAGAGACAAAGCTCAAAATCAATTATCATTAAATATGTTTAGTCTACAAAGGAAATTGAACAAGGTTAAACATTGAAATCTCAGAGGGTGCCGATCTGATGTAACACAGTAAGTTAGTTACTACATAATTTCGACCAGTTGTAGCTTCACCTACTTGTCTCCTAGACAAGTTGAGAATTCGACCAGTTGTCGCTTCAGCAAGCTGGATTTTCTCCAAGATGTGATTTGACGAGATGACATGCACCATAAGGGTCAATAATCAGATTAAAGTACTATTAACTACTTCATGTTTCCATTATGGGTAAATTCAAATGCAATAAATAAGCATAATTAAATGAACTCTAAAATCACTTTGTTTGGTATGCATGCTTCACAATTTGTGCTATTAATATGATGCAAGCATCTCTCCTTCTTTCCGTACCTTTTCTATGATGAACATCATCATATTGACCAGCGTGCCCGGCTCCATGTGGCTCACATTAATTATTTTAAACACTCTGGCTGCGATTTCATCATCAACAAAAGAGAAAAAAACCCAAACAGTGCAAATTTTCATTTGTTAGACATGATGCACTTTCAATCCCTCACTTTGTTCCCAACACAAATATCAGCGTAACATTGACTTCCCCATTTCCGGTCGGCTAAGGAAACTTCAGGTACATGGTGCCCATTGCTACAGAAAGCCTGATGAGACTAATAATATTAAACTTAAAGAGCATAAATTTAAAAGTAGCAGTAACAGGAGGGGATATGGTAATGGGCACCGTCAGTGTGTCCATCCATCCTTCCGCCCTTCCGTCCGAAACAAATTTTGTCCCACCCATATCTTCTACATTATTGATGCTACTTCTTCAAATTTTTTATGGTGGGTAGACCTTAGGTAGTAGGTATGCATAGGCACTGTGTTTTGTTTCTAGTTACTTGCATTAATTAATTAATTAATAAAGTTCGTTAAGCAAGACAAATTTTGTCCCGGTCATATCTTCTAAACTATTAATACTAGCCCTTTGAATTTTTTATGGTAGGTAGACCTTAGGTAGTAGGTGTGCACAGGCATTGTTTTCTGTGGCTAATTACTTCCATTAATTAATTAATTAACAAAGTTCATTAAGCAAGCTCAAGATACAATACGAATTTTGTCCGGGCCATATCTTCTAAATTATTGATGCCAGCCCTTTGATTTTTTATGGTAGGTAGACTTAAGATAGTAGGTGTGCATAGGCATTGTTTTGTGTGGCTAATAGCTTCCATTAATTAATCAATTAACAAAGTTTGTTAAGGAAGACAAATTTTGTCCGGGCCATATATTCTAAACTATTAATCCTATCCCTTTGAATTTTTTGTGGTTGCTAGACCTAAGGTAGTTGGTGTGCATAGGCATTGTTTTGTGTGGCTAATTACTTTCATTAATTGATTAATTAACAAAGTTCGTTAAGCAAGCTCAAGATTTGTCTATATTTTCTAAACTATTAATACCAACCCTTTGAAATTTTTATGGCTAATAGACCTTAGGTAGATATGGTAATAGGCACCGTCTGTGTGTCCGTCCGTCCATCCGAAAAAAATTTTGTCTGGCCCATATCTTCTACATTATTAATGCTACCTCTTCGAATTTTTTATGGTTGGTAGACCTTAGGTAGTAGGTGTGCATAAGAACAATTTGAAAATGTCCACCATGATTACTGTGAGCGGGGGATATGGCTAGCATCAGCGGCTACTTGTTAAAACTTCTGATGAAACTGCTTACGCCATGGGGGTACGATTTGTCGAAGCATATATATATATTTTTTTTTGGAAGGGGGGAGGGTGAATATATGAAGACTTATTGTTGGTCACTGCCCATGGACTTGGCTTGCATGAAACAATTAACGATGGGCTATGGTAATGGCAAATGCTACCAAAGATTAAATGTTAAAAGTAGCTAGGATACCTTCGTGGGGTGGGCTGGCAGTGGTGCTTCTATCTATGAAGTCTGTTTCACCTTCGGCACTCATGGAATCATTGTGCAAAGAAGTTTCACGGTGTTTACTTTCTTCATCCTCCATTTAGTCGTCTTTGGCGTTTCCACATCACCCAATTCATACTTTATTCATCCTCCATTTGGTCGTCTTTGGTGTTTCCACATCACCCAATTCATGCATTCTATAAGGTCCAGGTCTTTTCATATTTGTAGAGGGTGTTTCCATTGTTGATATTACAATATTGTGGTCATGATTTGTTTTTTTTGTATCAGTACATTGTTCAATGCAAAACCCCAGTATTATACTAATGAGAGTCCCAAATTCTGAGTTCTTGTGTACATCATGCCAATCATTTTTCGGACGAGTCAGGTGAGTTGAGCTGCGCGCTGTCTGAGTGCTCTGTGTAGGTCAACATAGATTTGTAGCTAGTTATCATTAAATTTATTGAGAAGTGAGAATGACTGAGCGAATCCAAAATATTAAGCTACAAAAAACAAAATGTATTTTAATCCATGGCATAAAACGTTTGTACACAATTTGTTTCATTGCAAGTGTAAACAAGTGAAATCAAAATTTAATTACGAGTGTGTGGATTATTAAATGAAAATCGAATGAAGGGGCGATATTATTACTGTGAATACGATTGGATGGATTGGGCTACGTCACAGAAAATGTGCTAAAATAAGCCAATCAGAGATGTCGTGTTGTTTTTGGCTTGGTGCATTCAAAATTATCGCGGCAAAGATACCGCCGAAAGTTGCATCGCAAGAACTGTTGTTTTCTGTTTCTGTGTGCATTCGGTTGGGATTACTGACAAATAACATGACAGAGCAGAGTGTCATTTTGTTGTACTGGTACAACAACGAAAGCAGCTGGTCAATTCAGAGCATTCGCACCATTTCATTCCCCAAAAAGGAATATTACGCTTACAAAGCCGGGGACCAGGTACTTGCCAAATGCTGCAGAAAGGGGCCTTACAAAGGCCTTCTAGCACAAGTTGCGGGTAAGTTTTCTTCTTTTACTTATTTTGCCTATTATGCATGTATTGTAAATGTGTTTCGTGAATGATTAATTTAGCGAAGACCGTCGATCAATCCCTGGAGAAGCATCGCAAGTTGACGTGATTGAATCCAGGCATTTGCAATCAAAAATAAATAATCGGCATCCCGTATTCAACCGGTACACGTCCACTTAGCCCCCAGTCCAAGTGGTAACCCATAAACTGTGACCCGCTGAGTGTGCCTCAGTTGGGTCGCACCCCATAATAATTGTCTTTGGCCCTCCACTTGTTGGCCGTGGTCCTGAAAAGGAGGCCAAGAAATCAAAACCTATCCCACAATCGCATCTTGCACTCAGCATGCCCACAGCCCCTGTCTATGTTGCCATAGACAGACTCGCGGGAGCCCTTATAAGGGCTACCTTCTCCCTTCCCCTTTCTCAGTTCCCTACACTGGCTTCAGACTCCCTCAACCCTAACACATTACTTCTTCTTTCCCAGCACTTCACCAGAAAGCCCTTAACTAACTCAATCCCTACTCCACTTCCTGGCGTATCTCCTTTCAACCCCAACATCCAGGCTAACCTATCACCCTCTGCCATGTTCTGAACTTGTTCTAGACTTCTACGTAATTCATCCTTCTCTTTCCACCCTTCAAACAGACTATCTCTCAATCCCTGATACTCTGAACACCACACAAGAGAATGATCTATTGTCTCATCCTCATCCTCCCTTCATATCTTGCACTTCCGATCGCTCCCACTGGTCCAGTTCTGTGTCCGTTTCTCAAGATTAATCTCTCCTGCTCTTCCATGAAATAATAACTTTGAACCCTTGCTACAATCCCAACACTTTCCTCTGACTGGTTTATCAAGCCCTCTGTATGCAATGAGTGTGCTCTTTTCCTCCACCCCTCGCTTCCATTCCACAACATGCTTCTCAGTAACCAACTTTCCTACGTACGTTTTCCACCACATTTCAATCTCATCTGGCCCCTTCAGATCATACTTCTCTGCCAACTTATTTATATCTGTCACCCACTTTGTCTTCTCACTAACTGCCTCAAGATACACCTTTCTGCACCACTTGTCTTCTCCTACATCCTGCAGATAGCCCAATAGTTCAACTTAGACTTTGCTATTCTATCCCTGACATTTATCCATCCAAGTTCACCTAGTACTGCTTCTGTTGCCACACATGGGGGAGCCTCTAGTATCCATTTTCCCATCTCTCTCTGTGCCTTTTCCAACCATTCTAAGTCTTTCTCACTTATTGAAATAACATCCAGACCATACAACATTCCTGGGACTGCTACCCTCTCCCAAAGAACTCTCCCTGTAAATGCCTTATTAAAACTATTCACTGCTGTTAGCTTTATCATACCCTTTGCTCTATTGACTTTCTGCTTAATTTTATGGACATGGTATCGGAATATGCCCTGGCTGGTAGCCTTAATGCTCATTCCCAAGTACTCATAATCATCCACTTCCCCTATTCTAATGACTTTCTCAAGTCCTTCTGGTATTTCAAACCTTCCTACCATCCACTTCTCTCCCTGTCTATGTTTCTGACCTAGAGTCATGACCTTACCTTTTTCTTCGCTGAACTCCAGCCTCCACTTCTCCCCATATTCCCCTGCTATCTTGAGCAAACTCTGCTGTTCATCCTTTGTGTTTGCCATCAGTACAATATCGTCTGCAAAAAATAGACCTGCCAACTTCTCATTTCCCACCTTTACACCTTTTCCACTCTCTAACAACTTATCTCCCAAATCTCGAGTCAACATTCAGATAAGGAAGCAAGTAAAGGTGATACGACAATTTAATCGAGTAAAATAAATGCACAAAAGATGAAGAACTAGACTTGAAAGCATTGGCGAATTCATGTTATCGATAGTGGTTCTGCTGATTGAAAAGCACATTCCGCTTTCAGTATTTCGATTCATTTTTACAGTATGTTCCACCCATAGACATTTTGCTATCTAGGTCAGTAGCAGTCACTATAGGTCGATGTGCAAGGCACGTCGACAATGACATGCAACTACTCGCATTGTGCCTTCAATTGACTTCTTAATAACAAAAACATTCCTCTGGCTGAATTACTTACAGAAGACAAACTTGAGCTGCAAGAGATGAGTTTGTTCCTTGATGCATTGATAAAGGAAGGACTGCCGCAGACTGGGGTAATAAAGCGGCTAGGATTCACTTGCCACATAGAAGACAAACCTGAGGAATTATCCATCAACCAAGGTATGTATCCTGTCCTTGCAAATTTTGACTTCCACATATTAAATTTGTCTCTGATGGAAACAGAATATGATAATGTTAAGATAGGCTGTGAAAGCAATTTTTGGTTTGCTTAACTTATTAGCCTTAGTGGGCAGTATGATTTGTTTAGTTTTTGCAGGACTCAATGATCTATTGCGTAAATTTTCTCGTCCTTCATTTTTGGGGATGAAGAACTATTATTAAGATTTTAATATAAGTAGGCCTGATATTGAAACATTTTCTTTGCAGCATTTTCATGATAGCAGTTAAACTTGATATTTTCTATATACGGCGCTTCAATCCTTTATACAATTTGCTTAGGGATTTACATTAGGCTGGCAGTGATTATCACAAATTCTTCCATAAAACCCTTGATTTAGATGTAAAGTGTGGAAAGGTATACATTTTCTGAAAGATAACAAACCGAAGGTCAGTCTTAAAATGTTAGTGGCAATGTTAACTTGACAATTACACAAAATATACCACAACTAATGATTCAGCTCAATAAATTTGGAACACAGTGATTTCAAATCTACAGCAAACTAAAGTTCATGCAATGAATCGAAAGTATGTCTCCAATTTAAAAAAAAAATGGTGAAGTTTTATCATGAGTCAGATAAAAGAAGCCCTCCTTCTACAGGTGTGTCATCATTCCAACTTTAAGCACCTGTATCTCAGAAACATCAACAAATATTTAAGATTTGAGACAAGTTTTAGCTCAGCTGCCCTGTCTGTCAGCTAAGCTTATCAGATATGGTCATCTGTCCAATGTCCACCCATCCACCAGCAATTTCACATTTTCAGCTTCTCCCAAACCACAAGCCATAGTCTCTTCACACTTGGTGGGGATGGATGTACCTTGGGCATGTCTCTACAAACTTTGTCCAAATGGTCACACTGGATTTTTTTTGTGTGTGTGCAAAATCTTAAAAAATATACAAAAGAGTTGGGCCAATTGCTTTGGAATTGCATAAGGACACGTCTGGGGACTTCTGAAACCACTAGTCAGATTCTGTTCAAACTTTGTGGTGATGAACCATAGGCACGTCCCTACCAAGTTTGTACATGTGGTCACGCTTCTGTGATTTTTTAGATTTTTCTTTATTTCTTGTTCATTTTGTTTGTCCAAATCTAAAAAAATTCAAATTGCTGGGCCTATTGCTTCACAATTGCATAGAGATACTTCTGGGGCCCCCTAGATCTTCCATGTTTTCAACAGGGAGCACTGCAATTTTTTAATTATTTATTTTATTTTTTTTTTCTATTTTCATGTCATTCGCTTTTTTCAACATCTCCAAAATAATCTCACAGATTAAGCTGAAACTTGGTGGAAATGTTCCTTGTGGAATGGTCGAACTAATTTATTCAATTCATGGTTTTACTGACTGTGAATTCCTGATTTTTAATAAATTGTTCAATTTGGATATTTATCCCTAAATTCACAAAATTTCTATTGATTACTTTGTCAATGGGAACTCCAATCAATGGTAATTCACATTTTCCACTTCTTTTCCAAAATGTTCATATCAGCCTGATTCACATAAAAATCGGTTGGGATGTACTGTTGATGAGTCCCTACCAAGTTTGTTCATGAATATGTTCACGTTCCATTGACTATTAGATCTTTTGTTAGTTTTTTGGCCAAATCTTTTTTATTTTATTTGCTTCAGAAACTAATAATCAGATTGCTTCGAAATTGCACACAGACACTCCCAGGCATGAGTGTTATACTTTGACAGTACAAAGATGATCATGACCTCATCTCCTAGGTCACAAGGCCACTTACATGAAGTTTACTGTTTACCTGATAAGTTGAGAACATTTCTAGTTAGGACTTTGATGTTGCATATGATGCATACATGTACCCTATAAGGTCTACACTACTGTTAGTGAGTGGCTGACCTTTGTTTCATTCCTGAGGGTCTCAGGGTCACTTTCATGATTTTTACTGCTCATTTAATTACCTTTTAACTATTTGAGCAAGAAAATTGGTATTGCAAAGAGTGGTTGGCTAATGAAGGCAACATTTAGACAGAAATTTGGTGACCTAAGACCTTATTCCCAAGGTCACAGGGCCTCTTATGCAGAGTTTGCTGTTCACTTGAGAACTATTTCAGGTAGGACTTAAATTTTGAAACAGCATATATGGCTGTGACTCTGTGCAGGCCACATTTGGCCAGTACATGAGTGACCTTGACCCCATTCCCAAAGTCCAAGAGTCACACATGTTAATTTTTCTTTTAACTTGATAACTGAAGACTATTTGTGCTTAGTGATTTTTAATATGATAGTGATACAGTGTTAGAGCCAAACTTGGAGTGTATGGGTGTACTGTGTCCTATCCTTAGGCTCACAGGGCCACCAGTGTGATGAATTTGTAGTGTCAGCTGGGCATGGCCTGTTCATACAGGCCTCTGGTTTTTTATTTGTAGTGTGTTCCACAGTTTGCCAAAAATTTGTTGCCAAAATATATGAAAATGTGGAAGCTGAATCGGAAATTTATATAAAAAGATGACCCTCACTTTTTCACACTTTCATATTTGCGGTACAAACATTGCATCCAAGGATCATCATTACAGTGCCTAGCAGAAATGTTCTGTTTGTATATTAAAAATGTAAGTGTAATGTAGTGTCGTTTTAAGCTAATTTACTGTTATATGCTGAGAAGTATCATCTAACACTGAGATCACTGATAGTCCGAACGTATATCCTTAAGAGGTGTTGGCTTGTAATAAATAGATGTGCATTGGTACATGTATCTGCTTTTTACTGCTTCAATATGTGGTACATTTAATGGTGTAGAGGTGATGGCTTTTAATATCTATATCAGTTGTACAGTGGTACATTTGCTGCTTCAATGTGTGGTACATAAGTGGTGCTATTTTAAAGTTAAATACATGTTGGTGGTGTCCATAGTAACCAGGGACCGCTCTAGCCAATAGCCAATTAGCCAAATGCTCAGGTTTCTTGAATTTGGCTAATGGAATTTGTAAATGGCTTATTTACTTTAATATGAAATATTGCAAGCCATGGTTGAATTTTTAATTTTTTTTGCTTTAATTCTCCAATTTGGCTAAGGATTTTGAAGGTCTACATCGGTCCCTGTTAGTATTAGGCAGTATTTGGGAAACTGGGTGTGCAAATGTCTTTTTCCTGAAAATTGGGTGGGCAAGCACATCTTTGCTATCTATTGCATGATGTATTAAAAATCATGGTGTGCATTTGGGAAACTGATTGGGCAAAACTCACCTGCGTGGCTGGCTAGCTAATACACTGGTGGTGGCTATAATGTGCTGATGGAAACTGATGTTCACTACACTTAACAGTTAACCTCTTCAGCGTGTTCAATGCTGGTCCCAAATATTTCAGGACCTGTTGTGTACCCTCTTTGGCCAGACCCGAAAACATCTAGGACCCACAAGACCTACAATATGTTTAGTTTGGAGCAAAAGGCTTCTTATGTGAAAAATGACGACATGTGTGACACATGCAGCCTTGGATTTTAAACTGCCATGTGGATGTGATTTAATTCAAATCACTTTTATGAGAATTGGTTTGGTAATGAAAATTGATTTCTGACTTAAACATTTGCCAGATAATTGACCATTTTACAAATAAACATTGTTGCATTAGTATAGCGTTCTTATGACTCACAATGATCTGAGATCATTCATTCTGTTCGCTAAGCTGGCTCATGATCTCAGATTTACCACTCATAATTAAAATGATATACTGGCCCAACTGTGCAATCGTCTATTTGCAGTACATACGTGTAGGAATATACATACTGTATGTGTAGAAATGTTTTGCATGCAAAGTAGAGTGTATTCCTTAAACATGGAAAATTTCACAGAAATCAGTTTTGCATTATCCAAAGCAGTGTAAAATAAAATTGCACAGAAGAGTTTGTAGTCCTGTATGCAAGCCTAAGTCCCCTGATAAACATGCTCTAAAAGCAGCTTTTGTCCCCTCTGTACATATAATTTGCACTCTCTGCTACAAACAGGAATTTTTCAGCCATTTCCTGTCACAAAAAACTCCAGTGGCCATACTCACAAAGAGTTTAATCTGATCCTGAATATATTCATAATATTGAAATGGATGTGCTTTTGGGCCTTGAACTACTGAATCATTGGCCTTCTGTTTGATCAGAACTTGCAAGATTAATTGATTTTGTTCTCCTCTGTAATTTGAACTTTGGGATTAAAGTTTCAATTTCATTACATCAATCTTGATAAATACCCCCCCCCCCGCAAACAAAGTTTGGGGGTATACTGTTTTCAGCTTGTCTGTCTGAATGTCTGTCCATCCGTAGCAGAATCCTTGTGAGCAGGATATTTCCTAATTCACTGGCTGCAACAAACTCAAATTTACATCAATTGTACCTTGATACTATTTCTTGATGTGATTAGATTTTGGTGACCAGTCACCTTGACATCATTTTCAAGGTCACAGGACCCATATACGTATCCAAGCTTGCGAGCAGGATATTTCTTGATTCACAGGCCGCAACAAACTCAAATTTACCTCAATTGTACCTTGACACTATTTCTTGATGTGATTAGATTTTGGTGACCAGTCACCTTGACATCATTTTCAAGGTCACAGGACCCATATACGTATCCAAGCTTGCGAGCAGGATATTTCTTGATTCACCGGCCGCAACAAACTCAAAGTTACCTCAATTGTACCTTGACACTGTTTGTTGATGTGGTTAGATTTTGGTGACCTTATTTAAGCTACGACTGTTCTAGTTTTATCCAGATTTTAATCCTTGATCAAAAGATTAAATACGGGATAAAACTAAGATTGGTTTAATAAAATGGAATTGTAAATATAGCTCTATAAATCATATTGTAGCCAAATGCGTATATATCACATATATTGGCTAATCCTCGACGTTTTGATCAAACATCAGGCCAAGGATTCAGTAGTTTAGGGCCCAAAGCACATCAATTTTAATTTTAGGCTTTAAGTCAGGATCATATTGATCAAATTCTTGGTGAATACAGCGATTGGTTATCTTGTCAATAATTTTTGTGCAAATTGTGAAGGATACATATGGTGTGAATTCAAACATGGCCTTTTTGTGATATCTAAGCAATAAGTCTCAAGCACAACATAAAAAATTGCTTTTAGTATTGACCAAAAAATGTGAATCTTTAGAATAGATTGGACTGTCTGCCTCTGTTGTATTTGGTTTCTGATTCGGCATTGTTTGATCCAGTAGGCTGCACCCTCATTTTTGGCTCAGGCAGTGTATACCGCTTTCAGCATAGTCTGGCGATCGGCGTGATTTCCTCCATCCACAATTCACATTTTCTACTTCTCCAAAACCAATGGGCAGATTCACTTCAAATTAGGTGGGGGTGTACCTTGGGTAAGTGTCTACCAGATTTATTCAAATGGTCATGCTCCAGCAATTTTTGGATTTATTATGAATTTTTTTGTTCATTTTTTGGTCACATCTTAAAGGTCTTTTCCAAAACAGCTAAGCCAATTCCTTTGAAATGGCATAGGGACACTTCTCGGGACCCAAAGACCTGATGTGTTCAAGAGGCGGAACTGTGATTTTTTTCATTTTTTTAGCTCAGCTGATAAGTCAGCTGAGCTTTTAGGAGGGTAGGCTATCCGTTATCCATCGGTCGTCCGTCCACAATTCACATTTTTGACTTCTTCTACGAACCGTCAGCCAGATTCACTTCAAGCTTGGCAGGGATGTGCCTTGGGTAGGTCTCTACCAGGTTTGTTCAAATGGTCATGGTCCATTGATTTTTGGATTTTTTATGGGGTTTTTTTTGTTTGTTTTTTGGGGGGGCAAGTCTTAAAAAATCTTTTCTGAAACTGCTCATCCAATTGCTTTGATATCACACAGAAACACTTTTAGGGAGTCTTAGCTTTGAATATGTTCACCAGGTGGCGCTGCATTTTTTTCAAATTTTTTTATGATTTTTTGTGTGCTACTGCTATTTTCGACTTCTTCTCCAGAACCGTCACTCAGATGAAGCTGAAACTTGGTAAATATGCTCCTTGTAGAAGGGTCAAAGAAAGTTGTTCACCATGTGGTACTGCTGCGGATTTATTGATTTTTAACGATTTTTTAAATTCGGGTACTTGTTGATCAATGCACCTTTCCTATTGTTTACTATGCAAGTCAATGGAGATTCTGATGCTAATTCACATTTTTGACTTCATCTCCGAAACTGTTGTCCAGATTAACTTCAAACTTTGTGGCAATGTTCATTGGGTGGGTCTCTACCAGATTTGTTCAAATAGTCATGCCCCATTGTTTTTTTGACTTTTTATGAATTTCTTTGTTCTTTTTGGGGGCAAATCTTAAAAAATCGCAAGGGTATATGTGCATGTCAGCTGAGCACAGCACTGTCACAGTCCTCTTGTTTATGAATTTTTGTGTCTTTTTGCTATTTTTGATATCTACTTAAGACCATCATCCAGATTATGCTGAAACATGGCAGAAATTTCCTTGTGGAAGGGTTAAAAAAAACGTGACATTAATGTGGATGCCTGATTTTTATGCATTTTTCAGTTCTCGTGCCTATCAGTTAAAATGTTCACATTCCTATTGATTACTATGTAAGTCAGTGGGGCTTGCTATGGTACATATGTAGCTGACCTTTTTAACTTCACCAAAACTGCTGGCCAGATCTTTAAACTTGGAGGAGGTATATCTTTGGTGGGTCTCTACTAGGTTTATTCAAATGGTCATGCTCCAGTGATATTTATGTTTTTGTGGTTTTTGTGTGTGTGTCTTCATGTTTTTGGTCAAATCTTACAAAATCTTCTCCAAAACTGCTCGGCCAATTGCTAACAGTGGCATTTCCTTTTAAGGCCGGCTTTTTGACTTGGACAAAGGAAGCAAACACAAAGTTTGAATTACATCTACTTTCTTAGTTTTGATCATAAAGATTTGAAATTTGTTGCAGTCTCATTGTTATGACTTATGTCAACCAGTAACAGATGTCTCAGAATTTTTATCGTGTACTTTTAGTAGATTTGCAGGGAGAGCCATTCAAATGCCTTAGATGTCTGAATGGGTTGTCATACTCTCAGTTTCAAGGGCTCCTTACTCAAGAATGATATGTACAGAAAGAAAAAACTTCAACCAGATTTTTTTGAAGCATCTTTACTCCATGTTTCCAAAACATTTTTTCAAATAGAGTTATGAATAAAAAAAGTAGATGTGACTTTTGTTAGAAATGGAGAAGAATTGTACATGATTGTTATATAAACACAAAATATCACAAACTACTTACACCGTTAAATTTAGAATCCCACACTTGTTAGCATTAAGAAATATATGCACTTTGTCGTACTTTACATGAAGATTTTTTGCACTGTTAGGCCATTTGTGAACTTCACTCGTAACGTATCATAATCATTAATTTTGCACATAAAATGGTAGTATGAACAGCATGAAATCAAAATAAGCACAAAAAATTCTGGATATATACATTATTAATACATATTCCTACACATACATGTATTTACTGGCCTTGTATCAATCCATAAAACCAAGAGAGTTGACCCGATCTGATTCAATAAAACATCTCTGCAGTGGTATCCACTTAAGTCTGAAGTGGATACCACTGCAGAGATGTTTTATTGTATGTGTATCATATTTGTCATGGATCATGATTTCAGCAACAGTAGAGACAAGTGACACTGTGGCTGGGAAAAAAGAGCAGGAAGTCATTGTCCCACTGAAGACGGTGATAGAAGCCTCAGGCCTGAGGGAAAAGAAACGTGTGACTGGTAAAGTATTTATTTCAGGCCTACTTGAATCTTTTCAAGAGAACATTTATGGTGTTTTTTATCATGGTATTACCCAGAGGGGTATCCATTTGTTTCTAGGATACCCTGATACTGGTTATGTCATGAACAGCCATATACATGTAAATGCAGCCTTCCTGATCTATTTTGTGCCTGTCACATACTTGTTTGTTTGTAAATTGTGTGGAAGTAAACTTGGTTCCAGGTTATGGTGGAAAAAATAAGGTACATGTTTCACAGTACCTTATTTTCTCATGAAAACCCAGACTAACAGTTTGTGAGGAAGCAGTACATTTACCTTTTGGGGTTAAGGCTTTGCTGCATGGATTAAAATACAACTTGAAGAGGAGAACTTACAAAATACCTGCTAGCCCTTGATCTAAAATTATATGCATGCATGAATGTTCAGGGACTGGTACATTATTATAAAAATGTGTCCATTTTTAGCTCAGCTGACTTCTCAGTCAGCTGAGCTTATCTTATGGTCCCCCGTCTATCGTCAACAATTTACATTTTTGACTTCTCAAAAACCATCGGCCAGATCCACTTCAAACTTGGTGAGGATATGCCTTGGGTAGGTCTCTACCAAGGCTGTTCAAATGGTCACAGTCCAGCGATTTCTTTTTCTTTTTTTTTTAATGATTTTTTTTGCTTCCAAATTGCATAGTCCTGAACAATTCTGGGGACCCCTAGACCTTAATTTGTTTAGCAGGTGGCGCTGCAATTTTTTTCTATTTTTTTAATGATTTTTTGTTTATTTACGCTTTGGAAGATACTGCTGTGGATTCCTGATTTTCAACGATTTTTTCAATTCGGGTACTTATCGGCAAATGCACCTTTCCTATTGATTACTATCTAAGTGATCGGGCATTCTAATGCTGATTCATGTTTTCAACTTCTCCGAAACCGTCAGCCAGATTCACTTCAAACTTGGTGGCAATGTACCGGGGATCCTTCTCTACCAAGCTTGCTCAATTGGTCACGCTCCAGTGATTTTTGGATTTTGTTATGATTTTTTTTAGTTTTTTTTTGGGGGGGGGGGCAAATTTTAAAAAATCTTCTCCGATACTGCTGATCCAACTGCTTTGATATCACACAGGAAAACTCCTAGGGACTCCTAGTTATTAATTTGTTCAATAGGTGGGGCTGCAATTTTTTTCTATTATGTTATGAATTATTGTGTGTTTTTGCTATTTTCAATATCTGTTCAAAAAGCGTCATTCAGATCAGGCTCAAACTTGGTGGAAATGTTCCGTGTGGAATATTTGAAGAAAGCTGTACATTAGATGATATTGCTGTGGATTCCTGAGTTTTTAACGAATTTTTTAGTTTAGGTACTTATTGGTAAATGCACACATTCCTATTGATTACAAAGTCAGTCAATGGGGCATGTAATGGTTAGTAACCTTTTTCACTTCTCTAAAACCACTGGCCATATCTTCTTCAAACTTGGTGGGATATACCTTGGATGGGTCTCTACTATGTTACTTTAAATGGATATGCTCCAGTGATTTTTGAATTTTTATGATTTTTTTTTTCCAAATGTTAAAAAATCTTTTTTTTTTTTTTCTGAAAATGATAATCAGATTGCTTTGAAATTACACACGGACACTCCTGGGTATGAGTGTGACACTTGGACAGTACATGGGTGACTTTGACCTTATCACAAAGGTCACAAGGCCACTTACATGAAGTTTACTGTTCAGTAAGTTAAACATGAGAATACACCATCCAAGTCCAGGAGCTTGTGATAAGTCAGAGAGGAGGCTCCCCCCCGACAAGTTTCACCCTTCTCGGGCTTCCTCAGGGGTAAGGGAGGCTCAGGGATAAACTTTATTTGCTACTAATACATTAAAAATGTACTGTTCAGTTGAAAACTTAAGAATTTTTGGAGCTGGGACTTGATGTTGAATATGGTGCATGTCTGCTGTGAAAGCTAGACTTCTTTTACTGTGTAGATGACCTTGATGTCATTCCCAAGGTCACAGGGTCTCTTTGATAATTTTACTGTTCATTAAATAACTTTAAGCAAATGTGAAAAGGCAAGTAGACAAGGCAGTAACAAGGGGCTGGCAGGAAAATTCTTTGTCCTGCTGTGGTAAAAAAAACTTTAACACCGATGTGAGAATAAAGGCACTAAAATGCATGTTGGGATGAGCTCGATACAATTTTTTTTAAAAATAACTTTAAACTGTATTTGAGCAAGGAACTCGATGTTGCAAAGACTGATGGTGCTCTATGAAGGCCACATTAAGACAAAATTTGGGTGACGTTGAGCCTATCCCCAAGGTCGTAGGGATTATTATGCAAATTATACTATTCACTTGATAACTTGAGACCTATTTCAGGCATGACTTTGAAATTGCATATGGCTCTGGCCCTCTATGCAGGCCATATATTTAGCTAGTACATAAGTGAGCTTGACTTCATTCCCAAGGTCTCAGTCACATTTGTCAACTTTTCTGCTTATTTGATAACTGAAAACTATTTGTGCTTAGACAGTGATGTTAATATGACAGTGACACTCTGTGAGAGCCAAACTTAGAGTACTGTATTATCCCTTTTACTCGCCCCTGCCCTCTTAAGTGCCCACTCCACTTTTTCATCCCTAAATTTGTGAAATTTTGATTTTCTTCCCTTTTAGATAATTTGTGAGAATATTGTTCCAAAAATCAAAATATAGATATATATGTTAGAGTTCCTTAAGTTAAATTTCCTAACCATCCCGGGTGCTTAAAAGGGATAATACGGTATATATGGGTGACCAGTATCCTATCCTTAAGATCACAGGGCCACTAGTGTGATGAATTTCAAGGTCAGCTGAGCACAGCCTGTTCACACAGGCCTCTAGTTTTCTTTTACGCACAGTCTGTGCAACTGTTCAACATACTTTTGCAATTTAGATTTGTCATGGCTTTGGACAGGATTCATATATGTGCAGTTCACTAAAACGGTTTACATGTATTTGAAAAGTTTGACACTATGCTTTGGCTGTTCTTCGGCATTGAAAACTCGCTGTATTCAGTGCTTGGCTTTTGTATGTTGGCCTTATTTTATTGTGTACGACCTAATGATCTTACATGTGTTTGGGAACATGCATTACACTAAGTATCAGGCTTTTTGCAACCTATCAAAAATCAGGTTTCATCCTTCCCAAAGACAACATCCTATGTCAGAATATGCTGGGTTTTTTTTTTTGCTGCCGAGTGGTACCAGCAGTATGTGGTCGCTGCTGCCAGGAGCCACACTGCCTTTTTGTGGTCACATCGCTGGAACACTGCTGTCAATTTCTCTAAATTTACCTGCAATGACAGGTCACTCTGCTGTATTGGCCACTTTTTCTGAGCAGAAATGGTGACCACATACTGGAACTATTTTATATTGTTCGTCAGCAAAATTTGCATAGAAATCAACAGCTGGAAGAAAAATTAAGAAAAGAAATGAACATACACAGGGTATACATCTCAGGTATGCAATACCTATAACATGGTCTTTGTATAAACCCATTGGATCCCAGTGTCATAAACATGATAAAGTGATCTAAATGAAATTTTGTCAGTACATGTTCTGAAAGAGATACATCAATTCTAATGTGTGAGAAACAAATCTAGCCCTAGGTGCTGTCATTCAGAATGAGTCATTGAAGCAAGGGTGTAGTTCATTGAGGTATGTGTACAGGTAATCTATGATAATA
This sequence comes from Hermodice carunculata, assembly GCA_964020975.1. Lineage (NCBI taxonomy): Eukaryota > Metazoa > Annelida > Polychaeta > Eunicida > Amphinomidae > Hermodice > Hermodice carunculata. Next base: position 13,009,387 of record OZ026612.1, on the reverse strand, counting down.
AAATAGTGTCAAATGTTATACAGTAGCTGATGTTTTCAGCATCAATTACAACAAGCAGGACAAACCATTCTGGAAACAAGGTGAAGAAGTCTATTGCCCCAAAGAGTGCTGTAAAAGTAACCAAAAACACAAAGAAAGGTCTGAAAGGTAAACTTTTTATATATTTATTTATTTATTCATTTATTTGTTTATTTTTTGGCATCCACCAAACTAGAAAATGTGTACAGTATGTGGCAGTGTATGTAAATTACTTGATTTCTACCAAGAAAAAGTTGTCACATGCAGGCACCTTTGATGGGAGATGGTGTATGCGACCACTGTTATGAGAGGTCACCAGTGGCCGTATTCATAAAACCTAAGTTAGTCCAAAACTTGACTGCAACTGGGGTAGCAATGAATTGTATCGGTTCAAATTACAAAGTTATCCTGGTTACAGTTCAATTTTAAACTCAGTTTGCTTTATGAATATGGCCACTGCTCTTTGTGGCCACATTTTTCTGGCTACAAGAGTAACAATTCTTGTTAATCTGCTGTGAGCAGCCATCTGCTGTTTAAAAATCTGTAATTGAGAATGCTGAACACCAGTAAGCCTTAACTTGGAAAAAGAGAGCCACTTGTAATACATGCATCATAATTTTTTCGCTCATATTGAAGGTTTTTCTATATGGTTAGTCTACTAAGCAACTTTCCAAATTTCTAGCCTTGTCTTGGGCATGTGAAGTTACCTGCAGTTAATTTGATGTTATCCAAATTTAAAGTTAGATGACAAATGAGCCACTTAATAATACTCTGCTGCTTTGCATACAATTGGAACTTTATCCTTGCAATCAAACATGGGCAGAATGATTTTTTAGCAGGCCAACCAAAAGCTGTCAATCATTTTGTCTAGATAGGGAAAAATGTTTATTTGTTCAACTGGTGCTTGTGACAATCCAACATGATCACTGAAGCTTGGTATGTAATGTAACTTATATCAAAGCAGCTTGCAGTAAACTGAATGTATCCAATGTTTAGCACACATAAACAACATAAATGTGTTGGCTCCTATCTGCCATTTAGACCCATTTTTAAAAACAAAGGAAGAACAGAGGTTCTATCTTTGGGATGTGAATTGAAAAGAGCTTTGATTTATATTGTAAAAACTGGACCAACTGGCTTTAAGATTTACTCAAAAGCTAGAGGCAAGCTTGTTTTTGATTTGGGGGGGGGGGGGGGCTAAGGCAGAGGATGTTTCATGCTGTATGCTTAGGACACTCACCCCCACAACCTTCCATCTTGTGTATTTTTAGTTGTCTTGGGACTCCCACCCCTGCACTAGTAGCCAGGCTGTTTGGGAGAAAGAAATAAAAAACAAAGAAGACAGCACATTTTCTGCTCTTAAAAAAGCTTACACAACTTTGGGCACTGTGTACTCTGTCTTCTCCTTCAATATGTGTCATGACGAAAGTTAAATTTATCCAGCAATTTGCTCTGTCATGAAAAAACAAAACAAAACACAAAAACAATGTAGCTTTACAGAAATTAACTAAATTAATTTATATACTAGTTCCTTTGGGTTCAGACTTTTGATATATATTTTTAAATTGAACCCCCCCCCCCCAAAAAAAAGCCAGCTATAATTACTAAATATAACCCACATTGTTGATTGAAAACTTTGCATCAGATGGGACTGGTTTACCTGCATGTGGATAGTTTTACTATGTCATATAAACAAGTCAAGTAATATGGGAAATGTACTTCTGCATGACATGATGCTGTATTTTTATTTGGAATATAAGTGTAGATTTGATTAGGCATGCTGTACACTGAAGTAATGTTGACATTATTAATATATATTGCAGGGTCTGAGTCTCTGGTGGAAAATGAATTAAAGAAAATAAAACTGAATGATGCTGAAGCCAAGAAAGACCAGGCGAGGATAACGAAAGAGAAGAAAAAAGAAATAGTGGCACAACTGGATGAGATGATACTGAATGTGGAAAATTCTGTATCAGAAGCAGATGCATTGGTGGATTCTGATGAAGAGTCGAGCACTTCTATCATGTCTATTAAAATTTCCTCAGATGATGACACACACCCAGCTGTGATGAAAAAGAGGACAACTCACCTAAACTTCATTCCAAAGGCTATCCAACTGTGGCCCAAAAGGCCCGAGGAACCACAAGGTCCCTCAGTGCCAGTTGTGCGATTCGCTAAAATTTCTAAATGAAGATCTCCGCAAGAAATGTGACCAACAGGCCAGTATGATAAAGGCACTCAAAAGTGAACTTCATCAACTGAAACAAAATGGTGAGTTATATATGTTTGCTTCCTTAACAGACTGATTTCTGTTTCTTTTTGTTTTAAAGAATACATGGAACACTGGCTGTTTTCCAGGAAGGAATTTTGTCTAAACTATGTGAATATATGCACACACTATTACAGTACAGAATGAAAAACATCTTCACTTCAAATTTCAGCAAAATTGTAAATGAAATGTACCAAGCAAATTTGTATGTACCGCAGTGTTCTCCACAAGGGGTTTTGGCAGGGCAGGCCGCCCACATACAGCTGAAGACCTCCCTGTCATATTAATAGTGAGCGCCTGGTCACTATGACTGACTGGACTGCTGTTTCCTATTCCTTGGTAAATGATGAAATGTTTGGAATGGACCAGATTAAATAGCAGTAAACATAGGAATGGTCTGGAATGGACCAAAAAGACACACAAGTTTCAGGACCGCCCTGGCAAAGTTTTCCTGTGGAGAACAATGGTACAGTAGTACCTCCCATTTAAGACCACCCCTTTCTGCCAGCCAAAAATGGTCACATACAGCAGGTGGTCTTAAATTGCAAGTACTACTGTATTCACATAAAATTGTGATAAGCAGGTTCAGTGTAGTCTTCACAGTAAAATCTCGCGGATGTATGACTGTTCGTTGAATGCCACCTGGTCTAATCACCTTCCCCTCCATTTATATATTTTCACCAACCAGACAGCCGCTGTAATATAACTTCTGTCGAGTGTACATTAGGACTAATGCAATTTTGCCTACTGACCTCTTGGTCTAAAGTTTTAAAAGCTAAAATTGATCAAAAATTTCTGATACATTGTATCTGTTGTGATATCTTTTGAACGATAACAATGGTTTGTGGGGCACATTTTTTCATTTCTCTTTAGCGTTTAAATTAAGAAGAGGTAACGTATTACTATATCATAGGAAGCTCTTTATACAAGCAATAGGAAGATATATACTAATGGAATGTTGGAGAAAAATATAGGGCGTAATATGCTGATATATGAAACAGGAGTATCAGAGCTCTTTCACTTTAACACAGGTTTTAATTTACTTTTATCATGACTGTGATAATTTTTTTTCCAGCAAGCTCCTACCAATATTGCAGAGGGAACTGTCATTCAGATTATTGAATTATGACTTTGTTCAGATTTTATGAAGGAAAATGTTAAAAACAATACTAAGTTAAAAACATGATTTTTGACTTTATCTCATTCCACCCTAATGACACTTTTTCCCGCTAATATCTAAATGTCGTCTGCTAATGGTATATTACTAATTTAGGGATTATTTTTCAAAATTGTGGATGAAACTTGCATGGAAGATCATTCCAAATTATATGCCCATGGTCCACAGCTTTCCCTGGCGCACTCTGGGTGCATTGTGCCCAGAGCACGCCAAGGAAAGCTGTTGACTCAGTCTTCTATCAGGGTGGAATGAGTTAAAATGCTCTAAATCTAAAACAAAAGCAAGTTTTTAAAAACTGGATGACGGTTCCCTCGGCAATTTTGTCTGGAGCTTCCTGACAAAAAATATGTAAGTTGCGATTAAAATAAAATTTAAACCCATGTTAAAGCAAACCAACTCCTGTCTCACATACCTGCCTATTGCACTCTGTATTTTCATCTGACATTTAATTAAAACACATATTCAAATTGCTTGCATAAGTGGCTTTCATATGATATATAGTTTGTAAGTTAACTCTTATTAGTTTAAACGCTATAGCGAAATGAAAAAATGTGCTCGCCAAACCATTGTGAGCTCTTAAGACCGCCGCAGGTGCTGGGGTAGATTGTTGCATCATCTTTTTTGTGTATAGGGATGACCTTAGCAATTTTAAGTGTGTCTGGGAAGATGCCACTGTTTAACATTTGGTTTATCATAATAGTTAGAGGCTTAGTGAGAGTGTTTTTGATGAACTTTAAAGTCTTTGTGGACATACCATCGTGGTCACAGCTAGTTTTAGGTTATTTATTATTTTTTCAACAATTTCTTCATGGCTCATATTGACAAACTGGCAATTAAACTGTCTAAAAGTCTAGGTGTCCTAAACAAACTCAAATATATACTTCCCATGAGTGCCAAATTGAAAATATATCACTCTATATTTCTATCACATGTAAACTATGGCATTTTAGCATGGGGCTTTAAATGGGACAAAATCGAGACAATAAAGAAAAAAATTTTGCCGGTCCTAACATGCAGCCAATATAATGCACACACTGACCCATTATACAAAAGTCTGAAACTACTTAAGGTTAAAGACATATTCACTATCTCTAACTGAAATTTTATCACAACTATATAAATAATATACTTCCTGGCAATTTGCTACAATTTCCTTTACAACAAAACACAGCTAGGCAAACATACACTACCAGAAGATCTCAAAACCTGTACATCTTGAGACATAACCATACATTTGCCAAAAATTGTCTAAGATTTGACATGGCCAACACAATAAATAAATTGATGCTTGTATTAAAGAAAAAAATATATTCCCAAAGTCTAAAGGGTATGGCTAATTATGCCAAAACAAAAATGATTGATAAGTATAAAGATAGATGTACCATACCAAATTGTTACATTTGTGTGAGAGCCAATTCTAGTCACCTTGTAAATCAATGATAAACTACCCCCTACTTTAATTGTTCTGCACTGCGCCTCAAAATGCAACTCCCAACCAATTATTGCTTTTGTTTACCTAAACATGTAATTGTAGTCTGGCAACAAAATTCCTTATCGGGTGGCTCTCACGATAGCGGCAATGTTTTGCCTTAGTGAGAGTCTCCCTGACCACTAACTGTACCCTCTGAAATGTTCACATATGAAATTGTATATTGGTCGAATAAAATTGTGTCTGAGTCTGAGTCTGTGCCATGGCCGATTGTGCCTCAACACACCAGGTTTTCTTGGTCTGAAGACATGGCAAATTTATGTGAAAACCAAAGGGAAGTCCTCTATATATTGCCAAATGAAAGAATTGAAACAATGAAAGGAAATTAAAGGAACCAAGCGGGAAAAGTAAGTTTGTTTTTCTCATTGTTTTTTGGCGGCCTTACTTGTCAATGGAAATGCATTAGACTAAACTGTGACAAGTCGAAATGGCATTAAACTTACGGGTGGTTAGACAAAAGAGCCATCAGACAGAATATGCAATAGACGGGAGAGTATAGGTACGACTGACTGGTGTTATACAAATTGTTGTGCACCGAAATCTGGTATCCCACTTCAATACAATACATGTCTACATATATATTGATCTTTGGATTTTGAACTTTTATAGGTGTGTGAATCCTCTTTTTCTTCTAAAGAATATTCTGTTTGCTTCAGTATTCTTAACTCTTTCAGTGCCATTTCTGAATAAAGTTGGAACAACTTAATTCAAACTGCTCTGAGGTACCATAAAGAACAGGTACTAAATTTGTATTCCTGGTAAAAAAACCTTTTATTCAAGTTTCAGCATGTTTGCAGTTCCAGAGAAGAGATACGTCCTGTTGAACAGCTTTTTTCTCGATAGGCTCATTGCATCTTGAGGAAAGCTGCTGATTCAGTTGAATTTATAGCTTGGCAACCAAAGAGTAAAAAGGAAGAAAATAAAAAAATACTTGCTATGCACGTAACTCTCATTTGTCCAATATGATTGGTCTAAAAATGTTTCGCTAAAATAATACTGGTTTCAGCTCCAGAGGATTCCCGAGACACTGAGAGCTGTGACGCAAGGCCCAAACCAGGCTACTACACAGCAGCATTTGGATCAAAAAACAAGGCGAGTTATAGGATCTTGCAACCCATAATCTTTTTGTCCTGTGTTTTTGACTCTGCACCAGTGTGATTTCTATGATTCTATGGTACAATTGTTTAGCTTTTATCAAAGTTTGACCTTGTGGCAAACATTATGTTGTTTGGACAAGTAAACATTTTGTGGAGTTCCTGTGAAGTTCTTTTTCAATGTCACAAAAAAACTGCTATTAGACAAGCAGCAAATGCCTTGATATGAAGCCCTGATTATGTTTGTGTGAAACTGAAAGGAAAATTTAATACTAAGACAAAACTTTTTTATTTGGGAATTGCAGATTTTGTAATGAGGGCAATCAGAATCTATAAAGGTGGCATGGCTTGTGTGAACCTACAGTTGTTGGAGTACTGCAGACTTTGGCTTTCCCTTTAATATTTCTGTGCTTTTAGTGTCATACACATGAAACGATAAATTATGGTACTGTTAAGATGTTTACATATACAGCAGTCCCCCTCTTATGAGGCCACAACAAATACAGCCCAAAAATGGCCTAAAAGGGGCGGCCTCTCTACAGGGGTACAATATTATGGAAACGTCACTTTCCATACATAAGAATGGTGGCCTTTTAAAGGGGGTGGCCTGTGGTGAGAGGGGCCTTATAAGAGGGAGACTGCTGTACAGTAAAACCACCCTGTATAAAAATATAATACCCAGGACCAGTTTGTTAGGAACTTTGTTAAAATTTAAAGTTTTCAATTGGTATAATTGTGGCAAATCAAAAAATGACCATATGTATAGATCTGAAAACATAATAATTTTATGCATGAAAGTCTAAAATTCATAAAAAGCTCCACAAAAATGGTCCTGAAAGTTAGTGTTTAAGTTTTCATTTTTGGACCACTTATATATATATTTCTTCATATAATCGGAATAATTTTCAGAAATAAACCTCCAGTTTCTATGGTTATCACAATATGCCTCAAAATGTGTCATTTTAAATACGTTGTATTTTTTTCTTTCATATGTTTCCATTTCAATCATATCATATATATGTATTGCGTGATGGGCATGGCAGTAAAAATAAACGAAGTATAATTTCATGCTTATTGTGCTTTAGATAAAGGTAACTCGCAGAAGCCAATCTGCAGTTCAACCCTAACAGCTGTAGGTTCACACAAGCCACATTTAAGTACATAAATATTAATTTTTGAATGAAATGATAAAGACCATTCTTGCAACATTCATGTACAAACTGAATTCTAAGAGTAATTAAAATGGGAATTCCACCTATACATAAAGATCTTAAATTCTGTTTGTAGGCAAGTGGTGCTGTTCCAGATAATTTAATACTGTACCAGCAGCAGCCATATTTTTTAACTTATAATGTACTATCTATATTCAGATGGTCGAGCAGCTGACAAACACATCTGTGTTTTTATATGAGGACCAATGCCAAGTAGCCCTGAAAAAAGTGAAACAGGTGAATGGAGAAAGAGATAGTAGAGGGTGTGCCCGGATTGATGAATCTATTCTTCTCCAAGAGGGTTCTGGCCAACAGCAGTCTCACAAAATGCCAGCAGTCGAAGTTTACTGCACTCCAACCAATGTTGTAGAAGCCATCATAGGTAAGTTCCATTAGCCTTTAAAAGGGATAATGCTAGTGACCCAATATACTTTGAAGGCCTTGCCATGCATAGTTAATGCTCCTACTTTGTTGAAGACAAATTGTAGTCCGATATGTTCAGTTCTAGACCTGACAGTGAAAAGTTTATATGATACATCTTTTATAACTATATAAACGCAATTTCATTTTGGTTGTTTCACATATTTGTACAAAAGGGGTGATGTACATGAAAACCATTATGATGGGAAAATTTTCAATGAATTATATATATTTTGCATCTTGCAAATATACTTGCAGTAGCTCAGAGTCAGGAATTTTATCTCTAATCTATCCACATTATCAATACCTGTAAAAGAACTATGCAGGCCTTCATTACTGGTAAAGTAAACTCCATGTATGAGTATTCAAACCATTATGATCAAATGAGAGATGTCACTTTTATGCATGTTCTCAAAGGTGATGTTCTTATGTGTGCTATGGAGTGTCAATGTTTATTTGCAGGTTTTTGTATGGTGCATGGGGACATGAAGAGAGGGCAGGTAACAACAGCAATAAGGAATGTCCTTACATCATGCAGGTCGAAGGAGAAGGGGAAGACAACAACAGCTGTCTAAAAAAATGAACTCATAATTATATCTCCCTGTGTAGTAACAGGGAGACATGTTGCTTTTGCATTTTGTTTTTCTACCCATCTTTGTGGATGTAATAGCTTGTGAAGGATAAGGCTTCCTATAATGTATTCAAATTTTGAGCTCTTGTACATAGAATAAAATTTTATTTTGCATATGTATACAAGATTTGATCTCCTTTTTTTATGAATGGCATTGCCAGTTTTGTGTGCGTGAATCTAAAATGGTGTGGGACTTTTTTATACAGATCTAGAGGATCTCTTCAATTTTTTTTCTTTCTTCTTTTTTTTGGTTGTGCAGTGGCAATTTGGAATGCCAAAGATCTGTAGCTCTTTATAGGTATCCAAGGTCCAAGGGCAGCCCAAAGACCCTCCAAATGGACATTAAAGAGACTCCAAGGGGACACCAAAGAGACTCAAAGGGTACATCAAAGAGACTGCAAGGGTACACCAAAGAGACTGCAAGGGCACACGAAAGAGACTCCAGGTGGACACCAAAGAGACTCAAAGGGTACATCAAAGAGACTGCAAGGGTACACCAAAGAGACTGCAAGGGTACACCAAGGAGACTCCAAGGGGACATCAAACAGACTGCAAGGGGACATCAAACAGACTGCATGGGGACAGCAAAGAGACTCCAAGGGTACATCAAAGAGACTGCAAGGGTGCATCAAAGAGACTGCAAGGGTGCATCAAAGGGACTCCAATGGTTCATCAAAGAGACTCCAAGGGTACACCAAAGAGACTCCAGGGGTACAGCAAAAAGACAGCAAGGGTACAGCAAAGAGACTGCAAGGGTACAGCAAAGAGACTCCATGGGTACAGCAAAGAGACTGCAAGGGTACACCAAAGAGACTGCAAGGGGGCACCAAACAGACGACCATGGCTGCTATTGTAAGGGAGTCCCTTTTCAGTACCCCTCCATGAGGGAAACTGAAAAGAGACTCTGCTAATTTGCATAATTGGAACCACTGGGAGTCTCTTTTCAGCACCCTTGGAGTCTCTTTTGAGTCCCCTCTATGACTCCTCGATAGTCTAGGGGGGGGGAGGGGGCTGAAAAGAGACTGCACCTGCATAGAGTACCCTTGTAGTCCCCCTGCTCAAAAGGTACTGAAAAGAGACAAAGCTAGGGGACTGAAAAGAGACCTAAAAGGGACATAAAACAGACTGCTTTTGGGTAAGGGCGTAATACCTAACGACATCTGACCCAATAAAGGGTCAAACTGTGACTGAGCATGCTCAGCTGAGATGATGGTTTAGCTTATTTGGTAGCTCCACAGAAAATAAATGGTTTAGGTCAACAGCTTTCCTTGGTCTAGGTCAACAGCGTTCCTTGGTACTCTTTGGGCACTGCCCAAAGTGCACCAGGGAGACCACTCCTATTGAAGAAAAGAACTTCAAGGGTTAACAGAAACGGGAAGATTTTTGTCTGTCAGTGGTACAGTAAAACCTGTTTTGAGAAACCCCTCCTTTGGGAGACCACCTGCCTTTTGTGAACACGTTCCAGTAATTACTTACCTCTTTTGGGAGACCACCTGCAATATCTGACCAGTGACCACCCAAAATAGCCCAAAGAGACCACTTATCCAGCCACAAATACCCCATTTAGATAAGTAAAATCCGCCAATTTTGGCAAGATTACTAAAACTTTTTTGATAAAATGAGTTTACAAAATCTAAATATGTTTATGATATCAACAGATAAATAAGCATCTGACTTCCAAATGGAATTGGGTGTAATAAATGTAGAAACATGCATGTGTGAATCTAAATTATGGATGGAAATTCAAACTGGCCAGGTAGCACAACAACCAACCCTCCTTTGGGAGACCACCCACTTTATGTAATCACTTTTGGGTGTGTCCCAGGGGTGGTCTCTCAAAACAGGTTTTACTGTATATGACCTTGTCCTTGTCAGGACAGGACTGGGCCAACAGTTTGCCTTGGTGTACCCAACCTGTGGCAAGGAAAGCTGTTGACCTGGGGGTGTACCATCATCATCGGTCATATCTGGAAATATCAACAAAAGTGTTGTCCATTGACATCAAATTTGAAGTTAAAAAACATTAAAGCAGATGGCAGTTTGCACACAGGCACTTTTTAAGTGGACAGAGTGGGAAAGGGTTAAGAGCTTGCCAGGTTCCAGCTGAAAAGTCCTAAAAGTAAGGGGAATAAGTAAGAGATTTGCCAAAGCCCTTGTAAGGTGTGAGATGTGCTGGGACTTAAACAATGCAAGTCAGGATGTATGCTTTCATATGTTTGTATGGTAGCCCTCTTTTGAGAGACCACCTGTAGGACAGGTCTGAAAGAGGTCACACAAAGCAAGTGGTCTCTCATTAGAGGTAAATTAACATGGTGTGTATTGTCTTAAAGGCAGGTGCTCTCTGAATGTAGTGGTCTGTCAAAAGAGAGACTACTGCACATGCTTAAAGCATACATGTAGAATGTATTGTATAGTTACTGGTACAGAATGAGGTTAATCTTTACAGTTTTTCGCTCATTTGCCTTTCCCCCATGAAGGCCACAGCCCGCTTCAGTGAAGGCAATGGTGAACTGGAGTACGGTGAAACCTGCAAGTGAAGGCAATGGTGAACTGGCGTGCAGTGAAACCTGTCTTGATGGACTCCCCAGAAGGATGACCAAATTGTGGTCTCAACAAAAGGGGTCTTTTTTAAAATTTTAATTTTTCTAAATGCATGGATGGACAAGCCTTCTTGGACAGAGGGGCCGGTAAATTACCAGGCTTACTAGCCCTGAGGACTGCTGCTGAAAAACAGATTTGCAGAGCCCAAGTATCAATGACATGTAAAGAAGTATGCTGAAGAGATGGGCTTTCATGGCAGCTCGTATCGGTGTGCTCTGTTAGGACAAGTTTCACTGTATAGCTCACTTATTTGAGGAGTCTGTTGAAAAAAATTACCATGACTCAGTCTTTTACAAAGGTCATGTGTGAAGTATTGTTTTCCCTCATTGGAGATCTGAAACACCTACTGTATTTTCAAGCCTCATTTATCAGGTCCCTCTGCCAACTTTTCCATACTATTTGACCTCCATTGACGGACTACCTGCTTTACATGACCACTTTTGGTGCTGCTCTAGTGATGGTCTGTTTCAGGAAGAGCAGGACCACTGTGATTCAGCATTGGTGCTTGGAAAGTTACGAATTTACCTTAAGGTCTGTCATGCAGGATATTGAATTTGGTGCTCCCTTGTTGTAACGCTGATGATGGGCTGCATTGAGAATACCACGTCACAGCAAACTACCTTATAACATACAAGTATTAGAAAGAGTGCTTTGGTAGGACCAAGGAACCCACCATGTAAAATCAGAATCCCCCTGGTAATTGGGGGGGGGGAGCATATTGTCATCCCCTGCACTGTCTGTCTATCTCTGTCCATCTGTCCATCCTTCCGTCTGGTGTTATCAATATAAGTTACTTTGAGCTGGCCTTCCAAAATGCATGGGATTGTAAACCACTATAAGATCTATTTTGTGTATGAGCAGGGTTGACCTTGACCCACTTTTCAAGGTCATACTGTGGTCACCTATGAAAAGCAACATTACCTACCACTGTAACTATTGAAAGCCAGCATATATCAGCATGAATTTTACACAAAAGAAGTATCATGGAGTGTTTTAAAAAAGCTATATAAAGTCAAGGTTATACCTTTGTATTTGACCTACTTTTTAAGTTTAAGAGTGCACAATGGTACTACATGTGCTGCTGTAACCAAGAAGGATTTGGAGATCTGACTTCCAAATTGCCTATTGGAAAACTTAACTTACAAACAAGTTTGACATTGACCTATTTTTCAAGATCGCAGGGCCTTATTTGCAGAATTCGGTTGCATTTAGTGATAATAAAAACATTTGAGAAGGTCACACTGGGGTCAAGATCCTATTTTCCTTCTATGAATGTGGTGTGGTTGATCCTATGCCTGTGGTTACTATTGAAGATGAATAGCAAACTACTTTTGTGCTTGATTTTGGTGTTCTTAAAATTTTGCCTTCAATGCCCTTCAAAGGTCAAATTTAGGTCACTGAACATATGAAACCATGTTGGCCAAAGGGTATCAAGTGCTTTTCATGATAACTTGTCATTGTCATGTTTGTCATCGTCAGAAGATTTGGCAAAGTGGACTTCTCATTTTAAAAAAAGCTATCCAATTTCAACCAACATTGCTTCTTGGAAAGAGACAAATGTCTCATGATATGAAATGAACATTGCATCTACCATGATTGTATGTGAACTTTGTAATAGATTTGGGGCCAAGTGTTATACATGATAACAATCACAAAAGAAATTTTATTTTTCAATTTTGCCAAAACCAGTGTGTATACATGAAGCTTGAGGGAAACAGATAAGTAAATTAGATTTTATTTTATCCATGGTGTTGAGTAACATCCTGGCACTAGACTACAGTATTTATATGGATATGTGGTATATTTTAATCCTATCTTGGATCTTCCATAAAAGGCAGAAAGTTACATATTTAGTTTATAATATTTAAAGTCCATATACTAAATATTTTGAAAGCTTTCAGTGTCATTCTGTGTTTTTGTCAGGTGATTTCTTTGGCTGAAAACACCAATGTCACTTTCATTGCTTGCAAAGCAGGTCTTCCATATCATCTCTACCATACAGTTGGTCTGCCCTGGGACTGATTTTTTTTTATTGTCAGGATAGTTAACTCTTTACCTCTGGAATAAAGATTTAGTCAATAGATTTCTGTGGCACGGGTTTGGCACTGAGTGCCCCACCCATACCATGGAAAGCTATTGATGTGAAGCATGTGATCTTGATTGGTCTCATCTACAATTCTCAGTCTAATTGTCTTTCATTACTGTTGAAATTAGTAGAAAATACCCAAACAGATGACATTTGACCACCAGCCAGTTGAAGGGGGAATGGGTTAAAGTGCACTTAACCTGTTTACCAGATAAGAGTTTCATGGCTGGTAATGCAAGCTGATACCCAGGGTCTGCATCATCTGCTGCTGGGGCGTGTGGTAGATTAATGTACATGTAGATGTGTATACTCCATGGCTAGCAACTAGCACTTACTTGATCCATATTCACGATATTCTGGCAAATGGCAAATTAGAACAGATTGCAAGTGGATATATTTGGCTCCCAGCCACTTTGTTTAAAAGGGAAAAAAATAGATGGATGGATAAATAAAAATAAAAAAGTAAGTAAGGAAAGAAGGAAGTGGATGGACAAATAATAACCACCAGCCCCCCTCAAAAAAAAAAGAAGAAGAAGAAGAAGCCCAGTCAGTCTTGTGTGTGTCACATTCAGATTTCTCATGTCAGACTGTGTGGTCATTAGTTTGTTCAGTGCACTCAGGCAGTGATTTTCTGCTGTCATATCTCTTGGACTGTCTGCTCAACATTTTTGCCACACTGACTGCAATCAAAAGGGAAACATGCTGACTGAATTTTCCAGTGCATACTCTTGCATGGCCTGAGTCACAGTCAGTGCTCTTTTGCTATTTGTAAGCATGTTTTTTGTCTGTAAAATGTGAAGTCTGTCATAAGGACGAGCACAGCATAGTGACCATCTGTAGCTATAGGAGGACTTGTGGTACTTGCTCGCACTGCTGGTTGTTTGGTGAATAATTTGCACTGCACGTATTTTTAGGATGGAACAGTGGCATATGAGAGATTACTAAAGGCACTTCAATGGAAAGTATTGACTGATGGGTCCACCTTTGCACATACAGGGGGCCTGTGATCTTGAAAATGAGGTCAAGGTCACCAAAATTTGAGGAAGAAATGATGTCAAAGGTACATGTACAAATGAGGCAAATTAGAGTTTCAGGTGGCAAGTCATGTTCAGAAACAGAGAGATGGATGGATGGACAGATGGATGAACAGGCAGATGAAAGGATGGATGGACAGAATGATGGGCAGGCAACCTGAAAACATTATGTGCTCCCATATCCCTTAGGGTTGAATCCATTAAAAAAAGGTAGAGTGGTACTGTCACCATAGTGGTACCCCTTTTATAAGGCCCCTGTCACCAGAGTAGTCCCACTTTTCTTAGGCCCCTGGCACAAGAATGGTTCTCCATTTCTAGGGCCCCTGTCTTCAGAGTGGTCCCCATTTTATAAGGCCACTGTCACCAGAGTGGTCCCATTTTTCTGAGGCCCCTGTCACCAGAGTGGTCCCCCTTTTATAAGGCCCCTGTCACCAGAATGGTCCCCCTATTATGGGGCCCCTTTACCAGAGTTGTCCCTGGTTTTTAAGGCCACTGGCACCTAAGTGGTGCCCCTTTTATGAGACTACTGTCATCAGAGTGGTCCCTTTTTGTAGAGCCCCTGTCACCAGAATGGTTCCCCTTTCATAAGGCCCCTGCCACAAGGGTGGTCCCCCTTTTCTAAGGCCCTTGTCACCAGAGTGGTCCCCCTTTTATAAGGCCACTGCCACTAGAGTGGTCCCCTTTTTCTAAGGCCTGACCAAAAGTGAGGCCACCCCTCTGGTAAGGCCATTTGTAGGCTATCTTTGAGGTGGTCTTATATGAGAGGGACCACTGTAGTTACATGCACTTGCAAAAAAAAAAAAAACTTGCACACAAATTTTGTGCAAAGTGGAAATACATGTATCCACAGATTAAAATTTACTGGCATTATAAACATAGATGTGATTGATTGGGCATGTGAGATTTCAGACATTTAGCAGATTCCCCCTAATTTAATGCCTCATTTCAGCTTAATTGATCATATATCTCCTTCATATTTCATATTAGTTCAGCTATTTTAAACCTGTATTTTTCCTTGATTTGGAGGTATTTCAGATAGATTTTGGAAATTTTTCGGTATTTTTTTTACTGGCCATTGACATGCCTGTAGATAGCTGTAGCATCAATGTGGCCACATTCAGGGGCTACTCTGGCCATTAGCCAATTAACCAAATGCTAAGGTGTCTTGAATTGGTGTATGAGGCTAAAATATTCTAAAATGGATTATCAATGGGGCCATGGCAGAATTATGGCTGTATTTCCAATTTTAACTACAGATTTTTAAAGTCAGGATCTACTGCTGCCTTACAATATGGTGCTCCAAGGGGAGGAATAAATTCTGTCCATTCCCCGTGTTTATTGATGACTATAAAATGCCTTTAAAGATGTATATGGAATTCAACTAGGTGAATGGGTCGTGCTCAGCTCTTTCAGTGCCAACTGGGACTAAAATACAACCACTCAAAATGAACTCCTCTGAATTTTAATAAGGGCACTAGATTCATGTTCCTTGTAAAAAGACCTTTCATTCAAGTATCAGCATGTCTGTAGTGACAGAAGATGATAGTCCAGATCAACAGCTTGCCTCAGCATGCTTTGGGCAGGGAAAGCTGTTGACTCAGTCCAAAATGTGGCATTGTTCGAGTCAAACTGACCGACATGGAACAATGAGGAAAAGCAAAATGGTTGCCGATAATGAGTGCAAGGATTAACAGTCACTCTGAAGATGGCAGGGTGTCCATATATTGTGAAACTGAGCTGAGTGGAATCCCACAAGACACCTGTAGATAAGCACATATTCTCAGGCGATCTTGTTGATGTGTTGACATATTGCACCTACATGTACAGGGACGAGACCTGGGGAATTCTATTGGCATTTCAAGAAGACCAATAAGATGTAGCTGGAGGTGACAGGTGGCAGATCAAGCTTCCTGGATGAAAGTAGAATTTGAAACCTTTAACTATTCGTACATCAGCTTTATGTTTCTTTTAGGCTCTTAAGCTTATCTTGGGGGGGGGATCTTTAAAGCTCAAAAACTCTCATGTTTCTGCAAAGTGGGATGTCCATAGTAACTCCATTTTAGTCTCTTTACCGGACAAAAAAAAAAAAAAAAGGAAAAGAGTCTTGGATAAAGAAGACAGATTTGAGCTGCTGTTTTTTACATTGTAGCTTATAAAATCATCCTCTAAAGTAGAAATTTTATGCATGCATGTTGATTCTGATTGGTTGACCTGTGGTAACAAAATGACAGCAAGATAATTTAATTTGGTATTGTTTGTTCCCGGAATGATAGTACTATCTCCCAATTGGTCAGTTGGGCTTTCTGTGTATGGTGTATTTCGATGATCATATTTATTTCATGGAAGGAAATTTCAGCCTGATTTCATACTTTCATTGCACTGAAGCTTAATGGAGGTAATACGTATGATAATTTTGAGCAGTTAAAACATTTGTGGCCTTAAATGCCAATTATGGCATTCAATTCAGTGAACTTTTAATGTCAGTGTAATTTTACTTTATGCCCTGCATTTCCTTTGAGAAGTCTTTCCTTCATATTTAACTCATTGCTGAATAATATTGACTCCTATTGCCAAACATTGTCTGCGACTAAGTTTCCATCCTGATTTGCAAAGAATGCATAAATATTTTGGCTCAAAATATGGATGAAATTTTAGAGGAGATCATGCAAATGGTTTAACCTCAGGTCAACACATATCCTCAAGGCATCTTGCCGTCAAGGTTACCAAATGATCGGGAGAAAACTGTTGACTGAGATCATGTCAGGGTAGTGTAGAATAACAGATAACACAAGATAAGCGATGTGAATAAATTTGAATATTGCACGTATACTGTATTTGTTTGCTGCTGTTATTCAGAATATATTGGGCCATCATTACCCAACATTTCTTCATTTCATTGCAGAAGGATACGGCAAATTCTTTACCTTTGTTTCACACAGTTTTACATTGTGAATGGCGGTGCCCGATTAATACATTAACACCAACCCTGACCTGCTACATTTCTATATTTTGTCTATTTCCAGCCAATGCCCCAGTCATATCACCCTTGCTTCCACATCTGCCAAAGTACGACAATACCTGTACTCAAAAGGGTGTGTGCCTGTAGCTTCTGAAAGCGAAATTTATTGAAATGAAATAAAATACTCTGAAAAAGTCCCTATAATATGTAGAGGAAAATGGGTAAGAGAACTCTTATGTGTCCCAAGCCCAGGTCGATAATTTTCATTCAGTGCTTTTGAACTCTTGAATTAGTCAATAATATTGCAAAGATGCTTGTTTCAACCTTGGCACCAGTAACAGGAAGGTTAACTGAGCAGTGCACCTGTGCAAGGACTTGGCCAATTATTTTGAGGGGAGGGGGGCAATTTTTGTCTTGCTGACAGCATGTAAATGTGTGGCATGTCTGAGGTACATGTGGTAGCAGGTACACAGGACAGACATACTGCAGTGCAGATATTGCTGCATCTTTGTGCCCAGAGGGAGGAGTGAACATGGGTTTTGACTGGAAAGTAAAGCTCAATGGGATATATGCTGATCAGGCATGCATTTCTATTAACTTGTTCCACCCTAATGACCCTTTTCCCCCCGCTAATATCTAAATGTCATCTGCTAATTGTATTTCACTAATGTAGGGATTCTTTTTTCAAAATTTTGGATGAAACTTGCATGGAAGATCATTCCAAATTATATGCCCATGGTCAACAGCTTTCCTTGGCTTGTGCCCAGAATGCGCCATGGAAAGCTGTTGACTCAGGCCTTTATCAGGGTGGAATGAGTTAAGGCTGGAGAAGGTATTATATTGGAGCAGGGATAGGAATGCACAATGGTGTACTTGCAAAGGTCTGTGGAGCAGGCAGATTCCCAGAATCATGGATCATTTTGCGTATACAGTGGTCCCCCGCTTTTAAGGCCACCCCAAGTATGCAAGTAATGTGGCATCATGACAGGGAGTGGCCTCTGATCAGGGGGACCTCTTTATGCACCAATTAAAAGAGACACATATCAGGTGACTGGCACAAAATGCACATAAACTATTGACAAAAAAAGTAGGAAGCAAGAATTTTGCACAGGAGTATTAAATATGGGCCAATTCAAAATGATCTAACATTTTATATGCAAATTTGCTATCAGTCTCATGTGTATGCAGGAGATAACATGTATGGAGACATTACTGTGGCTCTCTGGTGATGTGAATCATGATATGGATATCGGTACATTGTCTGTCAGTTATCAAAATGTGAAGAGCTGAATCCTCTTCATGTTGTACAATCATCAAATGACACTGGACATGTACGCTTGAAAAAATATGTGCTTGTACAAGGAAGCATTCAGCCTTTCCCTCTCATTAACCCTTTGCATTTTTTCAGAGAAATGCAACTAAGGTTAACCACACTGGCATGGTCAGGTCAATAGCTTTCCTCTATGCAGATTATATGCGAATAGGAAAGCTATTGACATATTGTTATTCTGGTCAGGAAAAGATCAAATAATTGATGTAACCATATCTTTGGTCACCTTATAAGTACTAATGTTTCCACAGTGAACAGCGACTGGCTTTGTTAGAAAGGAAATGGGAGTTGAGGGTTATTGACCTTAATCAAGGCTACCTGCAAGCAAAATTCCTTATTCTATGTAAATAGAGCCATTATGTGGGTGATAAGTAGTGGCTACAGGTCTTGTATACAGAGGAACCACATGGGCAAGCCCTGGTGAAACACTGGCTGGGTAAGTCAGTTCATCATCACTAGCCCCAGATCCAGTATATGCAATTTAAGAGATATATGTTATTTTGCATAAAAGGTGAAAAAAGTTCTGCATAGTGATCCGTTTGATGAGTATACATGTCACAAGGCAAAATTTAGCAAGATTTGAATCACAGTTTGTAAATTGAAATGGAAACTTCAGGAAATGGAGGTGCTAATCAATTTTAATAAATGTGCAAAGACTGCTAATCATTGCTAATCAATATAGATTTATAATAGTGAAAGTGCTAAACATTGTAGAATAAGGTAACTTGAACAGGTCAAGATATGCGTCATCCAAGCAACTGCGAATCAACTTTGAGGAATTATCATACACTGCTAAACAATGCTAATCAATATTTATTCACTGTAAGGAAAGTGCCAATCAATAAGACAATCTCCCTGTTTGGAGATGTTGGAATCCATAGATATGCTAGGGTTACCCATATGCCAGAAAATGTATACCGCGACGTGCGTATATTGTTTTTTACTGTCACTATATATCTAATTTACATAACATGTATTAGCATATCACAATAGATACCACCTTTTGGCCAAATTGAATTGTAAATTCCAACATGCAAAATCAATTAGATTCAAGCTGTTGAAATGAATGTAGATTACTCTTGATTGTAAATATTACAAACCCGCAATATTATGTACAACAGATGTAGGTTCATTGTATGGACATGACATCAGAACTAAAGGACAAAAAACATTTGTCAATGTTTAACCAATGTATGGAACCCTTTAGAAACAACAGAAAAGGCACTTTTGAAATGGGAGCTAGGAATGAATACTGAAGAAATGTAGACTTCCCTAAATACAATATATTTCAAGTATTTCAACCTAGACATGACACAGACCTATTGGACAGACAAAACCAAGGTCACAGATGTGAACTAGGCCTATATGTAGTTCAACTGAAGACGAGTTTCCTATTATAGAAAGCGGACCATGCCCAAATACACGATGGAGCCCGCTACAAGAGCAAAAAGGCTACAGAAATCAAAGAGGACAAAGACCACCAAAAAAAAAACCGGAGACAGTCATGAATAGCAAGAAACACCTACCAAAAAGAGCAAAGATACAATCGATGGAGAGAAAGAGCACAAAATACCCCCGACAGCAGGAGCCAAGAAGATATTAACTTCAAGTACATCTATTTGTAAAAATATAAGTTTATCAAGCAAACAATTGACATAAGGACAAGTAATGTGGGTAAAAAGGGATTGAAATTCACACTGACACCAAGAAAAGACACAGAAGAATAAGTGTGTGATATTTTAAAATTTTGCTGTACATTACGTCTGAAAGAATTTTTCAACAATACAGATAAGGAATGGGATGAATCACTGGTTAAAGGAAAAATTTCTTTTACCCCTCCTAAAAGACAAAATGAGACATTAGAAAAATGTATTGACAGACTGAAAGAAATTGCGCACTCTCTGCACAAAGTACCTTCACCCACCAACAAAAATAATTTAACTAAAGAGGAGCTACAAGCTATGAATGAATTGCAAACTGACAAACCTATCATAATTAAGGAATCAGACAAGGGTGGAGCAGTTGTCATTATGCACCGTTTATTATGCTGAAAAGATAAAATTATTACTTAATGATGAACAATTTTATGAGCGATGCAAACCAGACAGAGAAAATAAAGTGAGTGATAAATTGAGAGAATTTATTGACAAAAATCGTAACATCTTTACAAGGAAAGAAAGAAATTATCTGGATGGTTTGCAGTCATGAACAAGTAATTTATACGGCTTACCGAAAGTTCGTAAGTCTGATATTATCAAAAAAGCTATAAATGAACAAGATGGTATATATGTCCGTATTATTCGACCTACAGATTTAAAATTCCAGCCAATCGTCGCAGGACCTGTATGCAATACAAGTAGGCTTAGTGAACTCATAAACCAATTTTTAAAACCGTACTTATCACATGGCAACAGCCACATGCGTGATAATATTGACTTCAATAAAATATCACGAGAGCAAGTCAAGGATTGGTATTTAGTCCGTTTTGATGTGATAAATTTATATGATTTTGGCGCCACCTATAGACAGAACTGCAGGTGCTTTGGAATCCAGCCGATTTTATATGCAGATTTACTCAATTTCCACAGCAGAGTGACAAATGAAAAGTTTGGATTAGTTTTATAAGGTATCAGAGACTCTGTTGAGTTGGTTTTCTGTTACTTTTGGGACATTTTCACTTTGTAACGATTTGGGGCTTCTGTCAAGCCAGCCCTGTACATGGTTGAAGTGTGCTAGAGCGTGACCACCCTGACCTCGAGCAATTGTTTACACTGGTCCCAGGTGCATGAACTCAGGTGTCAACATGGCCGGAGATGAGACGAAAGAAAAAGAGACTCTTCCGCCTGAGGATCCTAACCAGTCAGACATTGCTATTACCAGGATTGAGGACCTGGCTACTATTGCCAAAGAGGATTATATCAAAGTGTTTTTGACCAATATGGAAAAAATCTTCCGATTTAATTGTAAGGATATCCAGAAACAGATTGATCAGGAGGACATGGCGATAATACAGGAGTTGCGAAAGCAGCTGTTGGACATTTTTCAGGGTAAGTTTGCCCAGTATAAGGACAAATTCGCCATCAACCGCATGGTAAAACACAAGTTTGTTGCGGACATCTACCATCTTGGGTACAGTGTTGTGTGTAAAAATCCTACCAAAGACTCTGAAAAGATATTCAAAGAAAACACTGTGGTTTCGGCCAATAGCGTCACTGACGCGTCTGAACTGGCAGAGTTGTTGAATGTACTCTCTGATTTAACTGCTCGTGTAACAGAGGTTGAGAAAGAACTTAGATCACAGAAAGCAGATAACGAGCAGTTGAGAAAACAAATAGTTGCCCTGACTGACACTAATGATATAGTACAGGGAGATGGTACTTTACACAAAACTCCTATCACGGATGTTCCACATGTCTCTAAGCCATCTGCTCCATGTGGTAAAAGTAAACAAGTGAATAAGAATACAGCTCAGGTGAACACAATTGTGTGCGTGAGTGATGTCGCAATTGATAGTGGAAGTGAAATGTCTGCTGATAGTGACAATTTTCAGCTCACCCCAAGACAACGGAAAAGAGCTCATCGCAAGGCCAGAAAACAGAATAAGGCTAGCCATAATCATATGCCTGATACAGGGAACCCTTGCGATAACGAGCCTACTGCTAATGGAAGTATTTGGTGCCGTAATGTGCAACCCGCTGCACCTGTAAAGTCATTCCACCTATCTTCACAATTGCGGGGTAGTACAGGCGGGGCAGCGATTCAGGCTGCACCTAGCTCACAAATTAAAGCAGCAACTAAAACAAACGTCCAGATGAAAGACTTATATATAGGGGGAGTGGACCCAAAGTGTACTGTTTCGGACTTACGCAAGCATATCGCTGGTATTACAAACTCCATGAGTATTGATAACATGGAGATAAGCACACTGACAAGAAAGTCTGATTGGGCCTCCTTCCGCGTACGTGTTAACATCACTGATGCCGATAAATTACTTGATTCACACAATTGGCCTTCTGGTATTATTGTGCGGCCATTTCGTCGATCCAGTAGTCAAAAAGGGAATGTACAATCCTATGGAAAATACAAAAGTTCCACACAGTCGACATACAGGTACTGGGGTGACTCAAAACGCCAAAGTGGGAGCTATAACTCAGGATCCCGACGTTATAACCAGCAAAGTGGGAGCTATAACTCAGGATCCCGACGTTATAACCAGCAAAGTGGGAGCTATGACTCAGGATCCCGACGTTATAACCAGCAAAGCTCCTCCTACCAATCAAACAGCTACTATTAAAAATGATGAGAACGTTTCAGTGAAATTAAAAACGCCTAATCTCACCACAGTGAAACTGAAATGTGACACTTTTAACTGTAAAGGTTATAAGCAGTCAATTGATTACATTGGTGATAGGCTTCTTGAATGTGATATATTATGCCTTTGTGAGACCTGGCTCAAGCCTCATGAACTTGATGTACTTTCCACGACTCTCAATAACTGGTCTAAATTAAAAAATGACAGTTTCTCATGTTTTGCCAAGTCTGGAATGGTTGATCTGGACCCAGACTATAGAGGTCGTCCATTTGGTGGGGTGGCCATAATTTGCAAAAACCGGCATTCCCTATCTTTTCATGAACTGGAAACCGGCAGTGAACGGGTTGTTGCAGTATCAGTGAATGACCCGTCGGGTAAAACATTACAAACAATAGTGTGTGTATACATGCCCTTTTTTCAGGGTGGCAACAAGGATCAAACTGAAGCATTTATTAATACCATCGATGCTCTACAGGCTGTTATGGACAACTATTCAATGTTGGCGCCAGTGAAGTTACTGGGTGACTTCAATTGTCAGCTCCCTAAATGCAGCAAACTTCACAGAAAGTGGTATACTGAGCCGGGTTTTAATATGCATAGTAACATTCTTTATAATTTTCTACAAGCCAATGATCTTATTGCTGTTGATTTCATGTTCCCCCAGGCTCAGAAATATACATATTTTTGTCACACTCTGGGAAACTTTTCATGGATAGACCATATTTTCACTTCAGAATATGCACGGAACTCTATTCAAATGTGTACTATTTTACAACACGATGCTTCAAACGTCAGTGATCACCTGTGTGTCAGCTGTGATTTTACTATTCAAATATCGCCAACCTGCACAAATGACCAGACAAGTAGCTCGGGTCATAAAGGTCAATATGGTCCACTGTGGTTTTGCCCAGCCAATTGGGGAAATGGAGTACGTAATGAACAATATAAGCTTGCCTTAGCACGTGAGCTTACTGACCTAGACATGCTTGACCTTAACTCTTTACCCCCAGACACTATTCAAGCGCAAACAGAACATTACATTTCAGGGCTAAATAAATGCATTCACGATGCGGCCAAGTCTGCTGGCTGTGTCCCCAAGAGAACTTTTCGACCTAAACCCTATTGGTGCCCGAATCTAGCCCGATTACGTGATAAAAAGCGATTTTGGTACCACTTGTGGACTTCTAATGGGAGTCCTAGGCAAGGTGTAGTATTTGAGTGCTACAAAGGAATAAAGAAAATGTTCAGACAGCTGTCCAGACAGTGTGTTTCTGCCCTGGCTCGAGATCAGTTTTATCGCCTTAATAACCTGTATCATGACAGAAAAATCACAGCGTTTTGGAATGTACTGAAAACACATCGACGGAAGCGTGTGAATTCATCTCTTAAGGCAAATGAGATTGCTAATTATTACAGCAATATTATGTGTGACAATAATGACCTAACCAGCGCACAACAGGAGATACATGATAATGTAGAATTATACCATGTCAGTGACAGTGACAGCACTGTTTCTCCCATCACTGCAGATGCAGTTAGTGATATCATTGACTCGATGAAGCGGAATACGTCACCTGGCTGTGATGGAGTTACACCTGAGCATTTATTTTATGGCAAATCTGAGATTTTATGCAATCATTTGGCTACATTTTACAACATGATAATAGATTACAATGTGATACCGTCGATTTTACGTTTGGGTGTAATTGTACCCATACTGAAAAAACCTTCTTTGAACCCTCACACTGTGAGCAACTATAGACCAATTACAATCAGCTCTGTACACGCTAAAATAATAGAACAGTGTTTACTTCCATCAGCTGAAGTGTCGGATAATCAATTCGGATTTCGAGAAGGATACGGTACCTCCATGGCCTGTGCAATGGTCAATGAACTTGTTTCCTATTTTAAGGCTGAACAGTCACCTGTATTTTTATGCTCGCTCGACGCTGAACGATGTTTTGACTCTGTTTGGCATGCAGGATTATTTTTTAAACTGAAAAATTTTTTACCGTTTGGCCATTGGAAATTTTTATATACCTGGTACAAAAACCTATTGGGTGTTGTAAAATGGAATAGTTCGCACAGTAGTATCTTCAGTATCACTAGAGGTACCCGACAAGGAAGTTGTTTGTCGCCGCTATTCTTCAATATATTTTTAGATGGTTTACTGGAAAAACTCAATAGAACAGAACTTGGACTACGTTTTAACACAGAATGTATTGGTTCTCTGGCCTATGCAGACGATGTTACCCTGCTTAGTGCCACGGGACCCGACCTTCAAGCACAAATCAACATTTGCACGGAATATGCAGATACCTGGAGATTTTCGTTTGGCTTGAAAAAATCCAAATGTATGGTGGTTGGTGGCAGTGTGTTTAATACGCTTCCAACTTGGAATCTAAAGGGCCTTCCCATAGAAACAGTCACATCGCTAGAAATCCTCGGTACAGTATTTGACGCCTCCTGGTCCAGTAAGAGCCACGTGAAAAACCGTATGCAGAACTGTCGTCGCATTTATTATGGTCTTAATAACGTAGGAATGCATTACCCGGGTCTCCATACCGATGTTAAAATGTACCTGTGGAAAACTGTGTGCTTACCTGTTCTTACTTACGGTGCTGATTGCCTTAGTCTTCCGGAGCACGAAATACGAGATTTGGACTCTTTGCAAGCTACTCTCATTAAACAGTCGTTGGGACTAAGCAAACGGTCGCACCATAGTAATCTGTTACATGCTCTAAACTTGCCTCTTGTTCACACTGTAATTAAGCAACGAACTGTCTCTCTGTTTTACAAAATATTCAAGACTATCTCACCACTACGTAATTTGATTTTGCTTCAACTTGCCAACTTTATTTTACACGGTACCCTATACCCTGGATCCTTAATTGCGCGCATCGTATCATTTAACGTATCTCCTCTGTTCATAGCCTTCAGTGACACTTGTCCTAGACTTTTTAGTGGTTGCTCCGCGGACACTACTACCCCTGATGGACTGGTGGACTCGCTCAAATTTTTAATTTATTCTGATAACTATTTTAAGCCATGGTCCGCGGAGCACATTCTCACCGGCCTCCTCACCAGAGCTTTTTAATTTAATTTGAATTCATATGCTTGGCCGCTTTTATGTACATATGTATATTTTACTTTCTCCCAAGTGGAGGTTTTAATAAAAATTATTATTATTATATAGTAACATACCTCATGAGTTAGGAAAGCGTACGATGGAATTCTGCCTGAACAAATATCCTGACACAAAAAATCAACATTTCACAAGAGAATTTATTGTGGAGGGTGTATCACTAATATTAGAAAATAATGTGTTCAGATTTGATGGAGAATACTACATGCAAAAAAAAGCGTGTGCAATGGGAACTAAATGTGCACCAACTTATGCAACGCTTAGTCTTGGATATATAGAAGTTTTATTATACGAAAAACTTAGAAATACATTGGAATCCTTCTCCATGTTTTTTAAAAAGGAACTGGAAACATTATCTAGATGACTGTTTTATAATGTGGACAAAGTTGCTGTCAGATTTACACGATTTTCACCAACTTTTAAATCAGCTTGAACTAAGTATTCAATATGAAATGAAATATAGTCAATGTGAATTAGAATTTTTTAGACTTGAAAGTTCT
Source organism: Hermodice carunculata (assembly GCA_964020975.1). Taxonomy (NCBI): domain Eukaryota; kingdom Metazoa; phylum Annelida; class Polychaeta; order Eunicida; family Amphinomidae; genus Hermodice; species Hermodice carunculata. The sequence continues at coordinate 12,983,111 of OZ026612.1, read as the reverse complement.
TCAAAATGATGGAAAGATTTCATTGGATATATACAACAAAAATACAGATACTCATCAATACGTGCCATTCAATTCATGTCAACCACGGCACACTAAGACAATTATCCCATATAATGAAGCAAGAAGGATCTGTACAATTGTAGAAAATACAAATAGAAAAGCAACGCGTCTGGATGAACTAGGAAATTTTCTAAATGCCAGGCACTACCCACATTCACTCATTTCAATGTGTATTCAGCGAGCTTTAAGTGTAACACGAGAATCATTAAGAAAGGACCGCAAAAATCACAAGGGTTACGACAAAAATCTGGTCATGATCACAAGATACAATCCTAAGAATCCAGTGATAATACCATAAATATGTGAAACCCTTAAAATTTTGGAAATGGATCCCTCACTTGGAGAAATATTTAAAAATCTGAATTTTATTTCAAGCCAAAGACAGCCTTGTAGTTTAAAACAAATTTTTACGAGAGCAAACTTTGAATCTAGGGACAGTCAAGGTGGGAGCAAAAAATGTGGTCTTCCCGTTGTAAGAATTGTATAAACTTGATAGTTACTGACACAATTTCGCTGGACACAACAAGAAAGCTACCGAACTTTCAAATTAGAACAGAAATGGACTGTTTGAGCAAACATTTGATTCATGCGATTGTCTGTAGATGATGCAATGAAGTATACATAGCATCTACGGGCAGTGAACTATGCAGGCACATGACTGTACACAGACAGCAAATACCGGTGCCTGAGACACGGCAAATCCAGCTCAGTGAACATATTGATAGTTGTTCTAATCTTGTGCCTAAAATCTTTGTGTGTCCCACATATCAGATGTCAAATGATTCTGACATAGAAAGAAAGTAAGAAGAATTCACAATCCAACGTAAATACAAGCCTAGATTGAATAATGTATACTAATTATTTATAGTAACCTGGGACAAATTAGGCCTATTTTCATTACAAGACTTTTATTATTAATTGATATGGCAATGACGTCATGTAATAGGCCTAAATCAGTAACGTAATATATGAACGTCATAATATGCTTCTTTGCTAATAGATTTCACTATAACAACAGATAACGTCAAGATCACACTGGACTGAAAATTATTTCAACATCTGTGCGTTATGGAGCTTGACAATGCATTAAAGTGCTAAAACCAGTCGCGTCTGAAATGCAAAAAATGCTTTTATACTAATATATATATATATATATATATATATATATATATATATATATATATATATATATATATATATATATATATATATATATATAGGTCACCAAACGTAATAGGGGATTGGTAAGAATAGAAATAAATGCTGTGGATAACTGTGCTTAAAATGGATTTTGTCTCCTTTCGTATAATTTTATGTAACGAAAATCCAAAATGTACCTGCCCACAAGTGTGTGACCTTTAGAGTAATGTCATGGTCACCAAAATTTAGTCATCATGATGCAGTATATAATCACCTCCAAATAGTAAAATAAAGCAAAGTGTGATTATACATGCAAAGAATGTGAAATTTCACCGGGATATAAATGTACCTTACAATGGAGGAACAATCTCCGCAGGCCTACCGGTTATATCCACCACAAGGACGTGACATTGAAAATAGGGTCAAGGACAAAATAAATCCAGGGATCAAAGGATGACCCAGAGGCATGTTTGCACCATGTTTCAAGGGATTTGGACCATGTATTCATGAGGTATTGAGATTGCAGAAATGTAATACTTGATCTACAAGCTGAGCGTAGCAACCCTCCCCCCCCCCCAAAAAAAATCCAGTCAATGAGGGTATAATAATGGCTTTTTTCTTACGTGTGTGCAATCATTTAGTATTTATAGGTCACATGAAGTTCATTGTGCCAGCTTTTAACTGGATACAAACATAGCATGTATATTTCAAGTCTAATTATAATGTAGTGGCCAACTATATCAAACAGCATTCACCATATACAGCATTTTTGGGGCCGTCTGGGTATAACATTTTAAAATTGCAATAACGGGCTCCAGCTGGGCTTCTGGAAGGTCCATCATGCATTTTTGTTATTCCCTAAGGTGTACCAACACAGGTATAAAGGTTTTGTTTGGTGCCCTCAGATGGTACCAATTTTCAGTCTGGCTCATGGACTATATAAATTTTCCTCAATATTTTAATTCATTATTTTATTTGTCATAAAAACAGATTTTTCAGATTCAAAGGCTGGGTCCAAAAAATTGATATTTTCCTTATTATTGAAGTTTGATGATTTTTTAATGCAAATCCTTTGCAGAAAACAAGTTTTGGCTTTAGTTAAACAAGTTTTGAATATTTTGGTAAGTCTATTAGGTTACAGACCACAGTTGTGATTGGCTGGTTGTGCATCCCAATGGAGATAGTCCATAATTGTGAAAATACTGTGTTTTCAGCATGCTGTAGCTTCTGTTTAAATACAGTTAGCTAAGTCAGGTTTGCTGCATCACAGAGTTCCTTCATTGGTGGTCGTATAGGTGCACTGTCTTCCAGGGCAGGTGGGAACTTTATGGTGGGGAAGGACAATGATGTGACCCTGGCAAGAGCACAGTTCATACACATGTATAAAGGTGACATCCAGGTGTTGTTTCATATTTCAATTATCACAAATTAATAAGCTGGGAATTGTATGACAAAAATTTATCCATGTTTTTCCGACATTTTTATCTGTTAAATGCTGTTCATGGAATTTCAAAATGCTAATATGAAAAATAGAAGGATTTATAACTGTGGTCTCTTTAGCCTAAATATACCTAATTTTCTACTATTCCAGACTTTTGTGCAAGAAAAATGGGGAGGGGGCAGTGAAGATGGCAGGGGGTGCTTAAGAGGGATAATATGACATAATGCTTGTAGGATTCCGCCCCCCCCCCAAACTTCCATTCAAATACGTGTATAATGTATCTCTTTAAGAACTCCATATGCTGCTGAAGAACTGAACGCAAGCAGATCACATTTGAGTGCAGGACTTGTGCTTCAATTGACTCAAGGGTCAAGCAGTATGGTGATAAGTGGGGCCCCCTCTGTGATAGACAAAGACAGCTTCACCTGATGCCAGGCTGTTTATATATCAACCTGTCTCCTTACTGCCACCTCTGGCTCAGGCCCATCTTTGGTAGTGGTGCTGAAGGTCTAGGTTGGCACTACCAACTGATTACTACAGTTGCAAGTTCCTGTGTGTACCAGCAGATTTATTAGCAAAATGAACCTTATGGGATTCTTTTTCCTGTTTTGAATGAGGGCAGCACAGAGTTGTCCTTTGTTGGCAGTGTCTTGTGTGAAATGCTACTGTAAAGTTTTGATCAAAGAAGGATTATCTGCTCGTGGATGCCTTGCATTACTTTGACAGTTAGGTGAGATTTTCTAGTTTATTGTAATGAGGATTAAAACATTCTGAATCTGAGGAAGATTTTCTTTTTTTATTTTTGTTAAATGAGATACAGGTTAAGTTGAACAAGACCTATACATGTAGGTACGTGTATAAAGTTTTATCCATATTCAGCACAAAATGTAAGAATGTGATACAGTTTAACCCTTTGATAAGGTTGTAATGCCAATGTATCTGCACGTAACTTGGTTCTCATTTAATAGTACTGGAAATAATTGCCCAGTGCCATAAATTATGTTCATACTTGCTCCTCATTTTTACCTCAGCTGACTGACAAGTCAGCTGAGGTTTTTTGAGGGTCCGTCGTCCGTCCGTCCGTCCATCGTCCACAATTTACATTTTCGACTTCTTCTCAAAAACCGTCAGCCAGATTCACTTCAAACTTGGTGGAGATGTGCCTTGGGTGAGTTTCTGCCAAGTTTGTTCAAATGGTCACGGTCCAGTGATTTTGGGATTTTTTATGAATTTTTTTGTTCTTTTTGGGTTAAATCTTAAAAAATCTTCTTCTCCGAAACCGCTGACCCAATTGCTTTGATATCACACAGGAACACTTTCTGGGATTCCTAGTTCTTAATTTATTCACCAAGTGGCGCTGCAATTTTTTTCTAATTTTTTATGAATTTTTGTGTGTTATAGCTATTTTCGACTTCTTCTCTAGAACCATCACTCAGATTAAGCTGAAACATGGTGGATATGTTCCTTGTAGAAGGGTCAAATAAAGTTGTTCACTATGTGGGAATGCTGTGGATTCCTGATTTTTAACGATTTTTTCAATTCGGGTACTTGTCGGTCAATGCAGCTTTCCTTTTGATTACTATGGAAGTCAATGAGCATCCTAATGCTAATTCACATTTTTGACTTCTTCTCCAAAACCGTCATCCAGATTAACTTCAAACTTGGTGGCAATGTACCTTGGGTGGGTTTCTACCAATTTTGTTCACGTGATCATGCTCCAGTGATTTTTGGATTTTTAATGAATTTTTTTGGTTTTTTTGGACAAATCTTAAAAAATCTTCTTCCCCGAAACTGCTTACCCAAATGCTTTGATATCACACAGGTAGACATCTAGGGACTCCTTGTTGTTAAGTTGTTCACCAGGTGGCGCTGCAGTTTTTTTCTAATTTTTTTTTTTTTGTGAATTTTTGTGTGTTATAGATATTTTCGACTTCTTCTCCAGAACCGTCACTCAGATTAAGCTTACACTTGGTGGATATGTTCCTAATGGAAGGGCCATACAAAGTTGTTCACTGTGTGGGAATGCTGCGGATTCCTGATTTTTAATGATTTTTTCAAGTCGGCTCCTGTGGGGTAAATGCACCTTTCCTATTAATTACCATGTAAGTCAATGGGCATTCTAATGCTAATTTACATTTTCGACTTCTTCTCCAAATCCATCATCCAGATTTACTGCAAACTTGGTGGCAATGTACCTTGGGTGAGTGTCTACCAGGTTTGTTCCAATGGTCATGTTCCAATGAATTTGGATTTTTTTTATGATTTTTTTTCAAAAATCTCTACAAAAGTTTTAATAGGATAACTTAATATGGGAATTTCTTGTAATGGTCATAACTTAAATAATGTTGACCAGATTTACTTCAAACTTGGTGGGAATGTGCCTTAGGTGGATTTCTACCAAGTGTGTTCAAATGGTCACCGTTTATCAATTTTTGGATTTTTTATGAATTTTTTTTGTTTTTTTGGGGGGGGGACAAACCTTCAAAATTCTTCTGCTCTGAAACCGCTCACCCAATTGCTTTGATATCGTACGTGACACTCCCGGGGACACATAGTTCCCAATTTGTTCACCAGGTGCAATTTTTTTAATGAATTTTTTGTATGGTTTTGCAATTTTTCACTTGTTCTCAGAACCATCCCTCAGATTAAGCTGAAATGTGATGGATATATTGTTGTGGAAGGGTCAAACAGTTGTTTACTAGGTGGCACTGCTTTGGATTCTTAATTTTTAAGGATTTTCAATTCGGGTACTTATCGTTCAATGCAGCTTTCCTATTGATTACTATGTAAGTCAATGGGCATTGTAATGCTAATTCACAGGACAATTGACACGAAATTTACTGTTTACTTGATAACTTGAGATCTGTTTTGAGTTAGCTACACATGTTAATTATTGTGTATGAAGGTCATGCTGAGACAGTACATGAATGACCTTGACGTGATTTGTGGGGTCACAGTGCAACATACATGAATTTTACTCTTCATTATAACTTGAGAATTACTTGAACTTTGATGTTGCACATGTAGGTGTTCTTCTATAAAGGTCGGACTTACTCCGAACATGGTGTCCTTGATCCTTTCCCAAGTTCATAGAGCTGCAAGTGTGATGAATGTCAAGATCAGCTGAGGCACGGGCTGTTCACACAGCCCTCTTGTTTTTATTTATGCCTTTGTTTGTTCATTTCTTTCTTTCTTTCTTTCTCTCTCTCTCTCTCTCTTTCTTTCTTTCTTTCTTTCTTTCTTTCCTTCTTTCTGTCCTCTCCTCTCTCTCTCCCTCTTCCGTCTCCCCGAGTTTAGTGTAGGTGATTTTGCCCATACATGCAGTTATGTCCTTGTTGAATGATACAGGCCAAAGGAGCACTGCGCCTAATATGAATGCCCCATATTACTCTCATTTGCTGAGTGCCTTCATGGGCATTATTATGTGAGAGAACTGCAGAAATCTATCAAAGTAATACATCATTGTTTATCAAGTGTGTGACATCATTTTTTTTTAAATCATTGTGAGTAAAGTTGTTTCCGGCATTGTACTACAAGAGTAATTAAGCTAAGTCTGTATTTACTGATGTTACTGTCTTTGTGTAGGTAAAAGGTTACACACTCTATACATATGCTGCAATCTTTGCACTGGTCCATCCATATACATGTACATGTGCTGTGCACTTATGTTAAACGATTATATTGGGTTACCCTACACAAGATTCTTTCAGATCTTTGGCCCCTTGTTATACCCCGCCGACGAAGTGGGGGAGGATATATTGTAATGGGCACCGTCCGTGTGTCCGTCCGTCCTTCCATCTGAAAAAAATTTTGTTCGGCCCATATCTTCTTCATTATTAATGCTACCTCTTCAAATTTTTATGGTGGGTAGACCTTAGGTAGTAGGTGTGCATATGCATTGTTTTGTGTGGCTAATTACTTGCATTAATTAATTAATTAACAAAGTTTGTTCAGGAAGACAAATTTTGTCCTGGCCATATCTTCTAAACTATTAATGCTAGCCCTTTGAATTTTTATGGTGGGTAGACCTTAGGTAGTAGGTGTGCATAGGCATTGTTTTCTGTGGCTTATTACTGCCATTAATTAATTAATTAACAAAGTTCATTAAGCAAGCTCAAGCTACAATAAAAATTTTGTCCGGGCCATATCTTCTAAATTGTTGATGCCAGCCCTTTGCTTTTTTATGGTGGGTAGACCTTAGGTGGTAGGTGTGCATAGGCATTGTTTTGTGTGGCTAATTACTTGCATTAATTAAATAATTAACAAAGTTCTTTAAGCAAGACAAATTTCATCCGGGCCATATCTTCTAAACTATTAATGCTAGCCCTTTGAATTTTTTGGTGGGTAGACCTTAGGTAGTAGGTGTGCATAGGCATTGTTTTCTGTGGCTAATTACTTCCATTAATTGATTAATTAACAATGTATTTAACACCATGATTACTGTGGGCAGGGGATATGGCTAGCGTCAGCGGCTACTTGTTTGATATAAAATGTGCACCTCTGTTCAACACTTCTTACTTCCCCCACCCCACCACCCCTTTCCCATTGGGAGACTGAGCTAATACCACACTGTATTCAAACATGGATGGAAATCAGCATCAACATATGTCTATGGATGGCTCTGCAGATACTTTAATCTTGCTTTTTAATGTCAGTACATGTCTATGAGTTGGTACACTGATACATTCCTCAATGTATTATGTAATTTCAATTTTGAATTTTGCATCCAGCCATAAGCTAAATGCAATGAGAAGTACCAAAGGATAAAGGTTGTAGCATTTAATATTTACATCTTTGGAAGGCACACAGACAGATTTGCTTTGAAGCAAATCTTGTTTAGGTAAAAAGTTCTATCAAATAATGCTAAAACATCATGTATTTTAATGAAAAAGGTGGAAGGTGGTGAAAAGATGAAAGGTGGTAAGGAAAAGGTGAAAGGTGGACCACCTGTGAACTTATAATGTAAGGAAAACACTGTCCTGTGGACAAGGAAGTGAAAGCTTTTGAACGTGAATCATGTTTGTCGTGGGCGATAAGTCGCGAATCATAGTTGTGAATTAGAGTCATATGAACATGTAACTTTTGAAAGTTGATACTTTGTGAACAGTGTTCACTCGGTGACTCTATATTTGAGATCATCTTGTACTTTAACTTTTATTTTCTTTCATTATTTTTTTTTCTTCTGAATCATGCATACAAGTGAGGCCTCGTCAGCTGTCATTCTAACCATCCCTGGCAGCCCCTTGGAATTCTGTTAGCATCATATTTTCACATGCATTTGAATTTTAATTTATTTTCCTGCACAGAGTAGTGTCTGGTGATTGATTCAAATTTTAATGGTTCTGCCTTTCTTGTCTCATCTGTTTCCAGCCATCGACTTGAGGTACAACTAGATGACAATAATACCACACGGAGGAGCAAGTCACAACAGTGTATTACCCGTGTTATCATGTATGTACTGAAAACATCCATAGTTTTTTTTTATCTGCTACATGCCGTCAAGAGACTTAAGAAAATATGACACATAGTATTGGTGTTATACCTGTCATCATGGGGATTTATATTCTGTGAGGAATGTGGCAGTTGCCATGGTTACCTTCACCTGGTCTTTTCTGGCATCATTATTGTCATATGATATACATGAGTTTTCTTGCAATCAGTGCTTAAGTTCTCTTTTAATTTTGTTCTGATGGATTTGCTAATCTATGTGTCCATATAGTTTGACTGACTTTTTTTGTAGATATTAGCAACCTTTTTGCCTGTTTGGCTGAAGCGTTTTGATATCTGTCACTGTCATGCAGATTTTAAACTTGTTTAAGGAAAAACACTTTCAGTATTTACCCCTCGGCCTTTAGGCCGGAGGAGTATTGTTGTCATCTATGTGTGCATCTGTCCAAGCATTGTTAACACCATATCTCCAAAAATACTCACTTTACAGAGACCAACTTTTATCACAGGGGCCCATTGAGGTGCGTCAGGTGCCTATCAAAAAATAGGTCACTAGGTCACTTATTTAAGTCACAGTAGTACATTAAAGAAAAAAACAGCATTAACACATTCAAAAAAATTATTGAATGTAGTTTCAACAATTACTTATGACAGTTAGTCCTAAGGATGCCTCAGATGTCTATCAAAAAACTAGGTCACTGGGTCACACATTTAGGTCACAGTGCTGCATTGAAGAAAAAACACGTGGTACCATGATATCTTCAAATATCAAATTACTCATTATAGCAGCACCAATTATTTGTGACAGCTGGTCCTAAGGATGCCTTAGTCACCTAGTGAAAACTAGGACACTGGGTTACATATCTAGGTCACAGTGCTGCATTGAAGAAAAATGGCCTTGCCATGATACCTCTGCTCATTGCATTACCACCAAAACTTTGTCATTAGGTCAAACAGAAGTAACCTTGACCTACTGGAGGGGTATTGTCATCACCTACACATCCGTCAGTCCATTTTGGCCGAGGGGCTTTCAGTCACTGACTGGCTTCTAGTTAAGTTAGTCATTTGTATCTTGGTCCATTGGTCTGCCTAACTAATTTACTGACTAGACTTTTGGGTCACTGTGGTATATTTGTCCATCTGTGACCTATTTACTGGATGTAACATGCATCAACTTTGTCCTTGAGTCATGTTTGTTACCCAAAAATGTCGAAAATTGCTGTGTCAGACTTTGCTCAAATTTGGCATTAAAGTACATGTACCTTATGAGGCCAAAATTAACAGAGTAGACTAATCAATCAATGTGAATTGCTCATGGATTGATATGACCTATATCCTGACCTACACATATATATGTACTTGATATTATAGGAATCTTCTTTAAAGTTGCACATGATGATCAAACGTTGCAAGCTGGGAGCCAAAGTGTTAATGGATAGCTTTTAGAAACGGACCGAAGTTCATTAATGTGTTCCTGAGTTTGTGTTACTTGGCACATTGAATGCAAAAGGCCACTTGCAGCAAATGAACATAAGGATGTTGGTAAAATGACTCGTAATGAAGCAATTTGTGGCTGGCATTTGAGTGGCTGAGAAACTCTTACAGGAGAAGGAGTTTCTTATCATGGATGTCCCATAACAGCGGCAGAAAGTTTTCATGAGGCCTGTTAACATGAAAACAAGATGGCCGCCTCCCAATTGCCCTTGTGCTGCTCGTCAATGCCACCATTATGTACATAAATCTCATCCAACTGAATTAGACAGGATATTGAAGCGGGCAGGAAGATATTTGGTATGAGGAAAAACCATGATGTATTATGATTTTTCTTGCCCTAGGGATGAGAGGCTTAGCCAAGCTCACTCCCAAGAATACAGGTTTTGTCATCCAAAGACAGGAAGAAAGTCTTGAATGGTGAGCGCGTGTGCAAATTGTTTGAATATCTCGAGGGAAAAATGATGAAAATAACGAAAAATAGACCCAGCACTGTCAGTAAATAGTCAACAATTTCATGCATGAATGCATCTTTTACTCATTTAGACTCAGGAGGGTTGGGAAGAATCAAGTCTCATTGCAAGATCACAACCTGCATTGACTCATGTTGCACACAGACAGATTTGATGATGGCACAAACAAAAGCAGATAAAAACATTAATGAATTTCCCCAGCAAGTTACCATTTCCCAAGCTGTGCAAATTCCAGGTTGTAATTAGTTTAGGTGTGTGTCTGGTACCAGTTGGTTACCTATTGGGGAGTATATATTGACCATAGAACATTTTTTTTCTTTAATGGGGCAGTGTCATAAATCATCACATTTCACGCCCGTTTTGGAGGAAAAAAAACAATAACAAGATTGCTGTTTTAAGTTGATGGAATCTGTGAAGAAAATTGGAAGGATACTGTATGACCTTTGTATTATGGCAGGGCAGTCTTTATGTTAACCCCTTCCCCTGTTTAGGAAGATTAAGTAAGCATCTCTCTGGGCCTGGATTGTTAAAAAAATACTAAAGAAAGCTGTTGACCTTGGAAACTATATGCTGTTGACATGGCAGACTATTCTGTTGACCTTGGAGACTGCTGTTGACCTTGGTGACTTGTTTTGACCTTGGAAACTGTATGCTGTTGACCCTGGAAACTATATGCTGTTGTTCTCGGAGACTATGTTGTTGACCGTGGAGACTATGCTGTTGACCTTGGAGACTGTTCTGTCCTGGAAAGTGTCCTGAATAATGTGCATTCCAACTGTATCTATGAGCACTGACCACTCTTGTCAAACTGTTTTTCATAACTGTTGAAATTGGTTCAAAACACCAAAGCAGACGACATTTGACCACCAGCCGGTTTTGGCCAGTTTAAAGGGGAAGGGGTTAACTGAAACATTAAGGCAGACTACAATTTACATCTGGGCTATTTGAGCAGTGAAGTGGCCAGATGTGGAAGTTGTTCTTTCAGAGTCTTGTGCAGCTCAGCCTGCATTTGGTGTGTAATGTAAAATCTCTTGCTGTGGTGGGGGCCACCTTTAGTGGTTTCCCTTTGTGTAGCTTTGAAAATGATGAAAGACCTAAAAATACAGGTCTGAACACCAGTCTCACATTCTAGGCATTTCCTCTGTGGCTGGGTGTTTAACCATGTCTGGTTCAAATTACCCGAAAGTGCTTGGATGTAAATTGTTCTCTGCCGCAAGTTCTCGTGAATGTAAAACATTTTGCTGAGAATTATAGAGGTACCTATAATGACAGCATGTTGCAGGTCAACAGCTTTCCTTTGCACTGGTTGGGCACAATGCACCCAACCTGTCCCAAGGAAAGCTGTTGACTCAGTCTTTTGTTAAGCAGCTAAGGGTTAATAGGAGTGATACTGTATCCTGAAAGAATCTGCTGAACAGTGGTTTCTCTGTGGTCTGTCTTGGTCCTGGATGTAACATAAACTAATATCATGGGCCTTGCATTCAGTTCAGTTCATATGTACAGTGAAATCTCATTATAACGACACTCAGATATCTGACATATTCATTAGAATGTTACAAGTTTTGAATGGTAAAAGTTCATTTTCTTTGCTATTTGATTCATTTATCTGACATATTCAGTTATCTAACACATTTCTAAGAGAACAGATGGTGTCATTATAGCGAGTTTTCACTACATAGAGACCTGCGCATGAGACAAATTTTAAAAAATTTACTTTGGATAAAACCGTGTGCAGGGAGCAGCTTGCCCCAATACAATTTAATGAGTGTTCCCTGGGAAGAAATAATAAGTGGGTATTTGATGTTTGATACGAAGTGAAGAAAATAGTTTAAAGTTCCTTTGGCATACCTGCATATGAATGGGGTATGTTGCCCACAGGTGGCAACATGGCTTTAAGATGATGAAGTTGGCAAGACGGTGTCCTTTTGATAGTTTAGACCATTGATTTGTTAAGTTATATCTCCCTATTAAGACCACCTAAGGGAATAAATATAGGGGTATAATTTAATTAAGGATAAATATAAACAGGGCTGTAAATTGGTGGTCATTTAACCCGTAAAGTGCTATTCACTGCTATAGTTCATCCTCATTACTTGTAAACATAAATTGGTTAAAAGATTCAAATTCCTCATGAAGATACCTTTCATTCAAATACCAGCAAGCCTACTCTAAAGCAAAAGGTAGTCTGAGTCAACAGCTTCACTTGGGATACTGTACGTGCATTGAGCACAGTGTTCCAAGGAAAGCTGTTGACTGAATCTTAAATCAGAGCTTTAACGGTTAACATAGAAACGGTCTCTTTACAGAGATGGTCTTAATTGGAGATTCTTCTGTATTGTAGTCAAACAACTACATCGTACTTGAAAGGCTTGGTATGTAATGGTTCACTGATGAATATAATTGTACCAGCCATAAGGCCATCCATATTGCCAGAAAAAGCCTTCTCATGTCGCAGGTGGTCATATTGCATACTATGGTGACAGGCCTTGGTTAGTGGTTCTGGCACTGCCTGGCAAGTCATGCTGCAGCTGCCCTTGCCACAGCTGCAGCTGCCCTTGCCACAGCTGCAGCATGACTTGCCAGGCAGTGCCAGAACCACTGACTTAAGACTATAGGCTTGTTGATACTTGAACAAAAGCTTTTTTTAATGAAGAATTTAAATATGCAATTGTCATCTTAAATCTAGGTAAATATACAGAAAAATCAGGGACTGGTATGGAATGAGTTAAATGCAGTTGCCTGCTAAACAGACCAACCTCAGCATTTTCTCCATTGAGCTTAGTCTGCTGTGAAGGCAAAGAATAGAGAAAAATTTAGTTTGGAAATATATGTAGATGCCGGTGCAACGAAAGTGTGGTCTTAAAAGAGTGTTCAGTCTGTCACAGGATGGGAGGGGGGTTAGAGGAGGGACCACTGTATATGCTGTCATTCACAGCGCACAAAAGGCAAGTACAGTGGAACCTTGTTAATCTGAACACCTTTGTACCCCAGTGAACTGTTCAGGTTAATGAAATGTCTGGATTATAGAATCACTATAACCTGAAATGAACAATTCTGTTCCAGGAGAAGTGTTCAGATAAATGAAACACAGATTAATGAGGTTCCACTGTATTCCAAGTAGCAGTAGTGAAAATGCCCCCCTCCCCCTTTATGATCGGGTGTCAGTGGGCAGAATGTTGAACATGTACAGAGAGCATCATGGTGAATTGAAAAGAACATGCAGGACTTTGCTTTATGTAGCAGAGGCTCACAGGTTGGCTTGGACAACGTGCAAACTGGGTATTTAACTCTCTCACTGCCAATCTGGACAAAAGTTGCAGTGCTTTGAATTGACATAAGGATACCAGATTCATGTTCTTCGAAAATCAACCTCCAAATACCAGTATTACTGCAACTCCAGGTACCATATTACTGGCCCAGGTCAACAGCTTTCTTGCTTATGCTCAGGGCTTATTGAATCCAAAGCACACTTAGGAAAGCTACTGACTCAGTCATAATTTGATACTGAAGGGGGTCAATGCCACCAACTGTACAATTGTCACATGGGAATTTGGTATTAAGCAACAATGTGTATCTGGGTGTATGTGCCCTCAGAGAGCCGGGGGAGTAGAGTTGTCACAGTCAGGATAGTCAGCAACTTATGAATTCTTTAGGCGGCCAACAGGCATCAAAGAATGGCAGACATGCACATTATACTGCTGAGTAAAAACTAGAGTGCAGAAACACAGCAGGTGCTCCCAACTTTTTTTGTAAGAGAAATAATTAGCAAAGTGCATATATCAAATTTCGAGCATTTTATTGAATACTCGTTTTTTCCATTGCCATTTATGTCATGCAGTTGTGCTTTGAGATTTTGCTTTGATGCATAATAAACCAAAATGCAATTACATATCACCACAGGAATCCAGAAAAGTAAATTTGTCGCTCATAAAATCCCATCATGCACTTTGTGATAAAGGCTCTGTTTAGGAACTTTTACATTGCCAGGCCAGTCATGCTACAGCTTCTCGTGTATTTTTGCATTGCTTGGTCTGTCATGCTACAGCTGCCCTTGTGTATTTTTGTATTGCTTGGTCTGTCATACTACAGCTGCCCTTGTGTATTTTTGCATTGCTTGGTCTGTCATGCTACAGCTGCCCTTATGTATATTTGCATTGTTTGGTCTGTCATGCTACAGGTGTCCTTATGTTTTTTTGCATTGCTTGGTCTGTCATGCTACAGCTGCCCTTGTGTATTTGTGCATAGAGCTGTTGACTCAGTCTTAAATCAGCACTTTAACCCTTTCCCCCTTAAAGCGGCCAAAACCAGCTGGTGGTCAAATGTCTGCTTCAGTGTTTTCAACTGATTTCAACAGCAATGAAAAACAATTTGATGGAGAATTGAAGATGACTTGTCAAGAGAACATGACCCAGCTCAATAGCTTTCCTCGGCATGGGTTGGATTAGTGCCCAACCCATGCCAAGGAAAGCTGTTGACTCAGTCTTAAATCAGCACTTTAGGGGATAAGGCAGCATGAAATGCTGACTGAGGGCAACACACATTCACACTTAAGTTATAGTTCCTTGTATGAGTAGCTTCAGTTTCCAATTTCCGTCATGATTGCACCTAAATTTGCTGGAAAGATTGTTGTCAATCTGGCATGAGTTAAGAAATTTGATGTTGCCGGCCGGCTGCTGATGTTTAGAAACTTGTCTTTTGCAGAATCCAGAGGGCTTGGCGAGGCTACAAACGTCGCCTTCTTCAGGCTGCCTCGAACAACAATATGTCTCCCACTTTCTCGGAGCCTGAGGAATTGAGTAAGACTGAAAGTGCAAGTGGTCATCAAGCCAATGTCCGTGTCTTCCCCAGGTTATAGTGAAAAGAATCGAAATGTTGACAACGATCTTCAGTCTGATTTTGATTCGCCAACCAACCCTGAAGCTGAATCGCAACAAATTGTCATCGAAGCCAAGTCCGAATCTGGTGTGTCTGATTATTCTGAGATGGTGCATCAATCAAGGAACATCTGGCTAATGTTCAGTTTTTGCAGAAGGATGAATTAGCCACAGGGGCTACTATGTTCCCAAAACATTATACCATCACGCAGAAAGTGGTCCGTGAGCCTGACAAAACTGATGAGGAATTCAGCAAAAGATTAAGAAAAATGAACTATCTGAGTCTTGCACAGGAGTTTGCTGCTCTTGAGAAAATGGATGCTGATGCTTTGCCATTTGCAGATCCCCAAAGAGGGGGGAGATGGATGACGATCTGACGCCAACTAGCGAGACAAGTTCAGTATAAGAAACTGAGTCTGACCAATTCTTGAGAGAGTCTGCCTTAGCTGCTCCATGTGAACCTGATAAGGAATATGGCACCTGAATTTGATTCTAAGAGAGCAGCTGACAGAGTGAGTCAGTTGAGGGAGAAACTTCATTCCCTTACAATCAAAGAGGCTTGGGCTGAAACACCCCCTGGTGACCAAATTGACAAGACATCTAGGGACAAAAATACTTCCAAGGAGTTGGATTCAGACAACAACATAATGAAGTCAGGGCCAGTTACAATCCAGAATAAAAAAAAATTTGACCCAAAATATGTTTCTCAAGAAAACAATTAATGATTCTGAGGAGCCCCACAGCGAGAACCATGAAATAAGCTGACAGAAAAACTCGTCCGAAAAGAAATCAGGAGCAATCAGTCCAACTGTAGACAAGCTGGCTCTGGCAGACTTCCATGTGTGCAACATGGAGAGTACTCTGCCACAGATGGACTGGAAGATGTTGGAACAACAGCTACAGAGGGCTGATGAGGAAGAGAAGCAGAAACAACAGGTATGTACATGTATGACTGGAATCCTCCCACATGCTTGCTCACCCTGCAACACACACTCTGAACTGCACTTTCAGTAACAGTTAACAGTTAACTCTTCTGTCTCTGTCCACTCTTCTCTCTCTCATTCTATCTATTTTCTCTCTCTCTCTCTCTCTCTCTCTCTCTCTCTCATATTGCGACCTGTAATCTTGTGATTTTGACTGCATCTGATTTGGCATGATTACAAATTGAACAGAGAAATCACTAATAAAAATTATATTAACTTTAAGAAATGGATCTGAAATGTTAGACATGATTTTTATAGAATTTCCACACGAAGATTAAGATAAACAGACTAAAGTTTAAAATACAATAGATATTCTTTTTTATCTCCCGCCCACGAAGTGGGGGGGGGAGATATAGTAATGACGACCGTCCGTGCGTCCGTCCGTCCGTCCCACATTTCTTGCGCGCGATATCTCAAGAACAGATTAAGCTAGGATCATGAATTTTTTATAGTTGGTCACCCTTATAAGTGTTCACGTGGAGTTCGAAGGAGAGTGACCTTGACCCCATTTCAAGGTCACCAGGGTCATTTATTTCTAAACTTCTTGCGCGCGATATCTTAAGAACCGGATATGATAGGATGATGAAATTTTCACAGTTGATCACTCTTGTTAGGATATACATCAAGTTTGAAGGTGTGTGACCTTGACCTAATTCCAAGGTCACCAGCGGCAATTCAATTTTTTTTTGAATTTGTTGTATGCAATATCTGAAGAAACAAGTGAGCTAGGATCACTTAACTTTTACAGTTGATCAACCTTGTAAGGTTCTATGTCATGCTTGAAGGACCTTGACCTTGACCTAATTTCAAGGTCACCAGAGGCACTTCATCCATCCCACATTTCTTGCGTGCGATATCTCAAGAACCAGTAAAGCTAGGATCATGAATTTTTACAGTAGGTCACCCTTATTAGTAGTCACATCGAGTTCAAAGGAAAGTGACCTTGACCCCATTCAAGGTCACTCAGGGTCACTTCTCTGTGAATTCCTTGTGCGCAATATCTTCAGAACCAGATAAGATAGTATAATAACTTTTACAGTTGATCATTCTTGTTAGGGTCTATATCGAGTTAGTAGGTCAGTGACCTTGACCTTATGTCAGGGTCACTAGTGGCATTTCAATTCTCTTTGACTTTGTTGTATGCAGTATTTGATGAACTAGGTGATGTATAGAAACAGTCCAAACAGGCTACCAGCAGCTTTCTTTTGTGTTATTATAGCAAAAGAAGGGCGAAAGGGTGTGGCAACCCTTGCCTCTGGAGCTAGCGGCGGACTTTCGCTATTGAAACAGTCCAAACAGGCTACCAGCAGCTTTCTTTTGTGTCACTACTGTCAAATACAACTATGATGCACATAGAGGAATATTCATTCAGTGCTTCCCAACTACAGATAATGGGTCTTGCATTGTTTCCTACCACTGCAAATCCTTGGCTCCTTATGGTAGTCTACTGCCCTCCACACACACCAGCCAGACAGTTTCTGCCTTTACTTTATGAAGAAATCTCGCACATTCCAGTCCACTATGAACTAATATTGATGGGCGACTTCAACAATCTTTGCCCTTAACCAACCCATCGCAAACTCAAGCAGTGGATATCAAAGCCAACACATAGGCTTGGTGGTTACCTGGATCTGATCTTCACAGACGACAATAACAACAGAGTCCTATCTGCTGATGCATTCCCGGTGCCATACACGGACCATCACATGACATGGATCACACTGCAGAACTTAACAGAGAATCACAACTAGTAACCTTTGTAAGAAACAGTTATTTTTCTGTTTCATTGACACATACATTTTTCTTGTTTTCAGATGACTGCAAATCACATGTAAAATTCCAGCATTCTGCTCATGCCATAATTTTTAGGTTATTTTTTATTTACTTGAGTATATATTTACCATGACACCCAGGGTAGAGGTACAGTTAAGGTATCGTCCCCATTTAAGCACAATATCACAATATCAGAAACATGCCAGTATGTACCTGCCAAATATACAGTTATCTTTGTTTTAAAATTATGTGGGCGGGAGATATGGACAGCGTCAGCGTCAATTTGTTCAACTATGTCTGAAGCTTATCCTGCATGGGTTATTCTACATGTGTATGAAGGATAAGGTTTTCATTGTAATCTTTCATTTGATTTGTCATTGGTTTCAAGTAGTAGACAAACCAAGAGAGGACATTGTGCATTTGATAAAATACAGACTCCTCTCACTTCCAAAATGCTGTCATTTTCAAACTTTTTTCTCCAATAGAACTTCCATTTGGTGCATATTTACCCTTTTTAGACATAGGAGAAACAAAAATCTAGTATGGGTGGCCCATTGGGGATAATGTTGGAATAACTCGTTGGATTTTCATGTTTTTGCTATCTTTAATGGACTACCCATACTAGATTCTCTGTGTACAATATTTTACATGGGTGTAGCAGGTCAAATGAGAACACTTCCAAAGCAGTTACTACTACCGGCCAAAAAGTGCCAGGTGTCATATTACATGAATATTTATTTGTAGTCATTTTTGTCACAAAATCACACACATCAATAGAAAGAAGTGATTTATTTTAATTTTAATTGAATAGATCACATATACATGCACAAAATTGCTTCTCATCATATTTGCCAATTGCACCTAGGCCACAATGCATTGCTGTCATGGGAATCTCCAGCTCGCGAGTGACCAGCCATGTGTCATCAGCTTGTGTTGTTCACATGTATAGTACTATGTTGATTTAACTCATTCCATACCAGTCCCTGATTTTTCGGTTTGTTTACCGAGATTTCAGACGGCAATTGCCAGAACCACTAACCGAGGCATTTTACCATAATATGGAATGAGCAAGTGGACACAGATAAAGCATACATTTCAATTTAACAGACTTCTGTAACCTTTCCCTAAACTCAGGAATTTTAATATTGGAAGTATCATTTTACTGGATGACCAAAATAACAGACATCTAGTACTAAATTTATTTGATAGACACTGATTAAGCATAAATTTTGATATAACAAACTCATATTAGTTCTCTTAAAACTCAAGAATTGTAATACATTGTAGTTAAAGAATGATCATTTTACTGGAAGACCAAAACAACAGACGTTTTCAGGGTCAGCATCCAAGTCTGTTACATTGATGTCTATGTTGCGCTGTCTTGCAGCCTGTCCGGGAATTGTATGTCACATAATACTTTGAGAAAATTGTGAACATCCAGTCTGTGCAATATGGAATGGGTGAAGAGAATGCTTCAGATGCCTGCAGCAAAAGTGCTATTGTTGTCATTTCACAGTGTTTAGTGTCGTGATGCACCAGGATCCATCATTTTTTTGGCATCCGTTTCCTCAGTATGGAGGCTACACAGTCATGTGTCCCCACAATGGGCTATTCCCGCTGACACACCGGCTTAAACACGTGTGAGAAAGCCCTGTGCTCTGTCCCCTATATCTTGGGTGATTCTGCCCAAGGTGGGCCCAGTATGTATAATGGGTGTCCTGTGGGAGAAGCATTCTTTCAGACCTATATGTATACTCTGTTATGGAAAAGTGACAAGTATCAGTACACTCTTGATTGCAAATTGACGAGGCCACTTACCATGTCAATTTGTAAATCAAGAGCCAACTGATCCAAGACTCTTAACATGTGATTTCTTATCGTAATTGCATTATGCTTACCAACATTTTGATGCAAATTAACAAAGATGCCACATTGAACTATTTCTGATCGCCAATTCACCCATACATGGCAATGTCTGATATTGTCTTGTTTACATGCACTAGTGATACAGATACTGTATGGTTTTTGTTATATATACAGGTACTGTATGTTTTTGCTGTTTGTGGTAACATTTCAATTTTCGCAGTAAAATATGCAGTAAATATACCCTGAAAAGACAGATTTTGCTTCTGTGGTATATTAGCTGCATTTTAACCAGCCATACAGGGATTCCAAACACTGCAAACTGTCTAGGCTGATGGAGAGAAGTTTTATGGGTGGCAATCATGTGCTGCCCACTAGAGGATGTTTTTGCACTCATACAAGCTATATTTACAGGTTCATAGTCAAATGATCACTTCTTTTGAGTCACTCATGTGCTGATATTTGTTTGCTGAAAAATTTCAGACTGATGAAGTGTATGTGCATTTTTTTAATTTACAAGTAGGGTTGATAATAGTTTAATTGATACAGGACCTAGGACTGGTACATCTGTTGCTTGAAGAGATTGACTCTTGACATGAGTTGAACAACCATCATGCCAGCCATGCTGTACATGTATTGGAGACAAAACTTTCATGATAATTACACCAAAAATGTGAAGTGTTGCCTTTCTGATAAATTTGAAGTCCAGATTTCAATGTGATATATGCAAATATGGTTCTTTGTCATTTGAACAGAGCATGGACGTGAACATTAATGTCAAACTATTTGCCTTGTTTATGGCATTCTCTTATTGGCACTCTTCAAGCAATGAGTTATTCTTGATTTTATTATGCATCCCCTATGGGAAGGGATGCCTATAGTGTTTATTCTAGTATTCCGCTGTCTCCCCGCCGCATATCTTATTTTCCTTATATTTATGTCCATGAAGACAGCATGGATAGCGGAAGGAACCAGACCTTTGTAATATCACTTACATGCAACATCATTTAAATTGAAAATTAAATTCAAGAATACTGTAAAACCAGACACAATACTAAATGAAGAACAATGTTGCACATGCGCCATCTGTGGGTAGATGGAAGTGCATTGGTCTCGTTCAGTCATTTTGTGCTGTGTTTTGTGTTCGTCAGTTGCTTCCAGATTTTATGTGTCTTTTACTCAATCTGACAGTGTTTACACAAATGTGTTTATCGAAACTCTGTGGTTCAGTGGAGAGTATTGCTAGGTTGCCTTTGCTATCAGTAGATATACTTTAAGAATGACATGTACATGTAGAAGGTATTTTCTGTTTCTGTGCAGACATTTATAACCCTTTCCCCTCGAATTACGAAAGCTGTTGACATGGGTCATATTGTCTTGATAGGTGTCACCTACAATAATCGGTCAAACTGTTTTTCATTATTTTTGAAATTGGCTGAAAACAGTGAAGCAGATGTTTGACCACCAGCCGGTTTTGAGGGAAAGGGTTGAGATTACTTCAGAAACACCCCCCCCCCCCAAAAAAAATGACATGCACACTCAGGGATTTTTACTGACTGCTCCTTTGACCAGACTGCCACTTCAGCACGAGTGGACAGTCTGTCCTCGTGGTTTATATGCTGCTGTAAAGCCAGGGACATACATACACATGTACATCCCTCATATAGCTTACAGGTTGCTAACCGGTTGTGTGGACACACATACATGAGGACTATGATGTCGTTAACAAAGGATTCAAAACAACTTTATTTTACCAAATACATAGAGAAACATTTTGCAAAACACAGAAGTAGTACAAAGTTTAGTTCTAATGTAATAGCTCAGACATTTTGGTCGGGGAGACACATATTAAGATGTTGGATATGTTGCCAGCATGTATACCACCCCCAATGCAAATGATAAACAATTTAAAAGGGATCATGGTACATATACAAAATTAGTCATATTCTGAGTAAAATAAGAAAGTATATTGACTCTTTCAGTGCCAATCACATCTAAAGTCGATCTACTAAAGTTAAAACTGGTCTGAATTATCATTAGGATCCCAGATTAATATTCCTTGTAAAAAGACCGTTCATTCAAGTACCAGCATGCCATTTCGTTGGATTTGTGTCATGTCAAAATTATATTAATTAAACTTAATTGTGGTTTAAATAATAGCACAAGACAATGACTGTTTTTCCAAGATTAATTTCAAGGCAGTAATCTGACACGTGTGATCTTCTAAACAATGAATTTAGAGGGAATAATCCAACTCATGCTAGGCCTACTAAGCAGTTAATTTTGAGTTGGTGAACCGACTTTATCTTGTAAACAGTGAATTCTGAAGGAGTAATATAGTTCATGCTTGATCCTCTACACACGTAAATTTAAGGAGTAATCTGACATATAAAGAAAACATGTATAAACAGTTAATTTTGAGGGAGTAATCTGACTCATGCTTGATCATTTAACTGGTGAATTTTGAGGGAGTAATCTGACTCATGCTTCATCATTTAAATGGTGAATTTTGAAGGAGTAATCTGACTGGTGCTTGGTCTTCTAAATGGTTAACTCTAAGGGAGTATATTCTTACTCCTGTTTTTGATTTATTTTCACAGTAATACATATTTTTCGTGGGTTTTTTGTGCTAAAGCTAAATCTTAAAATCATCATGGTTGTGCTGATTTTCCTCAGGCCCTAGAGTTACAAATGCGAAGAAGCACACCACTTTTCCCATGTATACCCAGTACTGAAAAATTGCTGCTAGCTACTTTTCCTTTTGTATCCTAAAAATGAAATTTTGGCCAATCAGTACATTCAGCAAGATGAGTACTTTTTGCTTAAGAAGTAAATGTATGCTATGTCTACTTCAAGAAACAGGCCTCTGCTTATCACGACTTATTTGAAAAGAGCATATTGTATTGGTAACATCGAGACACAATAAGTTGTGACAAATATTTGAAAAATTACAAAGCTTGATATGTGTGAAAACAAAGCATTTGACAGAAGAGTTCAGCGAGCAGATGATTCTCACCTTTCAATAATTTAGGTGTGGAAATCCACAGGCACACAAAACTTTTGAGTCAATATGAATATTATGTCTCCCGATGGAAGCCAGGGGACATATTGTTTTAGTGCCGGTTTCTTCGGCTTCTTCTGCTTGTTGTAGTTGTTGTTGTTGTTGTTGTTGTTGTTGTTGTTGTTGTTCAGGTTCTTCAACACTTGGTTTCCATGCGATAAGTCTTGAAGGACTTGACAGAATTTAATGAAAGGTAGGATTATGTATCTTAGCAAGACCTAGGTTGGGATTGTATTTGGATGACCTTGAGCGAATTCTCAAGGTCACAGGGTCACTTATGTGAAATTGGTTTCTATGCGATAAGTCTTGAAAAACTTGATGAAATTTGATGAAACTGTGTAGGATTATGTATCTTGACAAGACCTGGGTTTGTAATGCATTTGGCTGACCTTGACTTAATTTTATAAGGTCAGAGTCACTTATATGAAATTGGTTTCCTTGCATTAAGTCTTGAAGAACTTGATGGAATTTAATGAAACTTGGTAGGAATATATATCTAGGCAAGACCTAGGTTGGGATTATATTTGGGTGACCTTGACTAAATTTTCAAGGTCACAGGGTCAGTTTTATGCAGTAGGTTTCTGTGCTATAAGTCTTGAAGAACGTGATGGAATTTGATGAAACTGTGTAGAATTATGTATCTTGGCAAGACCTAGGTTGGGATTGTATTTGGATGATCCTGATCGAATTCTCAAGGTCACAGGGTCACTTTTGTGAAATCGGTTTCTATGCGATAAGTCTTGAAAAACTTGATGGAATTTGATGAAACTGGGTAGGATTATGTATCTTGACAAGACCTAGGTTTGTATTGTATTTGGCTGACCTTGACTTGATTTTTTAAGGTCAGAGAGTCACTTATATGAAATTGGTTTCCTTGCAATAAGTCTTGAAGAACTTGATGGAATGTGATGAAACTTTGTAGGAATATATATCTAGGCAAGACCTAGGTTGAGATCATATTTGGGTGACCTTGACTAAATTTTCAAGGTCACAGGGTTAGTTTTATGTAGTAGGTTTCTGTGCTATAAGTCTTGAAGAAGGTGATGGAATTTGATTAAACCTGGAAGGATAATGCATCAAGGTGAGATCCACAATTGGATCGTAGTTGGGTGACCTTGACCTAATTTTCAAGGTTGCAGGGTCACTTAAATAAGAAATTGGTTTCTGTGCGATAAGTCTAGAAGAACATGATGAAAATTTTATGAAACTTCGTATGATAATGTATCAAGGTAAGACCTAGGTAAGCGTTGTATTTGGGTGACCTTGACCTATTTTTTAAGGTCACAGGGTCATTTATGTGAAATTGGTTTCTCTGCAATAAGTCTTGAAGAACTTGATGAAAATTGCTAGAGTAATGTATCTAGGTGAGAGCTAAAATATGATTGTAATTTTCAAGCAAGCTTGGTCATTTGTAATTTGTTATCACCTGTAGCTTATTCAGAGACGTTAGTCTTCCACCGGGACACATTTGATTTTCTGTTGGAAAATCAGTCTGTTCTAGTTATATATGTGTTTTGTCATTAAGTGCTAAATAAATAATGAGGCAGACTGATCTAAGGTAATGCCATTCCTCCCAAATGTATCTCAGTAATAAAAGTTAACAAAATTTTGGAAAGACACAATAATTATATCATGTGAAGTTTTCCATAATGTTGTTTTAAATCGGCTAAATTCCATACAGTAAGACAGCAAATGAGGAATTAAAAACCTGATGGATATGTGTGCTGCTTGTCACTAAATGGGATACCTGTGTAGCTACCATCACATAATGGACAAGTCATTCAAGTGAATCAGTCTCTATATAAAGCAAATTAAGAGAAGTTAATGTTCAATTCCTGTCAAATTCGGTATTCTGTAAATTTGAGTCAGGACCATCCAGGGGCCAATGATGTGAATCATGTTGGCACTGAATCAGCAAATAATTCAATTTAAGATGTTATGTCGTTCTGGAGGACACCGTGGTTTCTCTTTTCTCCTCTGGGTGTCTGTCTACCGTGCGCAATAAAATGACTCAAAGATGTTCTAATTTGTATGATTTATAGAACTGATGTGTAGAACGAGGAACATTTATTGTTACTGTAGTCCCTCTTGTGAGGAATCACACTAAGGACAAGTCTAAAACTGGTCACGTAAGCAGGTGGTCTTTCATTTAAGGTAAATTAAGTGGGAAAAAATGGCACTAGTAACCTGATAAACGTGATCTTATTGGCCGATAGTGACTCATACGAGTGGTTTCAAAGGAGGGACAACTGTATTCAAAGATTTTAGTATCAATGAAGGTGAGCTGGTTCATTCATTCATTCATTATGCTCCCTCCCAAGGAGGAGGAAGAGGCATGCAGCAATCACTTCATCTGTCCGTCCATCTGTCTGTTCACAACGCCTTTGCAAAATTTAACACTTTTTGACCTAAGGCTTTCATGTGGCACTGTCCCCTATAAGGGCTAGGTTAAGTTTGAAGGTGGATGACCTTGACCTAATCCCAAGGTCACAGAGCCACATTTGTGAATTTGGTTTGTACATACATGATAACTTGAGAAGTTTTTAAGATGGGGCTTTCACATTGCACGGATTATAGTCCTTTATAAGGGCTAGCTTAAGTTCAGAGATTTCATATTGTGCAGGTTTTGTCTGTCAACCTGTCTGTCAAACTATCAGTAGAGCTCAGGGTGACAACAAGAAAGCTTTATGAATTAGGACTTCCTTCTTGCACATGTTGATGCACCACTGTGAGGCCTACGTTAAGTTTGAAGGCCAGTGACTTTGACCTCTTTTGCAAGGTCACAGGACAGTTTTTGTGTATTCGATTTTCGAGTGATGATGAGAAAACTGTCTACGTTAGGACTCCTCAATAGCACACAATTATGATTTTTGGATGCTGGATGACATGTTCAACACCTTTTTACGGCATATGTTTATCTGAATTTTACTCTAGTAGAAAGGTTAGGATTCATCAGACTTTAATTGTTGAATAAATATGGTGAGAAAACGAGTGTGTTGTTTACCTCGCATGACATTACATGAGGACTCTTACTTTTTCCTGAAATAGCACAAAACTGTGGTAATGATTATGTCATTGCATTTGCAAAATTTCCATGTTCAACATGGTGTTTATACTTGGTAATCTATGTTTCAGTAGTGTAAACATGAAGTTTTAAACATGTTTATCTTTGTTAGTTTGACAGTATTGTTCTCATACATATATGTGGGATGTAAATAAAGAAAATCGAAAGCTTAGACAAAAAATAGTAACTTCAGTTAATGTCAATTCAAATGCCATTTATTTGAATGGAAAGAAATGGCCGATGATAAGTTTTCTTAGGATAGATTATGCCAGTGTATGTGGACAGGCCTCCATCTAATTGAAAAATGGCCATCAGGGATCACTCACCGTCTTTGAGCCCAGTCTTGGAACCAGAACTCAAACAGCTGTACTCTTGTTATCACAGACTTTAACCCTTTCTACCAGAACCCAGACTTCAGCAACAGCTTATGTTTGTGCAGGGTGGGTGCCAAGTGCTTAGCCCATGCCAAGGGAAGCTGTTGACCTGGGGTATTTTATATCGAGGGGTCTCATCTGCAATTCTCGTTCAAATTATTTTTCCATTACTGTTGATATCAGTTAAAAACATTGCAGCAGATAGATGCCTTGTGACCACCAGCCAGTTTTGGCTTTTTTGAAAGAAGTGAAGAAGGTTGAGCAGTGTCTCACATTTTGTTTACATGTGAAGGATTTAATCGTTTTGTTCAGTGTGTTTTGTAGTCAAGGGACATGCAAACTTCACTATTTACAACTCATGAACACCATTTAGTGAGAGCATTGCACCAGGCCTAGTGATGTTCTGTGCAATTGTCATTGTTCTGCAAGAGGGGTTAACATAGGACCTGGCCCTTCTCCCCAATTGTTGTTCCTTTATGGAATCAAACATGTTTAAAACAAGACCCATGCAGTAAATCTTGATAGTTGTAGTTTCACCACCAGCTGTTCTGCTTTCCTGTGATTGGCTAGTTGACTTGCCAATCATGTCCATGTGACTCATGCAACTGGCAGTGATCATTGTCACATATTTTATTGGCAAAAAAAGTTAGAGGTTTGTAAGTAATCATCAAGGAGTATGTTATATGATAGCATTTTCTGTGCAAAAGCATTAATTCTGTATTGGAAGTGAAGAAAACTGAGACCAAGAGCTTCGTCAAAAAGTAGAAAGAAAGCAAAGAAGCCTCTTCTGTACTCTCATGTCTGTAATTTTGTTGTTGTCATTTTTTACTCTTAGGCCTTATGAGGCTGACTGGTATTGTTGTACCCTGTGTCGTCCGTCCATGAAGCAATAGCTTCATGTGCAAGTGATTTGTTATTATTTCCTTAGGCAAACAAAAGACAGCCACAGTAATGTTGCTCATCCCACAAATTAACAAAATGGAGAAGTTTCTGATAAATAACTAACCAAAAACTTCTGGAAATCAAATATCAATTACAATTTTACCTTTACTATTGATAGAAATTCATGTTTAATTTAAATGTAAGAATTGAACGTCCTTTCTGTTGTATTTATCGGCAAATGTATGCACTTTCTAACAAGCAGTTTTCATGATGTCGCTAACGTGACGATGCTTGTCAAAGAGTGAAAACACTCAATGAAGAATGCAATAGAAAGGATATTCATTTCTCAATTAAAAAAAAAATTGTAAGCATTTGACTGAGACCTCAGAAAGGTGTGACTGTTGTAATTCAGCGGAAATGGTGAATGCTGCAGTCACTGTTGACATTAAACAGTTCAAATATTAATTACGCAGGCAGGTGCTTGAAATTCTTTACATTGAAATTAAATACAAGACAAACATGAGACTTAGCTGGTGATTTTTTATGCAAAATTATTGGTTTCCTTTCTAATAACAATCACTGGCATGCGGATCAGCAGAGTTCTGTGCTCGAGCAAGAACGCTTTGAAGTCAGGATTACAAATTGACATGTCTTTGTGTCTTGAGCAGTATTGTATGGATAATGGCCTATAATGAAATCTTGTCTTATGAGCTAATGTTTCATGAGAAGAAAACAAAACTTCAAAGTTTCAGGTATAAGATGCCAAGTAAGTTTTGTAAGGTTTTCGAAGTGATCACAGCAGATCTAATGCTCTGCCAGGAGCCAATGAGCAACAAATGTTGGTTTCTTGTGTGACATGTCTTTGAAAAAATGTTATTGTACTTGTGTCTTTTCGTTCAAAACCACTTCCTTGTAGTTGCTACCCTATCTCGCAGTCCAAACTCTTTACCCTCCATAGGCTGACCTGTCACTGTCTAATGTATATACAAATGGAAGTACTATTGTCCATATTGCACTTGTCCTTCCATGGAATTTTTACATAGGCTGTATTAGCCCAAATAAATTAAAGGTCTTCAGCAGGTAACAACTCAGAACATGTTTCAGAGCCTGTACCTGTACATGTCTCTCTGAGTAAAGGCTCCTTGTCTAAGCTAAATATTCAGCAAAGACAATCTTCTTAATAATGAAATAATATATGAGCATGGCACATGATGCATAAGGTGCAGAGCTTCAAGATGAATAAAGAATATCTGTCAAACCAAACATACATGTAATTTCTAGATTTGTATAGTACAAGTTCAGATAAGAATAATTTGACTTGCCCTAGAACCAGTATTTACCCTTTTTAGCTGCATAACTTATCTTAATTAAACCACCTGCCAGTGAATAACTGAAGAAGAAACAAATTGGGGGATTTTATTTAGTCACAGTGATTATAAAATAAACAGCTACAGCTAGACCACCTGTACAATCCAAGGGAAATCCTAACAAGTCCTGAAACAATGGACATCCTGCACCAGAAATGTAAAACAAACTTTACCCCATGATGACACCTACTCTTGAAAGTCTCGAAACGAAAAAGCTATTCCACTACCAAGCCTGAGTTAATGTTTCAAATGTATGTAGGTACAGTACCACCCGAAAGTATTGCTCCATGTCCACGTGTGCGCCTCGCGTGGGTCTCATGTTACCCGGCGGAGGACCCCGGGTGGTACCACGCTTGGCGTGGTGCATGCTGAGTAAAAGGTCACGAGGTCACACGGTTAAGGCCTGTGGTAGTGGAACCTCGGGAGGTTGCACGCCCGAGGCGTCTGACTGAGGTGCCTACCTGATACTGCAGTCAAACTCGTCACTGCATTTGAAACAATAATCCACATATTAGCAATAATTAAATTTTTTTCGTGAAATATTCATTGTACCTTGGACATTGAAAATGCTTCATTTGTTGGCCTATGTTTATATTATACACTTAAAATATTTTACTTGTGCCTGTAATACGTTTGGTGAACATGCACCTGGAAGGAGCACGATCAGCATGTGATTGTGACGTCAAGTTTCATATCATACATGTTACTGTACAATGTGCTATTTCGACATCGCGAACGGCCTGCATCTGCTTCATTGTTCACAGCCCGACAATGAAATTGGGCAAAAGAAGGGGTGTTGTAAAAACTTTCTTACCGTGTTAAAACGTACACCCGCTTGGAAATATAAAATTCCACAGGGCCGTGTCCTTGGGAATGGATTTAGACAGTATGAATATTTTAAAAACCGTTTGCTAACGTGGGTCACTCAAGAAATAACTTCCAGTTACTCTTTTTCTATCTTACCTTGTCTAATTGGCTTACAAATAAAACAACAACCAATAGGAATCTCTCTTTTATTTCATTTTGGTCGTAAAATCGTTCCATCTTCAGACAAACCTGTTGGTCTATTTCTTTTTAATTACCATGTAAACGTTATAAGGATATTGCAGACTATCACGGTAACAGAAACCATGTAAAACTGAGATCTTTCACATCCACATCCTCATAAAAAGAGAAACAGAAATAAAACTCAACCTCAAATAAAAAAAGAAAAAAAACAAAACTTTATATTTTCTGTTACTTTGTTCAGGAATTCTACCGCGTGTTACACGTGCAGACTTGCATGACATGCAGTACACGTGCCTCCACATTAAAAACACAACAGGATAAATGATCAAATTTAAAGGTGGGCGAGAGCTCCTCTGGCTCCTCCATAGGCCAAGTTGTCAACTGCTAAGTTCTATGACCAGGAGACTTCTATACAAAGTGCATAAAAACAAACAGTAATTGCCAATTTGGCTACAAAATACTTTCTTTTTAATCAATTATGAGATATCCAAAATGGAAGAAATTGCTGAGGGCCTATTTGACACGTTGACCGATGTTCTGAATCCACGTGGTTCATGAATATTAAATAAGCATGTCGCGGGGCTTACAATTTAATTCAGGGTGGTCATGCAAGGATTGCATCATATGAATAGACTTATGATGAAAGTCTCAAGAAAAGTAGTTGCAACACGCTGGTTAACATTTGTTAGAAAATTAAGAAAATGCGCATCTGAAAGTAGCAAACGGAAAAAAATTATTTGATGACGGATCGCGGTAAATTCACTGATTTTCAACTAAGTTTCCTGTGTCGACACCAGCACTTGGCAGTGTCGTGGAAGAAACAAGTTTTGACATCCAGACTGTTACAAATGTACAGGTTTGTCCGGCAAGGCTAATCTCATTAGGATCTTGTGTTTAGTAATTAAGTACTGAGACACCATGATAAGCAAGCAGCGGGGGAGCAATTAACCCATGCATGTGTGTATTACGCGGTCAGACCGCTCCGATTTTTTCTACAATTTTTGTATTGAGAGAGAGAGAGAGAGAGAGAGAGAGAGAGAGAGAGAGAGAGAGAGAGAGAGAGAGAGAGAGAGAGAGAGAGAGAGAGAGAGAGAGAGAGAGAGAGAGAGAGAGAGAGAGAGAGAGAGAGAGAGAGAGAGAGAGAGAGAGAGAGAGAGAGAGAGAGAGAGAGAGAAAGTGACTTTACACGGAAATGTTAAGGTGGTGCACTAGCTGGCGTTCAAGTTGTTGCAAGATGCATGCGAGAAAACATAATTAGACTTCAATTTGGTTTCATCACCCTCTCTATATATAAAATGGGTCCTCGACATCTTGATCCAAACACATTTTATTCAAAGGAAACAAAAGAGCAATTACAAACAGGCAGAGCCTGTATAAATCTCTCTCTGGACTGGAAATCTTGTTAAAACGCCACAGTCTGGCACAGAAAAAAAGTAAAATATGGAAAATGATCTGTTGGCACAACATTAATGTCATGTGCTATGTTTTGGCCATGCATGTGGTTACTCCAAGGACAACCGAAATGAAAAGTTGGAAGGCCTAAACAAGGAAGAAAGAATTATTTATTAATTCAATAACTAGGTCCTAGTAAGATTATGTATCCATTTGTTATTCGATGAGATGATGCGCACCTTTTCTTGGGAGGGCGAGAGAGACTGTTTGTTTGTTAATTCGGTTGAAACATGTTTCACCAATGACAGCTGTTGACCAGGTCAACGTAGCAGTGAAAGAGTCGAGACAGTTAACATGCTTCGATTGAGCTCAATTGATATCGTTTGTGGCAGCTTTCATTTTAGCACTTGACTTTGAAGTAATAGAGCAATTTAGTTCACAGGAACGATAATCTAAACGCCTTTGTCTTTCGTTTTCCCTCTCTTTGGATTATGTATTCCCAGCTAACGGATTTTGTGATCAATATTGTGTTCCCAGATTTTTTTTGCAAGGAACCTGTCATACATTTCAAACTCATACAAGCCGAGCAGCTGTCTTTGATGTTTGTGAAGTATGCAGCACCCCGGTAACAATACCTTAACCACTTTTATATCCATTCTTTATTGTCATTTAGTTAGCTACTTACTTTTTGTTGTCTAATGGTCTAGACACCACCTACATGAGATTACAAACAAATGGTTGCAGTGTATAGAATGGATAAGTTGATTAAAAGCAAACATTTTGGCGAGCGCCAGAAGTGATTGGTACCTTAATTTGGTTATATGTTTCCTTTTGTCTCCAATGCATCCATGCTACGTTATATTACAATGTAAGAATTTCCTATCCTGACATGCAATATATGAGACGTACATGTAAGAGACAACATTGTTGAAATGATTGGCGTTGTTTATATGAAAGATAATTTCGATAATAAAATCGGGTACTAAATCGAAAAGAACTGTCAAAAAAATATACCGAAACGTGCAATTTTTGTGCCCCCCTCCCCTTCCCCCTTTCATGAAATGTAAACGCATATATATACAGTGGTACCTGTCTTGAGAGACCCCTCCAATGAGAGAATGCATATCTTTTTAAGACCGTTCTTTCAGAACACTGCTCTATTTTTTCCATGTTATTATACCTCTAATGAAAGACCACCTGTTTTGAGAGACCACATTTTCCCCTGCCCTAGGGGCGGTCTCTCAAGACAGGGACCACTGTATACATATATATATGTATGTACTTTGTTATGGATAAAATGTTGGAGGCTTTTGTCTCCCCCCCCCCCCGCTTTGACTTTGATGAAATAAAGGCGACAGCATCTTCGCATGAAGCCTAATCTGCGCACCTTTGTCTCATTTTCACACGCACGGATCATGTCCATGTTATATTCGCACCTCAAGGATCATAGGACTGCCTATGACACCTACACAATGCCCATCTCAAACTCAAGCTCAGGTGCAGGCTTCATGTCCGTCTTTGATGCATTTTGAAATATACAACAAACAATTCCCAAATTTCCAATGTGTGATATACCAAGCGCTACGGTGTCAATTTAAGTCGACACCAAACTTACTCTTCATCAGTCACAGTTCAAGTCTCAGTGGATACGTTTACGGATATTCAAAGCAGGGTCTAGAAGTCGACAATTACTTGGACAATTCAGAAGGAACCATGGCCGATGCACCGTATGAAAGATCGATAGGTTAGTGCCTTTTAAAAAAAGTTGCACGTTTTTTTTGTTGACACACACACACGCAGTAGCCCAATTTATGTCATCATGTTCACAGACATGGGTACAGACAGTAGGCGTAGCCCATATTTTCTGTGGCACGGATATGGGATGTTTTCAGGTAAAAGCTTTTTATTGTGTAGGGAGCGTGGTGCGTGATAGAGATACGTTAAACGATCATAAAAAGCCAAGTGCAAATTCAATTTCAGTAGTTAATTATGAAAATTGTCGCCTGTTTTGTTGATCAGTGGCTGAATTTATTCAAAGACTTACGTCCAGATAAGCCTGTAAAATAACCGCGACGAAATCACAACCAAAACCTGTAGGATAGTAACATACCATGTACATGTGCATGATGTCTTACCAATTACGGCGAATATTTTTGGTATTCACGGATATACAAAGCAGATCAAAAGGAGCCAGGCTTGAAATTACACAGTACATCAAATTTATTTTAGAATTCCTCATTTTTTAAATGTCGGAATATATTATTATCTAGACTAGAGAGACGGCCAAATGGGTAGACTCTATTTTAGATGTAGAATTGCACAATGACTATCTATTTTGGTAAACTTTTTTGATGTACAGCATCGAATCGTTCTTCAAACTTGCATTCTGTCAATATTCAGACCAAATTTGCAATGACCTGTTGTTTGCACACACATACATGGACACACACACGAGTGAACTTCATTAACCTACTTTCTTGCAACGTGGAGATGGGGGGGGGGGAGCTATATGATGTAAGTTCCATTGGAATTTTGCAAAGTTACTTTCAAACTCGGGCGAGTTACTTGGCGGACATGCCACTAGAAAATAAGTCGAAACTTTTTGTTATATATTTTGAAGGAGCCGTGGAAGTTTATTTTTGTATTCCTTCTAATCAGGATCAGTGTGCAGGTAATCTGTTGAACGGTGTGTGATTCACAACCACAGGCTCAGTAGTGCAGCCTGGAAATCAGTGTGAAAGTGCGCCCTGACTTGGGATGCAGCTAAAAGCATACATGGCCTCACGCAGCCACACTCACACAGCACAAAATTCTAATTGCGGTTTTTCAAATTCCCACTTACAACATATGGATGTTTTATGACACATATATCTAACACCCGTGGGTAGATACATATGAATTCGTTGCCGCTGGGCTAGAAATGCTTTAGTTATGCGAAACTCGTTTACCAACCTAAGCTGTCATAGGTCATCGGCTGTGTAATAACATGGAGGAATAAACTGTGGAGTTCCTTCACAGTTATATACATTAATAATATCAGCAGAATACCATTGCAATGGATGTGAAAAACTTCCTCCTCACCCTGTAATTTCTAGATGAATTTATAGACATTATGATGTGCTTCTAGTCAGATGCAAATTCAGTTTTACTTTTGAATTATGTGGGTCTCATGCTTTGCTGACCAGTGACTTCATTTATCCAGAAGTTTCACGGCTACAAGCATGAAACCTGTTACATTCCTTTGCATGATAAATGACGACATCTGATTATTCTTTACCATATATGTACCATATTCACACAAACACACACATGTATCGGACCATGGGAATATTATAGTTATATACAGAACGTCAGGAGAGAGTACGTCGGCCACTTCAAAGGTTCCAGCTCTGAAACTGCCAAGTGTTTTTTTTGGGGGGGGGGGACGGGGGGGCGTGCTAGGCAATAAAACCCGCTCACTGCTTGTGCTACTGTGTGGCTGCCCTGGCATAGCTTGTTTCAACACTGAGGCTATTATTTAGCGCTAGGCGTTCATCGGTATTTTACACCTTTTGGTAATCTCCGATGTGCTGAGTGACAAGATTCACCCATTTCAAGCCATGGCTGATTTTTTGCGTGGCCAAGACATGACACACACACACACACACACACACACACACAATAAATGATTAACACCCATGGCAAGATCTTAATTCTTGGTACATTTTGGTGGTATTTTGACAATCCGATCACGTCTGGGTATTTCATTGTACAGATCTTTATTCAAGCTAAATTTCCAATAGGAGATGAGCCATCAAGGGAGAAACTGGATTTCCTCCCGATTTCCTGGTTGATTTTCTATCTGGTCAAATGACACAGAAGAAATGACAGTTTGCATCCGTGGCAAAATCTCAGACAAGAGTACAGTTTGCCTTTATTTGAACGAACCAGTCCCATCCAGATTATTCATTTATTTTATAGGCCCATTTGTATGGATCTTCATTCAAGCAAAATCGCCCCTACTTTACATCAGTACATATTGGCCATATTAAGAGACCTATCTTGGAGAAATCAAAATTTTCCACCCATTTCGAGGGCAATTTTCCACCTGGACAGATCATGCCAAGAAATAACCGTTCACATTGTTACAACCGTTGCAACATCTGAAGTCAGGGTACAATGGGGCAGTATTTTGACAAACCGGCAACGTCCGAAAAGTTTATTACTTAAGACCTTTATTTTGGCAAAATTTTCCTTACATTGTCATTCTGGAGTTCCCCTTGGAAACGGTTGAATTTCAATATCACGAGTTCTAATACGAGTACGACGATATAACGGGCACCGTTGAAACCGTCTTGATGAAAGCTAGATCTGTCGATTAAAACTGAATGCGAACACATGCAGGCGATTGGTGGCCGCTTACAACATTATGCATCAGAAGGCCCCACTGTTCTGGAGCAATGATGCTAGGAGTTTCTATGTGCTCTGCGCCTGCGCGACAAGCCTGGCTTAACACGGCCGCGGTTTCAGAGCTGGGGTACAATTACAAAGCGGGTGCTTATCGCTTACCTCTATTGAGGTAATTAATGCAAGACAAAGGGATTGTTTGCACAATTAACTGGTCACCGCGGGGGTTTGATGGGCTCAACTGGCCGTGCTCTCTCCTTCTGTATAATACCTCCATGATCGGACAAAAGGGGCCAGGCTTGAAAATTGCGAAGTAGGTCGGAATTGAATTTGCCCCACACAAATCTGCATTTAGTACATGTCGAAACGTAGGTCTGTAAAATAGTCTTTCCCAGAGGGAGAGCTAGGAATACTTAGTTGGCCATTGTAAACATTGTTGTGAAAATGTTGAATTGTACAGTAAACTGCATTAGGGACCTGCTTTTTCGGTGACCGATTCCTGGCTAATTTACTCTTTTTAGCTTTATGTAGGCCTAGT
The DNA here is from genome assembly GCA_964020975.1 of Hermodice carunculata. Lineage (NCBI taxonomy): Eukaryota > Metazoa > Annelida > Polychaeta > Eunicida > Amphinomidae > Hermodice > Hermodice carunculata. The sequence goes on along the minus strand of OZ026612.1, from coordinate 12,947,493 downwards.
ACCAAACCTTTTCTTCAAACTTCAGTCAAGAAAATGCTTTAAAAAATACAATGGCCTGTTGTTGTCACACACACACACACACACACACACACACAGAAAAGAAACTGAAATTCAATTCGTAATGTAGGATTGTGCTGGGCAGGACGTGTTTGTTGTACATTTTGTAGAACATAACAAGTTTGATATATTTCATACAGATGTCTAGGTTTCCCAATCCAAATCAGCAAGTAGACAAGATTCTGATGCATGCAGACTCCATACGAAATCATGCATATCGTTGTAAACTCCTCGATTGCTGATTACAATGCAAGAAAAAAAATACAATGTATAAACATATATTTCAAATCAATGTTTTGTTATGCAACTGAAATATATAGATAGATAGATGATAGATAAACTTTATTTGGGGAGGGTAACCTGGTAAACCGAAGTTTATCTTCCCCAGGGCCCTCCATTTCAATAAATACAAATATCATAATACATGATGCATGTTATAAATATACTTAAAACATTATAAAATAGACACCATTTCATTCAGATAGAAAGTTACATGTATATAAAATAAAAACATCATAAATAAATACAAATGTGTTACATGGTACAAAAAAACTAATATTGGTTTTAATATGATTTTAGGTACATGGATTTAAATGCCTGAACACTTTTTTGCTCCCGTATAGACTTTTCTATTGAATTGAAAACTTTGCTTCCTGATACTGTTAAGGAGTTTCGAAAGGCAGTTTTTTTGCTCCTTGGTACGGTAAGATTTCCTCCATCGGAGAGACGAGTGAGCCTAGTATGGGAGTCTTTAACGTAGACAAACATGTTCCTCATGTATTGTGGGGCATGCCCATTCAGGCTTTTGTACACCATTAGCGCCTTTCTGTACTTGAATCTGTCTACTAATGGCATAATGTAGAGATCTCTAAGAATTCCAGCAGTTGGGGCTCTAAAATCAGCATCTACCATCAATCGTACAAAACGTTTTTGCAATTTAACAAGTTTTTGAATATCAGCACAGCCATCCCAAATTGTGCTGCAATAGTCAAAGTGAGGTAAAATATAAGAATTATAAAAGGTTTTCCCAGTTAAAAGAGGTAAAAAAAGATTTGATATGTCGAAATAAAGCAATATTTCCACAAACAGTTTTGTAAACTTTATCATAGTGAGCTTTCCAGGAAAGAGCTTTGTCAACTTTAACCCCTAGTAGTCTCTCATAATTTACATTTTCAAGAGCCTTTCCATTTATGTTGCAGTCTAATGTTGTCTTAGCCAGGTGTCTACGTTTTTGATCAGTAGTAATAAGCATGGCTTTTATTTTTTTCAGCATTAATGACCATTTTGTTTGTTTGACACCATCCATCTATATTCCTTAGATCCTTATTCAACTTTTCATCCAGTTCAGGGACAGTTTTCCCTTTTACATGAATTGACGAGTCATCAGCATAGAGGTCTATTTGGTTTTCTAGGTGAAGAGGTAGATCATTGATAAATGTAATAAACAAGAGTGGACCTAATATACTCCCTTGTGGGACTCCTGATTTGATTCGGCATTTACCTGAAAGGGATGATTTGAATTTTACTGTCTGATGTCTGTTGTTGAGATATGAATCGAACCATTTGAGAGCTAGTGCACTGCATTTATACAGTTTTATTTGTACAGAAGATGCTGATGACTCACCAAATCGAATGCTTTTCTAAAATCAACAAATATTACACCGTTCACATAGTCATTATCCATGGACTGTGACCAGGTATGTACCATTTTGCACAAAGCAGTTTCACAGGAGTACTTGTCTAGGAAGCCTGATTGAGATTCATTCAAAAGTGGACGGATATAATTTTGAAAATGAGTGTGGACATGGCGTTCAATGATTTTTGGACATTACTGGTAATATTGATATAGGTCGGTAGTTTCCAACAATTTGAAGGGAACCTGTTTTGTGCAAAGGAACAACCCTAGCATCTTTCCATGCATCAGGAAAGACGCCAGTTGCAATACTCAAATTAAATATTTTCCATAAGGGAATGTAAATTTCTTGTGCAGCTGTTTTAAGAATTTTAGCACTTACTTGGTCTAAACCTGTTGCTTTGCTGTTTTGCAGTGATTTCAATTGTTTCAACACAAAGTCTTGTGTCATAGTAGGGATATCGAAAGTAGTGCCTGGTGGTAATTTTGAATTTATAAAGTTTTCAAGTTTGGTATGAATCATCTCTTCATTATCAGCATTGTCAATGTATTGATTTGCAATATTTGAGAAATAGTCATTGAAATGATTTGCAATATCAATATCTTCCGAGATGTCTATTCCCTTGTCATTTATGACAACTGGTACCTTTTTGACTTTGGACTGTGTAAGTTCTTTTAGATATTTCCATAAATCCTGCGAACTTTTAGCATTTTCTTCAATAAGAGTCATATAAAAAGTCTGTTTTGACTCTCGTATTAAGATGTTTACCTTGTTTCGCCATACAACATACAGATCATGGTTGTTTTTACTTTTAAATTTGTCTCTTGTTTGCATGGCTTGAACAATGTCTTCATTGAACCACTCGGGTTGAACACGTTTTTTTACCATGCGTTCTTTCCATGGAGCATGAATATCCAATACTTCATTAAAAAGTTTGTACCAACAATCCAATGCATCGTTAGGATCTGAGAAAGTGTCGAAAAGGGACCATGGGATGCGAGATAAGTCCTCTTTAAAAATGGTTTTATCAAAATTTTTGTAACATCTATATCTAATCATCAATTTTAATGTTAAAATTTGATTTGCGGACAAATAGGGTTGGGTAGTGGTCACTCATGCCAATAGATGGAACATTAACACACCTCACATTGTTTGGGTTACTCACATATATGTGATCTAATAGTGTCTTGGTGGTATCTGTCAACCTAGTAGGGTGATTGACTAGTTGTGTAAGTTGAAAAGAGTCAATCATGTCTCTCCATTGTATATTATTGTCCAGCCCTTTACTTAAATCAATATTAAAGTCACCCATGAGAATGAGTTCTTTATTTTCTAAATAAGAGTTTTCCACCGATTGTTCAAATGCAGGTAAATTTCCTTTTTTACACGTTAATACATCTATGTAACCAAAATTTCCACACTTTTATACAAAAATATATCTCAGTGAATCTTTTCCCCAGTCTTGTGATAAAAACGTGCCAGTATTGTATGCTCACTTGATCACTTTGTCTTAGAAACAATCTAAATGCAACAAATGGGCCTATGTTACGATCATATATGGATTAAAATGTAAATAGGTCTAGGTTTAAACTTTATTGGGACACGTACGTATTGGAAGGACTTAGCCATGGGGCGACTGGAATGTAAAGCGAAGTTAAAATATTTATAAGCACTTCATTTTATTACCAACATTGCATGACCAGTTCTTTCGGGAAGATTTGATGGCCCTGAAAAGGGCCTTTTTGTTAATCATTGTTTTCAGTGTCAGGACTTATACTCTGGTACACCGGTTGATGTGTTTCTTGTGGAAGTTTATGACGTTCCTGAAGTATGCAGACAATGTATCTTTTCCAACTTGGCTCAAGTGGAGCCCATCAGAGTGGAAGCACTCCCCCTCTACGATGCCGCCCCGTTGAACAGCCCTGAACGAGGGTATGATGTGATAGGCCCCTTGTATTTCTTCAGTAGCTTGTTTGCTTCCACTATGGCCGGCTTGCTTTTTACCTCATCCCTCGGTCTTGGTAGGATCGAACTGACAAGTGCGGCCGGTTAATATACCTGATGTACGAAACAATTTTGCGTATGTTCAGGGCGACCTTTTCAGTGTCCGCGTTCTTGGACCACAAGTCATTGGTACCAATGTGCAGGATGACGACGGCAAAGTTTATGTCAATTTCATTACCACCTTCCAGATGATCAAGAATAAAATGTGTAGTTGCACCTGGGAATGCTTGCACTGAAGTGGTGGGTGTTGGAGAGTGAAATGTGGAGTACCAGCGGCTTGCACATATGCTATCACTTATGACGGTTGAATTCCTCATGCTCCGTTTTGCACCAACTGTGGGTCTAATACCCTGGACAGGGGCCGCTGGTCGCATGGCTGGCGGTGAACATCGTGAGCTTGAAAAGCCCAATTATAGTGGATAGGTGATGCCTCACTCTTTTGAAATTTAAGGGGATAACAATGGGGCCTTGCGGGACTCAGGCAAATATACATCAGCGTTGTTCCTCCCTCAAGTTTATTGCTCCATGGCACCACATATTTCGAGCATGTGAAGTTTTTTGCAATGATTAGCCTATACATGCATTAAAAAATTGCTCCAAATTACATGTACATTCAGGTTATAAAACTCGACAGGGGATATTTTTATGTTACAATATGTTCTCCCTGATTGGTTTAAACTTATTTTATTTCTTGAAAGAAAAATAGAAGATTGGGGAGTAGGCAATGTCTGTATGAACCCCTCTCGTTTAAAAATAATAATAATACTGGACATGTTGCTGGTCAATACATGAACAAAAACAGACATCTAGAAGATTCACATCATATTTTACAACACAGATAGTACAGTCACATTAGGGTTTCGTGGTTCCCTACCCTGGAAAAATTAATACAAATATAACACTTGCTATGGGAACTGTTTTGTTCCTTGTATTTACCTAATAACAGCATGGTAAATTTCGAGTTTGAGTGTTGCTGCTTTTCTGGTCAATGTAACAAGGTTTTAACTGTGAAACAGGCATGAGGTATTACTGTGTTATGTAAAGAATTTCGTTTTACAGTATACTGTGGACACTCCAAAAAATGGTGAAAAATAGCTTCATTTTCCTGTGCCACAGTAACATCGTGGTGTTGAAACTACACATATTTTAATCAAATAAGCGTGAAGGGAACTAGATCCCATGTGTAACTGCGCAAGCACTATATTTTTTTTTCTTTTTCCAACATAATATAAATCATTCCCTCTTGGTCTGTCTTTATTCAGTTTAAATCTTAATTCTTGTGCAGACTCACTGCTTTGTAGTTCATCGGTAAATTGTTCCAACACTTTATGGTTTACGAAAGAAAAGAGTTACAAAACATATCTGTACTGGTTCCAAATGAAGTGAATTTAGAATGCATGCAGGAAAACGAGGGGGATTACTCCATCCCTGTTTGTAAAAACACTGCAATGGACACTTATTCTTGCCTACTGCATCCCTCTTGCGTATGAACATATACAGTTACGCTCGCATTCAAGTTAACAAACGCCAAACGCACCAACGTTTTTCAAACATTTCCCAAACACTTTCAGTGAAAATCAAACGTTTTGCAAACACGTAGCAAACACTTTCCAAACGCTTTACAAACACTTTGTCAAACGCTTTACCAACACTTTGCCGAACGCGTTTGGTGAAAGCCGAACGTTTTCAAATACTTTACATTTGCGCCAAACGTATGTGATACATGTACATCTACACTTGGTAATCTAATTCTAATTACAGGAATATTTTTCAACAAGTTTCTAAAAAGCTTATCAGCACCTGAAAATCCCAACAACATGTGCATGCCTTCATTTATGGATAAGCCAAAAAGCTCTACTATGTATTTTTCACAATAAAGTTGAAATTATGCTTTTTCAAAAAAATCAGTTCTATCTAACAATTTGTACATGTATCACTTCATTTATTATAAAGTTACAGATCTTTCAGTAGCAAGTATACCCAGTCACTATCATACTTTTTCTGAAAGTGAAGTTCTTGAAAAAAGGCTAACTTTTAAAATTTCGAATGGAAATACAGAAGCAGCTCAATTTAAGTATTGTTTGGCTTACTAAGCCAAGCAATAGAATTAGCACCAGTGGAGTAAGCCAGGTAAACTCCATTGGTCCTTCAAGTAATTATATATATTTTAATTGAAAATTAGGAACTATTTCGGAGTAAATTTATAGGCAATATCATGATCAGATCATGAATCATGATCTGATCATGATATTGCCTGTGGATTTACTCCGAAACAGTTTTTGAAAGATGAAGTATTCGTGACATCTTAAATGAAGAATGAAGTCTTTAATTAATTTTAGTTGAATTAGACACTTGGGTAAACATATTTGGATCGTGTTTTATATAAATATATACAACCTATAATGCTGGATAAGTGCACATTTACATGTAGGTACATCATATATTGCTGGACCTGTTGAAAATACGTTTGGAGATTCTTCATCGTTTAAATGGAAGTGTTTGAAATGCAAAGTGTTTGAAATCGTTCGGGTAATTGTTCAACGCGTTTGGAAAGTGTTTGAACACATTTGGAGAAGTGTTCGGTAGCTTTATGAAAGTGTTCGAACATTTTAAAAAAGTGTTTGAGATTTTTCCCAAATGCTTTCCAAACATATTCCAAATGTTTTCAAACGTTTCCTAGCACAAGCCAAACACCAGCAAAACGCGAAAAAAGCGTTTGGCTGTTAACTTTTAGCCGGGCGTAACTGTAGGTACACTGTAATGTACATTTTTGTCATGTCCAAAAAAAAGTGTCACAATGTGATATCTTAATACTTTTATTCACTGTTAATTATTTTGTGTCCCTGGTGGTCTTGACTACTTGTCCCTGAAATGACACTTTCATTGTTGGCATCCCAGATTAACACATCTAGATTGATACATTTCCATGATCACTGCATGCTAAAAAGTAATTTTCTTTGGAATTACAGATGACAGAGAGGCTCTTGTCCAAACAGAGCAAGAGTTTTGGCTCACCAAAGAAGCCAGACAGGACCTGCCAACTTCTGACAGTCCTGATCCCAACGGGCAAAGCCCACAGAACGAAGAAGCCCCTGTATCCGCTGCTCCTACAAACACAGGGAACGCAACGAAGAGGAAAGCTCCCACAGCCAGGAGACGACTGATGGTACGCATACACCTTTGTTGTAAACATATTTCATAGACATAAGGAATACTGATTTCTGTATATGAACTATTATGTATGAAAATCAAAGGTTCTAGTATATGCATTAATTAAATTTGTGGAACCTGTGAATTTTAGCAGGAATGACTCCTATCTATGCAAAACAGGTAAATCTGAGGAGTTTTTTAACGTGCGTTTTTGCATATTATTCTTGTTTATTTCAAAGTACCAAATACATGTACAGAGATATATAGTTGGGAGCACACACACACACACACACACACACACACACACACACACACACACACACACACACACACACACATATTTATACTTATTAAGGCTCAAACATTATCAGTACAAATCTTACACATTTCAGAAAGAAAAGCCACAGGCGAAAGTGCTGTGCAGGGGCACCCCTAGCCACCAGGTGTTGCCCACATCCTTCAGCCAGCATGCCCCACCAGATCAAAGTGGGGACACTAATGATAGCGAGGTATGTAAAACCTTTACCCTGTGTACTAATATAAAGGTATAGAATATTTTCATTCATGCAAATTTACAAAACATAAATCGAATATGCAACTTCAAAATTTGTTATAGAAGTTCCTTTCTAACTTCAAATGATAGGTTTGTAACATAGTGGCATCGATCCAATGAACCATGAATTAAAGTTGTGGCATCTTGATTGGTGCAAAGTAAGCAAATGCATAATATTTCAATCTTAAATAACTTTTGAATAATATTGTTATAAATAGAGGTACCATTCCAACTTCAATTTACATATTTGTAACAAAGCTCAGTTTGTTTATGTCTCCTTTGAAGAGTTGAATAAAAATTCTTGTTGCAAATGTTATATTAAAACTGAATAGCAAATCTTAATTTACCAGGTGATACATGTAGGTGAGCCAGCACCTAAACGGGCGAGGAGTGAGGAGCAACTGGAACCTCTCTGCTACCAAGAAAGTGAGGTAAGTATATGATCACGAACAAATTACACAGCCAATGTTGTAGTACATGTCATTTGCGTTAACTTGCCTCACCCTCAGGTTGTCAGATCGACTGGATATCATGATCAGTATATCAAAATTTCAGCGATTGAATTAGAAATAGAAATCGTATTTATTTGGTTTAATATGTCGCCATATTGTCATTGAAAGAAAGAAGTAACTGATAGAGAAAAAAAAATGAAGGAGAAAGAAAGAAAGAAAGAAAGAAAGAAAGAAAGAAAGAAAGAAAGAAAGAAAGAAAGAATGAAAGAAAGAAAGAAAGATTCTTTTTCTTAGAGGAGCAAAAGTCTATATATGGGCAGGCGGGAATTTTTTTGTTCTTTTTCCCCTCTCTCTTTTTTTTTAAATAACAACTCTTGTTCTCTAGCAAACAATAGACATATGCCTACCACAATAAAACGAGGACTACTGTACGTATCATTTGTGTGCATGTGTGTTCAAACCAAAACTTGATGTCCTTAATTTCTGTTGATTTACAAGTCAACATAAGTTGATAGTAAAATGTATGTTTCCAGAAATTTCTTCCAGGACATCACTTCAGCCCAATAGTAGAACGCTGAACAGTTAGCTGTAAACATTAAACAGTTGTATACTGTAACGCAGACAACGAGAATGTCTCTAGTCTTGCCGATTGAATATTTCTGACCATGACCATTTTTTGAAGTTGCAGTGATTATCGGATCGGAAATGTGATATGCTGTTCTTTTATTACTTTATGTAGGAGGCTCAAAGTCTATTTTTATCTGCTTACAGGTGATCACACTACTCAAAGGCATGGAGGAGATATCCAAACAGATGATGGAGATGATAACAGAGATTCAATCAACACAGAGGTCACTCCAAGCGGAGGTTGCTGAACTTTCAGCAAGGCTGCAGCAGCCTTCCCATTGTGTTACATCTCAACCAAACCGCACATTGACGTCAACTCAGGAGTCCAACATGGTCCTGTCACCACTGATAGTTCCATCTGGGCCAACAACAGACATTATGCCTATGCGTATGAGCATCTTGGACGCTGAAACACTGCCTTCAAAAGACAAACTTCAAGTGTTAAAGATGAATTTGTCATCAACGGCAAACTTTGCAGTGCCTCTCATGAGGTGCTACTTCACGGCAGAAGAAATGAAAGTGTCAAATTGCTCAGGCTTGGTGAATGGGAAACCAGTGAAGGAGCGCCTCAATGCCCAAAGATTAGAAGTGATCAAACAAATCACAACAATTCTATATAACGTGCCACCAAGCATGGTAGAGGTAACATGGTGATCATGTACCAGTGCAATTAATGAAGCCTGCCGGCGTTTGGTCAGGACACCAAGGGTGATTCTCCTGAGGTTACACCACGGGTGGAGACTGTGGAGAATTCTGGAGTGTGACGTGACACCCCATTGAAAACTCGGTGAAAATTCAAAATATTGCACAGTTAGAACTTTTTTTTAACATGCCCACTTATTGATAATGTAAAATTATTAAATTGTAAATAAAAAAATTATAAAAATGTAAAAGTGTAATTGTTTATTTGTTTTCAGCAATATTATGCACGATGAAGCAACTCAGTTGCATTGTAACTTCTGAAAGTAAAACATGCTCTTGAATGAATGACAAGAATTTTGTTATATCCTGTCAAGATTAAGAAATTACCACAGTACAAACTTTATGGTACTTCAATTACTCTCTCATCTTGCTTGAACCTACAGCAGGTGACAGGAGTAATATATGTTTTTGTGTCCATAGGCAGCACCTGCAGCAAAACATGAGAATGTGAGAATAAACCCGTTATAATAAGTAGTCAATTGTTGATTGTTGGCAATGTAAAATTATTTTGTAAATAAAAAATAAAAAAAGTGTAAAATAGCCCAGTTACGAGCATACGGTGAACAATAATAAAACCATAGTATTGGACAATGACAATAATGAAATGAAAAAAAAAAACGGGTTCACGTATGGAAGTCTCATGAAGATTGTGACAACCCATTTTGGGTTATCACGATATATTTACTACACATTCATACGGTATATCAAACCTAACTTACGGGAAATTAGTGTAGATTTCAGGGCAGACGGACAAAACACGACCAGAAAAATAGACAAATACAGGCATTATCAGTGACAACGACGGGATAGCGAAAGGGCCGACATATCTCATTCGAGATGCAAAGGCCTGGGTTGCAATACTCACAAATAAGTAAATATTAAATAAGTAAACAAATCTAATTCTTAAGACAATTGACCGGCAGGCCCGGGGTATGTGTGGGTATGCATAACTACATACTGGCATATGCATGGGCAGATGCCGCCGTAGGAAATAAGTTCTGGACATGGGTATCCGGGTATATTATGATTACACATTTGTGCATATCTATACCTGAATTTGAACGCAACCAAATAAAAGTGCGTGAAAAAAAGTGCTGAAGAGCCTCAGCTGCTACACAAGCACTATAATGCCAATACACACACACACACACGGTATATCACACTTCACACCTTACCAGAGTGCCAAGTCTGTTGATCTCATTCACACTGATTGCCAGCGTTAACACCCACAACTCACAACCTCACATACCCAAGCTGACTGTGCGGTATGGGTCAACACTGTGACTTAATACTAAACTGTCACGGTTATTTTACAACTGGTTCTCCAGAGTTGACACTCTGCAAAATTGAAAATTTTGCAAGATTATGTGAGTTGTGGGACCTCTGAATATTACCCAAGTGCCAAATGCTACCCTACGGTGGCACCAAACATCTTACCGGCCCATGGTTGTGCAACCACAAACATTGAGCCGAGTCAAAACAAAAGCTGGACCGATTTAAATTACAATGAATGCATATGCTTGATATTTATCAACAGCAGGTCCATTTTACGAATCTAAGGAAAGAAATTCGGGATGTTGGGGCGTCCAATTCCCCAATCTGTTCAGTGACGCCGACATGACATTGACCAAACTTGTGTAGCAAACATGCACTTAAGCCACAACCATGACTGCTTCCCATTGGGATAGCTTGCTTGTCCGCTAATTTGACGCAGATACAAACTTTCACTGGCAGTGCCTGTGTCATGGGGAATATTTTCTTGGAATTTTAAAAATCAGTCTCATTCCCGTCGAAGATGCTACTGTAAGAATCTGTCCAGCACACCCTCACCAGCAGATTGATCCATTGAAGGAGTCCCTCGGTACTTTATACCGGGCGTGTTGCGCAGACATTCTTGTTTAACGACCCGTGACTTGAGTTGATGGTGATCTAGGACTGTTTGGTTTATATATATAAATATGTATATTATATATGTATATATATATATATATATATATATATATATATATATATATATATATATATATATATATATATATATATATATATATGCTCACATATATACAAATACACACACACACAAACAAACAAACACACACACACACACACACATATACATATATGCTGGGGTGCCCAGTTGTGGAAAAGCTGAGTGCTAGGTTGCGTCATTGCCAAACTGAAAATTAAATTATATTACATATACCTATGTTGTTGGGTAGAGCCGCTGGGAAAATCAAGCATTGCAGATTCCTGGCCTATGTTCCTTGTCAAATCACACTCTTTGTATTAAGAATGTGCACACATTCCACAAAAGATGGTGTAAAAAAAATCCTGCCATGAACAGAAAGTTAGGTGTGCCCAAATGTGGGACAAGAGAAGGTATTTGGCTCCACGTTATTTTGTTTCACTTTCAAGCTGAATATTATACCCCAGCCCTTGACTGTGAGAACTTCAGTTTTTTTTTATTACACATAGATTTACAACTTTATTTTGCAAACTTCGTTGCATCGGTGTTGAATAACACTTGCCGACTATAATTGACATTTTATATCTAAAAACTGACATTGTGTCTTGGGGTCAGATTATGCGTGCGTCCTGCATCATAGACGCGAAAAATGAAAAGACGCCTGGAAATTAATAAAACATTGTCATTTTGCGTCTCTGTAGACGCACGCACAAAATACGCGATGCATCTTGAATGATACAACTGCAATAATTACATGTACCCCAAACTTAGTAACTTTGCGGTCACTGTGTTTTGCATCGTCCACCATTTTCATAATTATGTATTATACTGGTGTAATCCCATGATCATCTCTCTTTGTAACAGGCTCTGTGATATCGTCTAAGAATAAAAATATTCTGGGGCATCCCTCCAAAAATTTCCCAGAATGAGAATAGATACATATACGTTATTTCATCTCAGTATACATGTAAATACGCAGAGCGCACTTCCAGGCTCCGCGTTGGGTGGATTTGATCACGTGCAGCTCGCTGTCCAATCAAACTCGTTGCCCATGTGCCAGTCTCATGTGCGCAATGTCGAGAAGGTACAAGTCGTATTCACGCAAAGATAAGTAGACCAGGATGTTCAATTTTCACATCATATTTTCAACAAAAAGACTTCAGCAAACAAATCTAGACACAAATAAAGGCACAAGTGAAAATTCCTTACGGAAGACAGGGAAAATACACAGATTAGTCACTGCATGGTCACATGTGGACCAAGCGAAGATTTGCATTAACAACACGATGTGTTGTTGATCGCTGTCTCCATTGCGTCACATCCTTATTGGTGTTTTTTTTTGAAAGCAAATTTGGTTGTTTTGTGCTAATTAAATTGAGGGTTTTTTTTTGACACATCTTGTCAACGGATAGCAAATTTATCGTTGATTTCCCAGAATTGGGCACGTGATGGCTATATAGGAGAGTCATAAGCCTAACCAAAAATAACAATTGAAAAATTAATAAATAAAAAAAAATACGGGTATTCTTTCCTGCAGCAGCAGAATAACTTGCTGATCAGCTCCACCAAGACTGATCGTTATACGCGCAGGCTCCAGGCCCATGTTTATTATTTTATTACAGGCAAATGCACGGTCTTCACTTTCCATCAGAAGTATGATCAGGTAATCCTCTTTTTTAGATGAATTTAATTTGCCATTGCTGAATTCATGCGAGTTACACTCGGCCGTGGTCCGAAGTGACCCCCGCCCATGGTCCGAAGTGACCCTTGCCAGTGACCCTCACAAGCAAGCGACCGAGACCTACGCTGGTTCAGCGTAAGCCTCTGGCGAGACAGATTTAACACTCTGGTGACCCTTGCCGGGACCACGCAAGAATTGGAGCAAGACTTTCCGGCGGTACTGTAAGATACTGCATTTTGACAAATATTTTTTGTCACATTTAGTGGATGTACTTTGATAATAAATGTTACACTTTGAGTACACAAATGTACTTTTCTTGATATGTGGACTCCAAATCAGTGCTAAGTTGGGAATATGGTGCACTAAGGTGCTGTATTACATATATCAACTTCAAAACTCGATAAAATACTCAGGTTAGGGTATGTATGCTTATGAATGTAGGCAACAAAGATTTTTTTTCAGCTTGATCATGTGAGCTCATGTTTCTTGCTCTTGCCGACATCCAAATATGCTGATATGTATACAAACTCATTGCAACATGTGCTACAAAACATCCCGTTTTTTACTGTGCAGCCAAATTTGTTAAAGTTGGATTTTATGTGACATATAAGTGAAGTTATTATTTTCGAAAGGTGTAAAAATATATAGCTTGGACCAAAATTGTAAGTTCCTTGTCACTAGATAGCTTAAGATAGGTCTTATAAGAATTATGATTTTTTTTAGAAAGAAAGACGTTGGAATTTAGAACTAAATTTAAAAAATTAGACTAGCTTTTACCTTAAAGAGTCTCATCAGAGACTGATACACTGAATTTGGGTGCTGTGTACACTGCTTAAAATTTCACAGTATGATATGGTTTATCAAGAATTGTGTTTCAACAACAAACATCAATAAAAGGCGTGCATGTGCATGTATCATTTGAAAACAGCAAAAATTCACAGACTTGAGATTAATGCAGTATTTGGAGAGAAGTGTCCAGTTTTTCAGGAGCCTTTCAGGCTAAGTTGAAGAACAACAGCAAGCAGGACTGTGTAACTAGGAGACTGCCTACTGCTGGTTATTCCACTTTGAATTGTACCATGGATTATATATACTCCTTGCCATCAGAGCCTGCCTTTTAACAAAAATTCAGCACAGGTAGAGTTTGCCTACCGACAAGTTTCATTCAAGCGGACATGACCTCAGACCCATCAATAACTTGATCAGGCATATGACTATTGCCCCTGTTTGGGTCTTGTTGAGGGAGCTGGATCAGTAGATCCCCCATGCTTTTTGTTATACATGTATAGCCACAAGTGGGGGCTGCCTGCTTGGGCCCAGACGGGGTCATCCATTAAAGTTGTGTTTAAAGAGGATTGGCAAAGATGGATGGAATCCTCAACTGAGCTTTCTTGCCGGGCACATGCAAATCAGTGATACATGCACTGGGAAACGCAGCTATTGATCAGGGTGATGAAGAAAGCCACTTGGATTGTAGAAAACATATACCACATCTCTTGCTTCCATCACATCCTTATAATACATTTTAACCTTTTACTATCCAAGCATATTTCATGGACTTCAGCTGGCAGTCTTTTCACTTGATTGCTTGAAGAATGGTAACATTTTCTCACTCAAAGCACCAAAAAGTATACGGATGCAAAGTGTCATCTGCTTTAATGTTTTGATTTACATTTCATGTTAATAGAAAACATTTTGGCTGAGAATTAAAGATAAAGATGTATCTTCATAGCATACCCCAGGTCAATAGCCTCTTCCTGGTGCGGGTTCATTTTGGTCAACCACTGCCAAGGAAAGCTATTGACTCAGGCTGATTCTGACCAGGAAAGGGTCAATGCCTTTCATTCATTCCTTCTGTGATATTCCAGGCACATGTAGATAAAAGTAATGTTCCCTGTGTATTATATCATTGACCTTTATGGATCATGAGAGTTTACAACAGCCACTTGATGGAGGTGGCTAATTCCTTGGGGAAGAGGGACTGTTATGCCTGAAACTTACAGAGTATGATGACAAGAACAGCTCATAATTGGAAGTGAGGCTGATGTATTGTCTACCACAATGTAGTGAGTGGCTCAGTGTCAGGAAGAGAGGTGGGACGTACAGACAGAAGCAGATCTGCTGAGGTGGAACACAACATAGATTTGAACTTCCATTGGTCTTAGAACTGAAATCTGACAGTTGAAGGGAAAAGTTTTTTTGGTTTTTTTTTTTTTGATCCAGGGACTGCTCTGCCCATTAGCCAGTTAGCCAAATGCTAATGTTTTAATGAACTTGCAAGCATGTGCACCGGGACAACAGGTGGTGTGACCTCAGAGGTTAAAAAGTGTAAGATTGGATCCAGGTCGGATGCAGGGGTGCTACCACGGAAAAATCTAAATAAAACTCATCAAGTGTCGCAGCTACATGTACAACAATCTTGCGGTACTAAGAGTTAACATGATGATTAGAAAGATATAAGAAACCAAGGCTGAAAACTGATATGAGACTTAAATTTGGAGGACATCTCTAACATGTTTTGGCCCCCCTGGCCTTCTTCAGAGGGAAGCTGTCCTCAAGTTGCTTTAAATTCACCATTATTAATTATGTAAAAGAGGAGTTAGAGTGTACAGTAATAGGTACATTCAAATGGAGGAGTTTGGCATTAATGCTTTATACTCTGCAATAATGAGGATTTCTAAAGATAATAAAGGGGGAGTTTTTAGGGGGAATTACATTGATGTTATTGGATAATAAATATTATACATATCCAATGTGTCATCTGTTTTTATTGTTAATACTTAATGCCATTTGACATGGTGTGAGCACCATAATGATTTTAACAAATATACATATATGTATATATATATGTATATATATATATATATATGTATATATATATGTATATATATATATATATATATATATATATATATATATATATATATATATATATATATATATATATATATATATATATATATATATATATATATATAATTGTCAGTCTGGCCTCAGCTGGAACATGAAATTAAAATACTATTGTTTTGGTCTGGCCTCATCTGGCCAACAAGGCTAAGGTATTCCATAGTAGATTGGCCCCTGAATGCCACTGGTTGTGTTCATCCAGTGAATGAGTGAGAGTCAATATATTTGAAAAGAAGACCTTTAAAAATTATCATGAGACTTCTACAATAGGTTATTATTAATTGATTATTCAATATAGTTAAATCTATGATTCAAATTATCTAATGGGTGGCTTGGCCCGCCATCTCCTCCTCAGGTGGATGAAGGTCCCTTTTCCGCCACGATATGCTGTTGACCCCCTCCATGTGTCACTGAGGCTGCCTACGAAATTTGCATGGGAGGGCCACCCCACATTTCCTTTGTAATGGGTCATCTCTGATCCTTCTGTGTAGTTTTGGTAGCGGTAGATTTGATTCTGAATACCGGCGTGGTATTGGCATCTAATTCTGTGCTCCGTGGAAGGCGCCCCTGTATTTGGTGTTTGTGGACCCCGTAGCCCCATACGGTCTTTGATACGCATGTGGCACTACTATTGTTCTTTTGGTACTGGGATGTTTGCTTGGCTGACCTAGATGTCATTGAGGATGCTGGTGTTCGATTCTGCCGTCATATCAACTGTATTGAAATTAAAAGAGGAGTTCCACAAGGTGTCCATGGTATCTGATAGGTTTGGATGGTCCTCCCCGATTGTTCCAAGTTGTCGACGTTCAATCTTTTCATGGGAGTGAGGGATCCATGCCCAGTGTTAAGTATGGTAATGTTAATAATTGTATGAAGTATAGAAGTGAGGAGTTAAAGATCACAGTTAATTTATAAGTAAAGAAAGTAATAATAATAAGAAAGAGTTTGTGGGAGACTACTTTCTCAAACAGAAATGTCTGGGGGGGGGGGGCGGCGAACGGTAACCAATCAGGTTTGGGAAACCAACCAGCTTGTCTGTCAGGGTGTTGTGCATCATGGTGTCTCAGTAGGGAGGCCACCGTGGGGTGTGGCATGTGACTGTATACAGAAGACTTCAGTATTTATATACGCTCTTGCCTGTTTCTCAATCGTTTTTAAATAAAATATGTTTAAACCAAAAATTCAATATTAATCGGGTGGTCCATGGCCTTCTGAATAAGGGCCTAGGGCCCTGAAATATGTTAGGAAGGTCCTCCAAATTGAACTCTCATATCAGTTTTGAGCCTTGGTTTAATTTCTTATATCTTATATGAATACAAATAGCAATACAAATCATACAATGAGTGCTTCCAAGGCTAACTGGGGTGTAAATGGCAACTTTTATCTATTTCCTCATGTTTACTTTTGCTGAGTAGTTTGATAATGAGAGTTCCAGTTGTGAACAACTCTCGCATATCTGATGTACAATTAAATGCATTTTTCAATTGGTTTGTGGCTGTTGTGTGTCTGGATAGTTAAACTGTTTATCATCAATATGAGGGTTCTCCTTGGAATACAAATTTCATATATTTATCATCAATATGAGGGTTCTGCTTGGAATTAAATATTTCCTATAGAACAGACAGTTCTACTTCTGAGATTTAAGGCGATGTCACCAGCATGTTTTAGTTTAATTTGATAGGTGCACTGGGTTCTTAACCCATTCCTTGTTAAGGTAAGGCTGCATGAGTCAATAGTTTTCCTTGGCAAGGGATGGACACATTGCACCCTCCCCATGCCAAGGAAAGCTATTGATGTAAGGCATGCCATTGTGAACAGTCTGACATAATTTGTCTCAGCAAAAATGTTTTCTAGTAATGAGAAATATTTTAAGATAGAATGAGAAGGCAATGTTTAACACCAGACTAGAGCCTTAAAAAATGTTAAGGCAAACGACAATTTACATCTCTGTACTGGTGGGCAATTTTAGGATGAAAAGGTTAAAAAGGATAATGCAGCTCTGCTGTTGACTGGGGCACTGGAACCTGTTACAATCAGTAGCTAATGATGTCATATTTCTTTTATCCTTACAATTTTAGTAAAATCGGAAGATATGCATATAAATGAGAATTCTAAGTTGATAATGTTTCGGTGGTTTGATAAGTGTGACCTAACCATGGATGTGTAAAGCAGGAAGGGGGGGGGCAGGAATAGAGGTGCAAAATGAAAATTCAGTAACATCTGAATGAAAAGGAGGACTGTAAGAGACTGATAACCGGTGTGACAACCTCAATAGGGGGAATCTCTTCAGTGTAATTACATGTACATGTAAATACAAACAATATGAGGGGTGTCAGAAGGAGTTAATGTCCAGTATGCATGTGTTGACAGTCAAAAATATGGCAGCGGCCATCATGAGGGAGCAGATAACATGCTCAGCCTAATGTGTATACATACTGCAATGGAACATTAACTCATTCCATACTATGGTCACAGGCTTTGGTTAGTGGTTCTGGCACTGCCTGGCAAGTCATACTGCAGCTGCCCTTGCGACAGTGCCAGAACCATTGGCTTGAGACTATAGACATGTTGGTACTTTAACAAAAGTTTTTTCCATGAGGAATTCAAATATGCAATTGTCATCTTAAATCTAGGTAAATATACCGAAAAATCAGGGACTGGTATGGAATGAGTTAAACATTCTGTGTTATAGCATTAAATATAAATGTGGCAGTGGGAGCCATTCAGACAGCAGTCTGCTGAGTGTTGCCTTGTCAACCAGCAGACTAATGGTCCCTGCCTTTGGCATTAACTCTCGGCTGTCCATATGAGCGAGATTTCTCCTAAAAGGGGGGGTCAGATTTTGAGTTCCATCCATTTTTAATCACTGTCCTTCTTCATGGTGTCACTTACTGTGCGACCCATGCCGAGGAAAGCTGCTGACTCAGTCTTCCCTCTTAAAGTACAAATCACTGCTGTAGTCATTTTCTCAATTTTCTACTTTCTCAAACAGAAATGTCGCCGGGGGGGGGGGGGGGGGCGAACGGTAACCAATCAGGTTTGGGAAACCAACCAGCTTGTCTGTCAGGGTGTTGTGCATCATGGCGTCTCAGTAGGGAGGCCACCGTGGGGTGTGGCATGTGACTGTATACAGAAGACTTCAGTATTTATATACGCTCTGCCTGTTTCTCAATCGTTTTTAAATGAAATATGTTTAAACCAAAAATTCAATATTAATCGGGTGGTCCATGGCCTTCTGAATAAGTACCGTTAAACACATAATGGATAAAAGATTCAGATTCCTCAGGAAAATAGCTTTCATTCTAATAGCAGCGAGCCTAGTTTAAAGCAGAAAATAATCTTAGACAACAGCTTTCCTCAGGAAACGTTGCATGCAAAGTGTCCTGGTAAAACTGCTGTTGACTCGATCTTAAATCAGCATTTGAAAGGCTAAATCAAGGGGAAAGGATTAAGTTTAAAAAAAACATTACTGAAGAATTTTGACTATGGTTCAGAGTGAGTTTACAAAAGTTATCTTTACATCTATCTGAATTGACCTACTTTTGACTTCATTTATTCATTCATCTTTTTATTTATTTTATTTTTTGAGGAGCAAAAGAGACTAGGTTTATAAAAGAAGCTTAAGATTTGCAGGAGACATTTACATATGTGTCATACTTTTTTTTTCAAACATGTCTTCTCATCCACGGCTTACACATAGATATTTGTATGGTTATTACAGCCAGTTGGATATGTTCTCCTTCTTCGTTCATTTCTTTGTAAAATATGTCCAAATTTGTGCGAAACTACAAATTTATAATATTTTCAATAGGGCCCATCTTCATTGCAACATGGAAGATGTTGGTCCAACCTGCAAGTTGTGCTATAAAGCAGTGCAGGGAAATCAATCAGCCAATGACAAATATGTTTTTTGTATTTGACAGGAAACCCACTGGAAGATCTTAATTATTATATCACCGGTCTTTGGTTAGGTTGGAATTGATATGTTTACACATGCTGAACTAAACTGGGCTGAGGAGTAGGGGTCTAATGACCCGATTGCATGAGAGAAAATCATCCATAATACCCAGTAGAAATATGTCTGAGGGATAAACCATAATTATCACCATTGTGGTGATTTAATTGTGCAGGCCAAATTACCCATCAGCTGACTGGTTGATCAGCTATTACCAATGCAATGCATGGGAATGTAATGGAGAGTTTACAAGACCTGGGCATTGTTGTAATTCACCATACTTTCAATAGACTATGATTATGTGCCTGTCTTATATAATGTTGTCTAGCCAACAGATCATTCTATAACCTATTGAACTCTGCCGATTGCTTAATGAATCAGCAAATAACCCTCTTGCAACTGTTTGTCAAATTAATTTGAGTCTTATACAGGACATAGATCACTGTATGAAATTATACATTGGCAGGTATTGATCTACCATCAATTAATGTGGATATACCATCAATTAATGTGGTAATCAGATTTGATAACTGTACATGGGTTGCTACTAGTATGGATGAGACGGGCTATATAGGTATATGTATGAAGCATCTGCCATGTAATGTCCACGTAACATGGCTGGAAACAATCAGAGGGCTTCAGTCCCTCTCTCGTGGACACACCATGAGTGAGCATTGATGTTGGGCTTTAGGTACCTCCTGTTTGATCCCATATTGACAAGACCCCCCAGGTGCTCTTTCTAAAAGCCTGTTGCCTTCAAAAGCAGCTTCAGAAGCCACATTTCCCATGCGAGTACAGTCCAGTATAAATTGCAAAAACAAAGTAGATATTGTCATGATGCCAGAGAGCTATACTTCTGTTCCACCACACAGCAAAAATAAACTCGATACATTGGACAGTGATGTGGCTATTCAAGTCTGATCCGTCCTAGTGTAGGGATATTGGATTTTGGTTTGGTTTAAACATATTTTATTAAACGATTGGAGAAAAGGGCTATGCCCTATATGAACTCTTCTCGCAATAACAAGAAATAAAAATAAAGGATTAATGTAAATGACAGTAGGACATTTGTAAAAGAGGTGATGAGGGATACTGACAATACAGGACATATACAGGACAGACACGGACTAGACAACACACACAGAGGTGAGGGAGACAAAACATCGCAACACGTATAGAGGGCTCAACGCCGACGGAGTGCAAGAGAAAGACAGGACAGGACGCATACAAAAGGATAGTATACTGATACAGATGAACTGGCCTCCTATCATTACAATATTTGAGAGAATAAAGATACACTCTATTGGGGATTGAATCTTTTTGATTTCTTTATGAAATTATGGACGGCCAAAAATATTTTAGAGTTTTCAAAGTAGTAGCATTCATCTGAACCATAAAGTACTGTTTTGAGAGTGAAGGATGCTACTCTAAAGACATTTTCGTGTAAATCAATTCAAACAGAGTTGTACTTCTAGCAGTTTAAGAAAAAAAGTGATATGTATCTTCATTCAGTGCCCCACATGAGCAAGATTTTGAATCTTTAATCCCTAATTTAAATGAGTGATCGTTCAGCTGACTGCAGCCCATGCGTAGTCTGGCATGTAAGATGGATGTATATCCATTGCCCAAGTCGAAAAGTGGATTTTTGGGTGGAATTTTGTAACGTTTATCCAAATATTTTTTTAATATTATAATATGCTCGGAATGTGTAATATTTGAAGGTAACTCGTTCCACAGACGGATTGTAGAAGGAAAGAAGGACTCACTGTATAAACTTGTTCGGACTCTAGCATGTATCATATTGTGACTTGACCTTGTGTTATAATTTCTAGTGTTCATTTGATCAGGAATGGCATTTTTTAAATATAAGGGCACTTTGTTATTCTTAGTTTTGTACATCAATATGAATTTTCTTTTTTCTCTACGTTTGTACAATGGTCCCATCCTGTCTCCATGTAAAGTCTGTTGTTTGGAGTCCCTCTCATTGCCCCAGTCACTACCCGGGCTGCAGCCAGCTGAACCCCTTCAAGCATAGTTTGTTTAGCTTGTGTACAGTTCGCCCAGACTGCATAACCATATTCCATCAAAGGTCGGATAAAGGATATATATATATATATATATATATATATATATATATGTTTCAAGGGTGCAGCTGTCTAGGCATGATTGTAGACTACGCATGATATTTAGTAGTTTTGAACTCTTTTCGACTAGGGATTCAATATGGGAAAACCAAGTTAAGTCATTTTGTACAATTAAACCAAAATGCTTGTGTTTATTAACATCTGTAATTACTTGATTTTTGAAATAAAGGAAAGGGTGATCTCTTTGTATCCTTTTCGGAGAAATTAACATATGTTTTGTTTTGCTGGGATTAAAAGCTACGAGCCATTTTTCTGCCCAGTCGCAAATTTTTTGTAAATCCTCATTAAGTTCACCTGCTGTTGTGCCGGGGTCACCAACCTCAAGAAATAATTTAACATCATCGGCAAATAGTCTGATGTGGGAATGAACAATGTTTGCTATATCATTAATATAAATTACGAAGAGTAAGGGACCCATCTCTGAACCTTGTGGAACTCCTGCTTTTAGTGGACCCCAACTAGAACACTGCCCATTTAAAACTACGCGTTGATTTCTATTCGTTAAATAATCTTTGAGCCATTCCAGCAAGGACCCCGAGATTCTCGCCTTCTTGAGTTTAACCATCAGGCCCACATGCCATACTTTATCAAATGCTTTAGTAATGTCAAAGAATACTATTCTCACTTCCTTTTGCTCATCCAGAGCTTTTGCAAATTGCTGTAAAGATATAATAGTTGATTGACCGTAGAGTTGCCTCTTATGAAGCCGGATTGAAAAGGTGTAATCACTTGGTTTTGGAGAAAAAAGTTATAAATGTGTTTGAAAATATTTTTTTCAAATACCTTTCCTACAACATTTAAAAGGGATATGGAACAATAATTTTCACATGCGTTTTCGGGACCCTTTTTATGAAGTGGCAGTACATTAGCTTTCTTCCAATTGCTAGGGAATTTATTCAGTGTAAGACTTAAATTAAATGATTTGGCAAGAGGGTTGCAATGCAAGGAGCCACTTCTTTGAGCATCCTTGGACTAATGCCATCTGGGCCTGACGCTTTGGAAACATTGAAGGTTTTCAAAATGTCAATAACTTCTCCTTCCATAATATGAATTTCATTAAAAAGGTGTTCAGGTGTGTTAGGCTCACATTCTGGAACTCTTGCCTCTACAGATTCCACAGTACTTTGCTTTAAAAAATAACAATTTAAAGCATCTGCTTTGGTTTTTTCATCACTGAGGACCTTGTCTTCCCATAATAGAGATGAAGTAGTGTGGTCTTTGGCTCGGCCTATGAATTGTCTTACTGTTCAGCACCATGCTTTGTCTTTTGTCTTTCCTTCAGGTAATTTGTCTTTCAATTTGTTATTATACATCTCTTCAGCTAACTTCAATTCTTCTTGATAATGATTCCGAAAACGTCGATAATAAGCCCAAACTTGAATGTTGTTATTACTATTTTTAGCTTTATTATGTAATCTTAGCTTTTTCCTTCCATCGTGTGCAATCTGGAAGTAAACCTTGGGCAGGCGCTTGGTCTAATTGTTGCCATTTTATTTGGGATAGTCTCACGAGCTACGTTTAGAAATGTTTCTGTCCATAATCTACAAGCAGTATCAATATTATCTGTATGGAGGCAAGAGTCCCAGTCTGCTCGCTGTAAAGACTCTTGTAGTTCACAAAAATCTGTTTCGTAATATTCCCAAATTAATCGGTCTTAAGACGGGTTCCTTTTGATCTGGAAAGTAATCGGGCCGATATGGTACAGTGGTCATTATCTGAAACTGGAGGAGTTACAGAAATACTTTTAACTATGTCAGGTCTATTTGACAAAATTTGATCCAAACAAGTGGATGTGTGTTCAGTAATGCATGTAGGTTCTTGTACATGGATAGATAAATTGTTATAAGAGCAAAATTGACGTAATTTATTGCCATGGGATGTACTAGGGTCAGCATTTAGGCCGCCTACTATCATAACATTACCGATGCCACTAGCATAGGCTAATTCCAAACTTTCTTCCAGATGATCCCAAAAAGATTCTCTTGAATTTGGAGGTCTGTATAGTACTGCTAGCAATATTTTATTGTTATGAATTCTCAGTTCCGCCCATAATATCTCAATATTAGGTACTTCTAGATCCTCACGTCTTTTGACAAACTGGGCTTGTGATGCATACAGAGCGATGCCACCACCCACCGCACCTGCATGGTTGCGGCGGAGAATGAGATAGAAACCGGGAATTTGGAGATCATTGCTGGATTTTGAACTGTTTAGAAATGTCTCGGATACTGCCATAACATCGAAATCTGACGCCAGTGATGTTCGAATATCTCGCAATTTGTGGTCAGACAAGCTTCGAATGTTTACGTGGGTCAGTGCTAGGTCAGTGTACTCATTTGGTCCAGGATTTGTGTGAATATCAACAGAGAGTAATAATAGCATTGTGGTAAAGATCAAAGCACAATTTGTACTGATACAAAAATTATGGCGTGTGACAGCGGAGTAGTTGATAATTAGTGGCAAGCTGCGGTAAGACTGTGAGGTTTGGTTGGGGGTGGAATGTAGTGAATACTGATTAATAATTTACATCCAATATTGTCCCATCTACTGCTTGCAATATGTGTACAATGGAGATGACAGTTTTTGTAACATACATGCATTCTGTGTGAATTCCTGGACTGCAGCTCTGCTGGGGGCCCATGGGAGATCGAGTGCATGTTAACGCAGGGCCAACTGATAAGACTGGATGTTGACAGGGCAGTGGACAATGGGATATGACAGAGAGCAAAACAGGAGCAGCACACCCACTCTAGTATGACAAAGCTAACTGCATGCACATTACTGTGATGGAACTCGTACCCTCAAAGCCTCTGTGATTGAAACCCTGCTTTCATACCCCTCGATTCCCTCAGACAAATGTGGGTGCGTTTGTGTATGACCATGTGGTCATCGTTCAAGGTGTAGACTCGGGCCAGGAAGACAGAGGGCATGTGTATTGGTGAGCCTTGGCAGTGAGAGTAAAGGCAGGTCCCTGATGCCTGGGTCTTCCATGATGGTCAGGTCTGTGGGACAGCTGGTCTGCCAGTGCCAGTCCACCTACAGATGATCCTGGGTAGGTCCATAACATCCCGCTTCTCCATGTTGTACAAAGCATGTGTTTTCTTGCATACATTAAAATAAACAGTTTCATCAGATGTTCCGCAAAAAGATCATACATGGCATACCTGCTTGCCTGTGCAGATACATTGTCAATCACAACAGATACAATTTGCACTCTGGGTGGGCATATAGGGTCTGGTTTCCAGGCAAGACTTGATTTGGTCCCTATCTGCCAGATTATATATATATATATATATATATATATATATATATATATATATATATTTATTTATATATATATATATATATATATATATATATATATATATATATATATATATATATATATATATATATATATATACATACATATATTGTAGTGTCTGCGCCTATGTGGCTGCAGTCACCACTCTTTTTCACCTTGGGTTGGGTAGAAATCCACTGTTTATACTTTCGCTGGGCTGTGTGTGGACCATTCCTGAAGATCCAGGCGCCTGGCACCAGAGAACGGGGAGCGATGGCTTCTACCCTTTCTCAGTGGTCTGATGGCGTCCCTTGTTCCGTTGAAAGTGTCTGATCTTGCTTCTTGTCAGTCCTGGTAGTTGACCACTGGGGGGGGGGATTAGCTGTCACTCATGAGAGTATCACTTTAAGGGTCCCTCCCCCTTTTACCCTCACCACATCACACCCCTCTGGTCAACTGGGTCCCCCCAGTTAGTATGGTATTCCGTCATGGGGAGGGAAAAGGGGAGATACTCTGATAGTCAGATCGCTACAACCGAAAGGGGGGGGGATGGGCTATCTATTGCTAATGACGCAATCCACATATCTACGTAAAAGACAAAATCACTACCTAAACCATTTTCCGCCTAACTAACTAGAATGGGGTCACCATTGACCTCCCAGCTAATTATCCGACCAGGGCCGGTGAGCCAAAGCTTCAATAAGTACCATTCAATCCATGAGGGCCACTGGCCAAATCTCGTCTGACCAATAAGGGTCCTTCTCTCCCACAAAAAAACATATCGGCTGTATTCCCAACACGTCTAGAAAAAAGATGGGTTGAGCTACTACGTTGGAGAGGAGGAGGCGGAACAGACTGGGGAGAAACTACTCCCGGGTGCCGCGGCCTTGAGGAGCCGGAACTGGACGATGACGGGCACTTCGAGGGAGGACCCCAGTCAGATAGAGGGCACTCCTCCTCTGGGATAAGGGAGCAGCCGGTATGCTAGGACCTGACCTCTGGCTCTGCCTGGGCCAAGAGGTTCAGGACCACCCTCCAGTGAGTCAGGAGGCGGAGGGCCTCGGGATCCTCTGGCAATCTATGCTCCGGGGGGTCGTTGGGGAGTACCTCTGGCCAAAACTGATAATAATCTGCATTACCCGGAGCCACAGGCCCGATCGAGCTGGGAATCAGCCCTTCGCTTTGGACGAAATCGGGCAAATCTGCCAGGCGAAGGCCCCTTGACTCTGCGATAACTTGCAGCAAGTGGGTCATGCTTTCCTGCCATTCAGCAGGTCGAAGATATCCTGGGACACCTTGGTGTGCTGCCCAGCACCCCTGCTGGTTCAATTGCATCCAGCAGTGGCCACAAGCTGACCGGACGTCCACATACCAAGGTAAGTGGACAGCATTGGCATGGCAACGCATGTCCGGCACATTCCGGCTGCAGATAGGACACTGCTGCGGCCTGTCTCCTGAGCGGCACTGGCGGCTCCTTGCCGGGACCATATGAGGTACTTCCTGGGGGCCTCTTCGGGCGAGAGCATCCACCTGATTCGCCGGCATCCTGGCAATATTGGCAGCATTCTGTCTCTGGTCCAGACGGAACCTGGCAAAGCCTGGCCAGTCGGCAGAGCTCGTGGACTCATCCGAGTCCCACCCCTCTGGGCCCCGTGAAGAGCGGGAAGCCCCACTCTGGTGATTGTCCACTGCTGAGTCCGGGATAATGGGGGTGACAGGATGATCCAAGGGTCCCCAGGTCAGGTCAGCGGTGAACTCCCATGAGGGCTGTGCACTGGTGACCACTGAGTCAGGCTGTGGTGTGGTACCTAGGTGCACAGCAGACTCTGCCTCCACGTTGGGAGCCTGTGACCTCAAGGTCAACCTCTCAATCAGTCGGAGAGCGGGCTCCATGTATGCAAAGAGACGGTGTAGCCCTGATCTGGCATCCTCAAGGGACAACTCCTCAATGCTGGACTTGCCAGATGCTTCCCAGGCACCCCAAATCCGTGCCACTGGGGTAGGTGGCCTATGTAACAAAAAAGTAGGCTTCGGGACAGAGTCCCGGAAATGCGCTGCAGTGGGAGCATCAGGCAGGTTGATAGGCCAAGGACAGTGATCCAGCGTTGACTGAGGGGTTGCGGTAGGAGGGGTCGGCACCCGAGGAGACTCGCGAATGTGCAGAGCCTTGAACCAGTGGGGGTGTCACCCTTTCCTCCACAAATATTTCCGCAGCTACCTCCATCTCTGCCGAGGGGGTTGGCCTTGGAGGGGCCTGTGAAGGTGCCTCAACTTCGTTGTCTGGACCAGGGCAGCCCATCTGGGCTACTGTTGGTCCACTGGATGGGACTCCTGTGGATCGGCACTGGTAGAGGTTGGTGGACAAGCTTGGGAGTCCGGGCCCAAATTATCAAAGTTCTGCTGGAAAACCGCAAGGCTCGGGTATCGTGGGATTGTCAAATGAAATGATGGGTACATGTCCACTGGTGGCATGGCAGTGGCACCTGGAAGGGGGTGTACCGCTGCGGTGGGCCACCATCAGCAGCCATAGTTGGCAGC
The DNA here is from genome assembly GCA_964020975.1 of Hermodice carunculata. Taxonomy (NCBI): domain Eukaryota; kingdom Metazoa; phylum Annelida; class Polychaeta; order Eunicida; family Amphinomidae; genus Hermodice; species Hermodice carunculata. Next base: position 12,919,840 of record OZ026612.1, on the reverse strand, counting down.
CCATGCCAATATTGCATCTGGACCCCCTGGGGTCGTTGGACTAAAGGCCATGCAGGGCCTCGGAACCAGCCGGGCTCCAAGGGGTTAGTAGCAGGTGGGTTGTTACGGTAATTGGCAGAGGGAGCATGTTGCCCTCCCCTGAGCTGCTGGATAACAGCCCACTCCCAGGGGTGTATATCAGTCGTACGGTAGTCCGTCATTCCTGCAAACACAGAAACCAAAATTGAGAAAAGGGTTCGACTGGTTTAAGTCACTCCGGTGGGGGGGGGGGTCCATGCTAGCATGCTGATACAGCATGCTTCATTAGTACATTATATGATTAATCGCTGTACCGACTTGGTTTCCTTATAGGCCTGCGGCCCCTAGTTTGGCCGCGCAAACCTGCATTAGTGCTACCCCTAGTGGGACATTTGGTTCCACCTGAAGGGGGCTTTGAAACAGGCATGTCATGCTTAGGGGCCCGTGGTTGGATCTTGGGAGCTGGGAGTTGAAGGTCCTTGTCTGGGGGTACAAAGTTGGTGGGAATAAGTTGGCTTGGTTGGGTGGGCTCGCCAGGTCTGCGGAGGGACCTTCAGTGGGGACATCTGCCTCTTCCGCACCTGCAGGTGGGTGGCTGGGCTCCCCATACTTGATGGAGCAGGCAGGCCAAGTTCCAAAAGGCCATGTCTGATTCGCTGAGCCCATTCTGGCACTGTTTCATATGGGTAGGGCTTCAGCCGGTCAAAATGTTGCACCTTACCCTCCTTCCGGTCCCTAACCTTGTAAAGTACAGGGGTAAGCTTTTCTACGACAATATATGGGTCGATCCAATATGGCTGTAATTTGGGGCTCTTGCCGACAAACCTGCGGCTGTTCTGGAGGTAAACCAAGTCTCCTGCACAGAAACTACGTTCTGTGGCCCGCAGATCGTAATGGCTGTTTTGGTGGAGTTGGGCTTCCCCGAGCCTTTGTCGCACCAGCTCATAAGTCTCGCCCGTGGCCCCCCTGGTCTCCTGTACAAACGCTGCCAGGTCAGTTGCCTCCAAGTCCATCTGGACATCTCGCAGATAAATCTCTTCAGGCCATCGAGTTTCTCGACCAAACATGAGGCGGTTTGGGGTGTAACCTGTCACGGCATGATGCGTGCTCCTGTAGGCCACAGACCACAGTTATAAATCCTTCTATTTTTCATATTAGCATTTTTCAGTCTAAAAAATCAGCATTTTGGTATTTTGAAATTCCATGAACGGCATTTAACAGATAAAAACGTCAGAAAAATATGGACGGATTTTTGTCATACAATTCCCAGCTCGTTAATTTGTGATAATTGAAATATGAAACAACACCTGGATGTCACCTTTATACAGGTGTATGAACTGTGCTCTTGCCAGGGTCACATCATTGTCCTTCCCCACCATAAAGTTCCCACCTGGCTTGGAAACCAGTGCACCTATATGACCACCGATGAAGCAACTCTGCGATGCAGCAAACCTGACTTAGCTAACTTCATTTAAACAGAAGTTACAGCATGCTGAAAACACAGTATTTTCACAATTACGGACTATCTCCGTTGGGATGCGCAACCAGCCAATCACAACTGTAGTCTGTAACCTAATAGACTTATCAAAATTTTTAGAACTTGTTTAACTGAAGCCACAACTTGTTTTCTGCAAAGGATTTGTATTTACTTTACCAAACTTCAATATTAAAGAAAATATCAACTTTTTTGCAAGCAATCTTTAAATGTGAAAAATCAGTTTTTATGACAAATAAAATAATTAATTAAAATTTTGAGGAAAATTATATAATTATATCCAATCAATTCTTTTCTGTTCAATGTGAATACGATACACAATGGGCTATGATGCAAACCCATAATCACTTACCTGCATGTCCTGCCCTTACAATGAGATCAAATTACAATGCCCCACCCCTTAATTTTAACCCCAAATTTGAATATATTGCTAAAATTTTATGAATTTTTAGGTGAAATTGGTGATTTTTTTACTATTTATGGATAGATTCGTAACATTTGTCTACACAAAATATGACGTCTATCACTGCTGAGGCATTAATGGCGGATGGGGGGAGTATCAGTTACACCAGGTCAGCATCTAATACCAGTCATTATGGCAGTATTTTCCTGATATAGTCTGAATTATGGCAGACAATGGAACAGTTTCGATGTTAAAACATTAAAAGCCCATCAAAGTGCACAGTTTAAGACCACTAGGTCACAGATTAGAGTAGCAGTATTCAGCAAATTATGTTTTTTGGTACTAAAATTATGGAATTTTAACGCGCTCTTTGTTTGAACATTAGGAGGGCATTTGGGCGATCCAGCTTCCACAAACCAATAGTGCTATGCCTTTTTTTTCTGCAGTAGACTGTATAAGTTGTGGTTTATTGACATGGTTTCTGGTGTATGTGCACATATTAGAAAGAAAATGACAAAAGTTTGTGCAGTTACTCCAATATCATAAATGCATATTTGTATTCACAAGTGCTCTGATTTTAAATTTGATAAGCATCCAATTATCAATCCAATTATCAGGCGCAAGTGTTTTCAGGCAAGTGTTTAATGGAAGCTAATTTTTTTCCACTTGTTTCACTTTCTGAAACTTTTGTGATTATCTGTGGTTGTATGTTGAAGTTCAAATGTTTTGCCACCTATGTACACTAGCTTGGTAAAAGTTATAAAATCTGCAGTTCATAAGTGCTGTCATCCATATTCATGGATATGAATTGATTCATTTATGTGAAAATAATATGCTGGTGAACTCAACAGCTCAACAAAGTCAGCATGCCTGATTTTAAATGATTTACCCCAGTCAAATGACACACATATAGGACAAGCTTTTGTCAACCAAAAAAAAAAAAAAATAAATAAATAAAAATAAAAGGGGCTGGGGGTGGGGGGGGGGGGGAGAAACAAAAACAAAACCAAAATACAAAGAAATTTACATTTTACCTAAGATTTGTACAGCTCTACTGACAGACAATGCGCATTTTTTTCTGGTATGCCGAAAATCACTTTGACATGATTTTGTATAAATAGCTCTGCATATGAATGGAGGCTGTAGGCCTACTTGGATAATGCCACATCTGTGTTAAATGAGGTCTTTTCCTCAGTCTCTTGCTAAAATTGAAGTTCAAACTAGCTTGATTTTCCTCAATGTTTCTGCTCCATTTTATTTGTCACAGAGTGAAGTATGTCAGACTGTCTACCTCAATGTATCAATATTTTACGAAATATGGAAATCCATATTTGGCCATTATTTTGAAGTTCATGAAGTGGGTGATAAGATTTTTATATGTAATATATATATATATATATATATATATATATATATATATATATATATATATATATATATATATATATATATATAATTTTCCAATATTTCAGAACTTTTGTAGCAGAAAAATGGGGGTTGCCTAAGAGGGCACAGGTGCTAAAAAGGGTGATATGATATTTATTCATAATATGTCGACCTGGTAGAGGTCCCGGATATTTCAATACAAGGATTATCAAGTCAACAGCTGTCTTTATTCAAAAGATGTTAATTGCAGTTTTGTATCTCAAACTGCAAGCAAAATCAGAATTACTTTCAATTCATAATGTAACTGTGAGAAGTTCAAAAATGATCCTTCATGAAAGAGCATCATTTTGATATTGTTAGTTGTTCTTCCAAATGAAATTTGAAGAAATTGTGATTCATCATTATCAAGTACATGGGTCGCATGTCCAGTCCTTCAAATTGTCTCTGAATAGCTTTGATATGTCTGCTATAATGTGTGGTAGGGAGACACTTGTACTTCAATGTTTTGTCTGCAAAATTTTGAATGAGGAGAAGGATTGGCCAGTTTAGCAAAATTGTTAATAAAAAGCCATAGCATCCTATGTAATTTATTACATTGGACAGACAAACCCTGGTTTTTGTGGTGAAGTCCGGGAATTCAAGGGCTGTTCATTGTATTGCTTTTGACCATCGAGTACTTACGTAAAACAAAAACAAAACAGACTTATTTTGTCTGACGTCGACTGTCTCCTTGTTATGAAATAGGTGTAATGTATAACCAGCATATAATGTGTCCCAGGCATAGTTAGTAAAGCACAAGCCTGATTGCTTCAACATGTTCCTCAGTGTTCATACATACATTTACTGTTTGAAAGGAGCTCAGATTTCTGACTACTTGCTTTTGGACACAATAAGAGTGACTAGCTTTGGAATTGTTAACCAGAAAACAGAAATTTTAGATTTTGTTAAAAAAAAAAAAGAATTAGGAGCAAATTAGTTCAAATGGTTGAAAAAAGGGACATGAATCTATAATCATGCTAATGGAGATTACCAAAAAAATAGAATTCTTTGTATCTTTGATGGGGGTCTCGAATTGAACTGTGTAAGCAGAACTTGAAATATATTGACATTTTTAATAAGTCTCAAAATAGCAATGCAACATCAGGAATGAGATGCGATTGTACATCTTTAATAGTGTCAGTACATATGCAAGTCCTGCTAAATCAATAATAATTTTATATGTCTCAATAAATTATATTTTGTTTGCCTGCTTCTATATGTATAATTATTGAGTAACTTATTTTTATATTTAATATCAATTAAGGCTCCTCATTGTTTGAGTGAAATACATGTATGCACATTGGTAATGCTGCAACCCAGGGATGAGATATATGTGGATAATTTTCTGTGCAGTGGCCAGTACAAGGTGGTTGCTAAAAGCATTGTCTGTATGGCTCATAGCTGTTGTCATAGTATTGACGAAACTCCAGACAGAGAATTAGCAAGTGGACATTCTGATCACACGGTTGTAATAGGCCAGCATTGCCAGTGTCTGTGGAGGTCGAAAAATGAATGTGGTTATAAAGAACCATTATTTCATAGCAACAAGCTCTTTTGACTGCTTTTTTGCCCCAAGTTGTGGGTTTTTTTATGACAAAATGAATATCCTGTGGTAGCAGATTGCCTCTAAAAGGTACTTCATTGTGGGAGTCAACGGGAATGCCCAAGATTGTGAGAAAATCGCTGATGGCTCTATTACGTCATTTGCCGGGGTCCCATGAGTGCCAGCCCCAGACAGTCCGGCAACTTGGCGAGCCCAGACTGAATACTAATGATGTGTGTCCTGTTTGCAACAAGGCACATTTCCTGCATGGCTCTATCAGCCATGAGTCACTAATGATGCAAGGCATAGTGAAGCAGGCGTAGACCTATACGCCTTGCATTTCTTGGCCATTGATCAAACAGGCCACAGACATCCTATTGTACAACTTGTTCACCTCTGTTAGTATTATGTTCAGGAATTTAAAAGTATCTCTTGTACAAAAGTGGATGATGGAGAAATATTTCTTTTGTGTTTTTCACTTTTTGTTCTTAGTAGGCTTTACAGCATGATATTTCTTTGATGAAATGTAGTGTTGTTTTGTTACATAGAGAACTTTATGCTTGAGCGTGATGTTGGGATTCCGTTCACTGGAATGCATGTACACGTAGCTGACTCTGTTTATACTTCCATTTTCTTATGATTGTTTTTGCTGCAATGATCAGACAGAATAGGAAACTCGTGCTTAAAAAACTGCTGTTGTAGACAGAAGAGCTATATTTATGTGGGGAGACATCAGTCATGTAAAGGGCAGTCCTGTATTGGCTTCAGCGCGACAGAACTTCTCTTTCCATGACACAAACATAATTTTATGACAACTGTAGCTGACAGAAGATATGTTCGCTGCATGTAAATGACAGCATTATCTCAACAAAGGCAGATGACAAAAGTGTTTGGCTTGCTGGCAACGGAAGTGTAATCTGCAGGCAAGTGATGGACGTGGCTTATTGGCAATCAGCATAAACGTGTGCTTCGCAGGCAATGAAGAGTGTCAGCTTCATGGCAAAGGGCATGTGTGTCTGTCATGCAAGCAAGTAGCAGGCACCTGATTTGCAGGCAAGTGACAAGTCTTTTTAGCTGATTTATAGAGGCTGGGATCATCCTGGTGAATATAGGAATGATATTTATAATATAGCAGCATGAGCTCAATTAAGATTGCGTTTAATTTATTGGCACTGCAGCAAACAGACTATGGATCTGTGAGGGTTTTTTTTCTGTGTGTAGCACAAGAATCCAAGTAGCTTGTTCCGATACTTGGACTTACTAGGTATACACTTATGTGTGTGTATATATCATGTATATCTTCATGTGTCTCATTTGTCTTCATAAATACATAGAAGACAAAAGCAACTGGTCCAGGTTATAGGGAGCCCCCTCCTCAACATGTTTGCCCCCCCCCCCCGTCCCGGCTTCCTCAGGAGGATGAGGAGAATCGACTATTTTATAAAATCTTCCTTTGCTTATTAAAAAAGAGGTGCCGGTATGTGAAGTTACATCATAATTTGTGGCTGTGATGTCATTAAAGAATTCAGGTGGCAAAAGGACAGTGTTACGGATCTCTATATGTTATTACTCATAAAGAGTTCATTCACTCTCTCCAGAGAGTACGGAGTATTTTTTTTCTAAAACTTAAAAATGTGAATTAGCGGCGACATGCTGAAGACAACTGTCCGGTTAAGCTCTAATATGGGTATGCTTAATGAAGAAGTGAATCTATATGTAGAGTAATGTTAATCAGTGGACATAGAAATTGAATAAATTGATGATGGCAGTTCCAGGCAGAATAAGAGGACACACAAGTGTCAAAATAAGTTAATCCGAGTCTGAATCTGTAGAGCTGGACAGAGCCAAGTCCATATATAGTGTGGATTTGGTTTCCTTAGGTTCAGAAGAGAGGGTCGATTTAATTTTAGCTCAAGTGATCATATCACCTGAGCTTATACCATAGTCTCAAAATCCGTTGTCCATCTGTTGTCCATCCGATGTCCGTCATCTGTCGTCCATCATCCATAGTAAACAATTTACATTTTCGACTAGATCTGCTTCAAACTTGGTGGAAATGTGCCTTGGGTGGGTCTCTAGTGCATTTGTTTAAATGGTCATGGTCCAGTGATTTTTGGATTTTTAATTAATTTTTTCGTTCTTTTTTGGCCAAATCTTAAAAAATCTTCTTCTCTGAAACCGCTCACCCAATTGCTTTGATATCCCACAGGAACTCTCACTGGGACTCTTATTTCTTAATTTGTTCACCAGGTGGCGCTGCAATTATTTTCTATTTTTTTATGACTTTTTGTGTGATATAACTATTTCCATTTCTTCTCCAGAACCGTCACTCAGATTAAGCTGCAACATGGTAAATATGTTCCTTGTAGAAGGGTCAAACAAAGTTGAACACTATGTGGGAATCCTACGGATTCCTGATTCTTAACGATTTTTTCAATTGGGGTACTTACAGGTCAATACAGCTTTCCTATTGATTACTAGGGAAGTCAATGAGCATTCTAATGCTAATTCACATTATCGACTTCTTCTCCAAAACCATCTTCCAGATTAACTTCAAACTTGGTGGCAATGTACCTTGGGTAGGTTTCTAGGAGGTTTGTTTAAGTGGTCATGCTCCAGTGATTTTATTATTTTTAATGAATTTTTTTGTTCCCTTTTTTGGACAAATCTTAAAAAATCTTCTTCTCCAGAACCGCTTACCCGATTGCTTTGATATCACAAAGGAACACTCCCTGGGACTCCTAGTTCCTAATTTGTTCACCAGGTGGCGCTGCAATTATTTTCGAATTTTTTATGAATTTTTGTGTGGTTTTAGCTATTTTTGACTTCTTATCCAGAACCATCACTCAGATTAAGCTGAAACATAGTGGATATGTTCCTTGTAGAAGGGTCAAACAAAGTTGTACATTATGTGGGAATGTTGTGGATTCCTGATTTTTAACTTTTTTTTTCAGTTGGGGTACTTTCAGGTCAATGCAGCTTTCCTATTGATTACTATGGAAGTCAATGAACATTCTAATGATTATTCACATTTTCGACTTCTTCTCCAAAACCATCATCCAGATTAACTTCAAACTTGGTGGCAATGTACTTTGGGTGCATTTTGGTTACTTGTTGGTAAATGTATATATTCTGATTGTTTACTATGTAAATCAATTGGCCTCTGATACAGATTCACATTTTCAACTTCTTTGATGAAACCGTCAGCCAGATTTACTTCATACTTGGTGGCAATGTTACTCTAGTGGATTTCCACCAAGTTTGTTCAAACGGTCAACTTATTCTCCTGAGCACAGGATCAGTCCTGATCCTATAGTTTTTAACTATGTCCACAGTCATATCATCTGTCTGTAGGATGTGTTCTTCTATCGACAGCCTTTGGTCTGGAAACCATTATTCATCTTCAACTGGGGTATCTTCATCTGTGTGTAAGGTCGGGATGGGTGGTTTAGCTGTTTCGTGCACTGTGTACAGGGCAATCATCATCGGAGGTGTCCACCAGTCTGCTGGAGGGCCAAGTGGTTCTCCACTCTCTGTCAATAAGGACATCGTTTGCCTTCTTAATACCTGAATAAATGCGGAAGGTAGCAGACTTGGTGACAGTAGCGAATAATAGCTTTCCCTTCGGTTCTTTCTTCTGCCTTTTTCCTGTGGCTTCCCGCACATTAGAAGTCTGTGATGATTTTTGAGATACAGCCTTCCGATTGTAGATTAGCTGCTTAATAGCTGCATTGATGTGACTTATTTTAGTATGTCTTATGAAATTGTCAGTTCTGCCAACATTATGAAAAAATTCTGGGCATGTCAGCCACCTGATTTCAGGATCATGACTGCCAAGATGTCCTCTGAGTGACCAAGCCCTAGAAAAAGTTTTGTGGCACACAGGGCACTCAAACCGCATCTTGACTCGAGCTGCTATCACCGAAATGACTAAATGGTGATTAGTTTAGTACACTTAGGTGTAACGGTTATGTGGTGTGTAACTCACGAATGCACGAGCTCTGTGTTGTGAGGCATGTTGAAGTGTATAGCAATAGAGATGCCCCTGTGGTTCACAATGTCCCTCTGGTGTTGTTGGATAAGAAGATTAAGTGTTTGAGAAGACTTGCTCACATATTGTATTTTACATATGTTGCACCAAAGCAAGTATATAATTTTATTAGACTGGCATGACATGTCTTGTGTAATGCTGTAAGTTAATTTGGAAAGTAGTGAGGTAAAATCGTCCATGGTGATCATGTGTTGACAAGAAATACATGCAGAGTTGCACGATTTGTTGCCCCATCAGTAAATAGGTTGTTTGATGTCTGCATGAACCAAAATGTCCCTAAGATTATGTCGTCTCTTGTTTGTAATGCAAGTTCTTATTTGTGAATGTGAGTGGTTTTCCCGGTTTAACTGTAGGAGATCCCATTTTTCCTTGGCACACTATGGCAGAGTTTGCTCAAATTTGGCAAAAGGCAAAGGTAAAGTGATTTCATATGTGGGTCAATGTGCCATTATTTGCCTAACTAATGGCACTAGTTCAGTCTTAGGACTGTGGTATTTTATGGAATGTATGTTCTCGTTTTCCAACATAGTTGTTCATGAGATAAAGATAAAATACATAAGTTTCTAGGTCACTGTGACCCAATAGGAGATGTCACAATTACCAATTAACTGTATATCCAGCTGAATACACAGTCTGATAAACAGTATGCTTCAGGGCTAGATATGTGTATTCCCATTGGATTGCATGTTAAAGTCTACTTTTAAAACTGCATGAATTAAGTTTATGTGAACATTTTTAGCTATGTACATAATTTTACCGCACAAATTTTGCTGTCTCTGTAATGTAGTGGTTTTAAAGTGATTAAGATGTAAATTACAATGAGAAGTAATGGGAATATACAACTCTAGCCCAGAATGACTGAAATGCCCTCTACAGGAAAGCAGTACAAGCTTCTGTTCTTGCTCTCCCCTATTGAATAGCCTTGCCTTGTTTTACCAGGGGTATGGAAGCAGACCTTAAACTATACTGAACCCCAATGAAAAGTATACATAAAAAAATTAACACATTAATTTTGTAAGTTACTAAGTACTGTGTGTGCATATATGCATGGTTTGGAGCCTACATCAGGGTCATTCAGGACAACTTTTTAACTTTTGCTGGGTTGTTACATAATGCATGTGACTTTTGTGCACCGAATATGGCTTCTGACCACCACTCCTATTGGATGGCTAAAATGACCTGATGCTTTCAGTGGCTTTAAAAAGGGACGTTCAGCCAAGAAAAAAGCCAGTGGTCTCAGGTGTGTTGAGGCGATCATGCCGCGTCTGAGCCAAGGTCAAAGACACCATGCTTTGGGGCTTGCAGAGGGTGGAGTCCCAATCACTCAAATCGCACAAAGAATGGGGTGTACTCGGCGCACCATCCAACGACTAATTGAACAGCAACAAGAAACTGGATCCGTAGATGATCGGCCTAGGCCTGGCCGAGAAAGAGTGACAACACCTGGCCAAGACCGTCACATCCGGCTGATGCACCTGCGAGACCTTTTCCGTACAGCAGCCCAAACAGCCCGTGAGACTCAAGGGGTGAATCACCGTCCTGTCAGTAGTTCTACTGTGGAGAGGCGACTGAGGAGCAGTGGCCTAACAGCCAGAAGACCTTACAGGGGTAACCTGCTGACCCAACCCAGAAGAGAAAGACGACTGCAGTGGTGTAGAGCACACTCCAGGTGGACTCGCCAGCAGTGGAATACCGTCCTTTTTACTGATGAGTCCCGTTTTTGTGTCAGCAGAGCAGATGGCAGAGAACGTGTGTGGCGCCGGACTGGGGAGAGATATGCAGATGCCTGTGTCCGTCAGGCAGATCGATGGGGTGGACCCTCTGTCATGGTGTGGGCAGGCATCAGCAACCGCTACCGGACACCCCTAGTGGTCATTCAAGGGATCCTCAATGCTAGGCGGTACATTGATGAGGTGCTGGAGCCGCACATGGTCCCATTTATGGAGCAGCATCAAGATCTGGCGATCTTTCAGCAGGACAATGCACGTGCACACTCTGCAAGATTAACAATCAACTTTCTCAATGAGAACAACATCAATGTCATGGAATGGCCAGCGTTCTCACCCGATCTGAGCCCTATTGAACATTTGTGGGATCAGTTAGGCCAAGGTATTCAACGGAGGACACCTAGGCCTACTACCCGAAACCAGCTGATCCAAGCTCTGCAGGAAGAATGGAATAATGTTCCCCAACACAGAATTCAAACCCTGGTCAGCAGTATGCGCCGCAGATGTATAGCATGTGTTGATGCTCGAGGTGGCCACATCCCATATTGAACAGAAAAATTTGTGTGACTTTCAATTAGGGCAGTTAATGACATTTTTTGCCTGTAAGTGACGTTAATGTCGGTAGAGCGTGACATTATTTTTACGCCAGAAAAGTGAATGCTTTGTTAAGTTCTAAGCACGTCTAGGTATGAAATGTTTCAAGTATAAACAATAAAATACTTCAAAATTGGCATGTGGATACTTTTCATTGGGGTTCAGTATATGTTAGTTGAAGTGGAAGGTCTTAGCACTGAGGATTGGATTAGATTGTTCATTTACCCACGTGACAGTTCCAACAATATGACAAGTTGATGCAGATATTACACAAACATACATGTGGAGCAATAATAGCACATTAAAGTATTAAAGGTTTTTATTTTTAAAGTCCACTGAGATTTGATGTCATTGATTCAGCCAGTGTGATGATGGAACAGAGTTTGCTAATGGTGTTTTTAATTTTGTGCAGTGGTCCCATTGGCTGAGCCTTCCTTTTCCGACAATGCGTGGCTTCTTGTAAACATTGGCCTGCCCAGACAAGATGAGGCAAGGCTAGAGGTTAATGCCACCATGTTGGTTTCTTATATTGATATGGATTGAACTAATTCCGCGTAGACAGTAGACATCAAGTCTTTTAGCATTCCTTTTCTCAGTTCCATTTCCATGTGTATATTATAAGGTACAACACTAGTCTCTGTCATGAGAAACCCTTGTTGTGAGAGACCACCTTACAGGTTCTTACATCCTGCATGTATACTTCCCATGTTAACCCTTTCCCCCTTAAACTGGCCAAAACTAGCTGATGGTCAAAATCTGTCTGCTCCAGTGCTTTCAACTAATTTCAGTAGTAATGAAAAACAATTTTACCAAGAATTGTGTATGAGACCCAAGGAAATATGTTGAGTGAGTTTTAATTCAAGGGGGAAAGGGTTAATCTACCTGTCATGAGAAAAAACACCCTTTTCAAAACAAGTTTTTTCTTGCAGTAGAGGTGGCCTCTGGGGACATTGACTGCTGTGATAAAATGATTACTTGGCAGCCTTTTGTCATGTAGGGCAAAGGATTTCAACTTGAAATTGTGTGAATTGTCTGTTAAAACGTTGAAGACACTACCTACACTTTGAATAAGCATGATCTATGATAGAATAATGGTGTATCTCAGAAGAATCTAGTGGATCTAATGGACTCATAATACAATAGCGCTAAAACATATCCTCAAAGATATTTAGGATTAAATTGGGAATGGTCGAGGCATCATGCAGACACTATGGACACCACATTTCCAAGTTGGTTTGAGATATAGACATTTTGTCACTCATGGCAAGGACGACTTTTACAGTGCAGCATTATTTTAACTGTTATCATCCATTCTGTTGGTTGGTTTAGAGCATCCTGAGGGGGTATGTGATGGTCCCAAATAAACTGTTCCATATAATAAGGTGCCACCGGTATATTATGTTTGTTTTTGTTAGGAAATAATGTTGGAACCACCCTTTATTAGCAGTCAGAAGAGTAAATGGGAGTGTAGTGTGTTCAGGTTCTTAATTAATATCTCAAAGGCCGCTTCTTTGATGTTTTCCTCAAGAGTATAATTTAAGATAGTGCCTCATAATTTTGTTTACTTCATGAATCAGATGTCCCTTTCATAAAGTTGTTTCGAAATTTCAGTGCTGTTGTATTGTTCACTATCTCATTCCCATCTTTGCCGTGTCTTTTCTAGTTTTTGTATTGTGCCCTGCATCTAATAAATGTATGCAAGACAGTGTTGAGACAAGAACCAAGTTGCTCCAAGCCATTGCCTAGGATGTCAGAAAGCAGTGGGGTGCGTATGTGTATATGTCCTGGGATTCAGTATTTGGTTGGACTACAAAGCTGGTGCTTTTTAACCTTTTCGAGTGCTGGTCAGAATGGCCACACTCATCAAAAATTTTGCAACAATTCCACCTTAAAATTCTGATGCTGAGGCCTTTCCTTAAAGTATCAGCATGTGTTTTCTACATTCTATAATTTGACAGAAAGCAAATTGCCAAGGGAGGGAAGCATTTAGCTTGGAATGAGGTATAGGAGTTTGCATTTTATTCATTCTAATTATAGCATGTGCCTTAACAGAACTGCACCGGCAACTTTTCCAATTGGGGACTCTACATGCAATATCATTTTTTAACATCATTTTTGCTAAAAATATTGATCTCTGTTAAAAAGATCAGCAACACTGAGCACTGATGGTACTTTTAGCTTCCCAAGCCTCGTATGCACTATGAAGGCTGATATTATTCTAAATTATACAGAGTCTAAATTACACAGTGTTGCAATGCCTGCATTATTTTCAGGAATTTTTTGCATTGGCATGGTGTGCTATAGTTGGAATTAATATAAATTCTCTGTCTTTGTCTCTATATATATGTATGGCATATGATTATTGCATAGTTTGTTTTCAATACAACGAATATCACTGAGCACTGGGTGCCGTATATGCAGAAAGAGTGACGAAATGAACAAGTTCTGCTATATGGTATCTAGTGAGAGTTGATATTCTTCGTATCGACAACAAACCATGCTATTTCTTCGTATCGACAACAAACCATGCTATGACCTGTTTATCTCATATTTGCTTCAGTCAGCTGTGCCGTACCAGATGCCAAATGTTCTAGCAGAGATTCAGCAGTCTCACTGACAGCAGATAACACCATCACTACCCAGGAAGTAGCTTATCCCATAAAATCCTATAAAGCTACTTCCAGTTATAGGTACTCTTCCAGTTATAGGTACTTTGCTGAACAGTAGGGCTATTATAGCACTTTCTAATGACTTTATTATAGGGCCCATTGTAGTCTGGCCTATATGATAATTATACACATGCTTCATAGCACTAAAATCGACCCAAACATGATATATATATATATACATACATATATACATATTTCAGCTAGGCGACTGGTGCCAAAGGTAGCAAGTTCAAGTCCCGCTCGTTCCAAACATAAAATATACATGCATACATACATATAGCTAGACAGTTGGCGAGACAGACATCAGTGACATAGACTGAGTTAGAAGTCAAAGGGGATGTTTTATGAAGAACATAGTTTACCAGAGCAGCCCTCGACACGTTCACCTTTTAGCCTGTACATGGACTGGCCAAGTAATAAATGATCACCACCGCTACTACATATTACAGTCATACTGTGGTACCTGTCTGGAAAGACCACTGCAATGAAGGGACACCTGTCTTCAAAGACCACCCATTTAGGAGACATTTTTCAAGTTAATTACGTGTTAATTACACCTCATGAAAGACCATCTGTTTTGAGAGACTACTATTGGGTAATCGAGAGGGGTCGCTCTTGAAGTAGGGTTTCACTGTCAATGAGTGCTATATAGATTACAGTTTATCCTGCTTGGGAGGGATCAGCGTTGCATCAAACCATGACACTGAGGAATTCAATGCAAGTAAGCATTTGTACAGTTTTATTTTTGGCAATTATGATTACACTCATAAATCTTCATTAGGTGCTTAAGTGACATAAGTAGAGCAATTATGAGGCTGACCTATACTTACGATTGATTTTCGGTTAATTTCTCGCTGCTGGGCATCCACATATTGATCAATGTCGATGGCCTGGGATAAACCCTTAATTTGTCTTGGATATTGGGGGAAGGGCTGCATGAATTTTGGGCACCAAAATTTCATTGGATGGGGATTTCGAACATAAAGCAAGGAGTATGTGCATTCCCAGCATGCACAGTTCTAGGTACATCCATGTAGATAAGTTAATGTTCATCAAAACAGCTTTGCTAACATTCAAATTCAGAAGTCTGTGATCTTACAATTTTCACTATACACGTAGTTCTCATGTGAAGTATGTATGTACCACATTCATTCTAATCAGCACACTGTGCCCTACGGAAAAGTACATTGCATGTACATATAATATGGCTGAAAAACAGGCAATGGATTAAAAACCAAGCATGTAAATATACTTTATCAATGAAAATCACAGCTTCTTTTCTTAGGTAAATGGGGGATCTATGCCCTTATCAGAGCATGTGTCCTCAGCTGAATATATATGGTATAGAAACACGCATGTTGGTTCAAGATAGAGTAAGCAGAGTAGCAGCTTGCAACAAGCAATGCCGTGAAAATTTTATGAATTAACTTCATTCTTTTGTACTTGCGTGTATAAATCTAGATGATTCACTGTCATGTCATTGAGCAATCAGACAGGGAAAACGAAAGTGAAACTCTGGAAATAAGGTAACAGTTATGTGTAAAATGATCATGGTACAAAGAGTTTCTACTTTATTTAGACCTACTTTGTGGACAATCCATCTCCTGAAATAAGCTTTGATGATATATGTATATATATATATATATATATATATATATATATATATATATATATATATATATATATATGTGTGTGTGTGTGTGTGTGTGTGTGTGTGTGTGTGTATATAAATGTATATATACACATATATACATATATATACATATATATACATATATATACATATATATACATATATATATACATATATATACATATATATACATATATATAGACTTATTTATATATTTATATATATATAGACTTATATATATATATATACATGTTTTTTTGTGAAGTCTCAGAAACATTATACTTCACAGTGAGCAGTGGTCAGAATATAAATGACACATTTCTGCCTTTACCATTCAGGGGAAAAAGTTGATGTTAAAGTGTTATTTTCAGAGATCTGGATCTGTCCTAATGTGTTTATCCAGTTATCATTTGCTTTGTCACGCATATGTGCCCAGTAGAGAGAAGTGGTTTGGAAGGAATAGCTCAAGGATTGAACAAACAGTCGCTTATTGGTCAGGCATTCCATCAAACTGAATTTGGGGAAAGTAAAATCGTAAAAAAACCCCAATCATACACCATTTCTCATCAAAAGCTAAATATTTGCCAAGTTAAAGTGCAAGATTGCTTTGATATCCAAACGTTATTAGGCTAGAGTTATGCTTTTGACATTCAATGGTTTGACCTGGGATGTAGCTTGCTGAAATATTTTTTTGACATGTCTCATGGGTGTCGGTTTTTATGGCAACCAATATCAGTGTGTCAATCTCCAAGAGATCAGAGCTCCTGCAGGTAATGAATATGGTGAATTTTTAGTTTTATTCATCAGTATGGATTGTGTGCATGTACCCAGAACAAGGACCCAATGCAGAGATTGGAAAAGTCTGGGTCTCATACAAGTTTATAGCCACGGAGATAGCCAGCTTTTATTGCAAGGGTCTTACATTTTGTCTTAACCCTTTCATTTGCCTGTTTTGACAAAAGGTGATGTGCACTTAATTGATATGCATGATACTGGGGTCATATTCTTCATGAATTGACCTTTCTTTCAAGGACCTGCATGCCTACAGTTACAGAGACCATAAGAGAGTATGATAGTGGTCTGGGTCAACAGCTTTCCTTGGTGTGCTTTGGGCATAGTTCACCCAGAATGTTAAGAATAAAGCTGTTGACTGCCAAGGCTTCACACTAAAGAAGGGGTTGATGATCCAGGGAGCTTGTAAATGAGGTCTCAGTATGTTGCTTTTGGCTGATTGCCAATCTATAATTTGGGCATTTTGTGAAATTGATTGATGGAAGCATGTAGTATGCAGTCATACGGTCACTGATGTGCATTTTCTGCGGCCATCTCATGGACTGGACAATTGATCTGTCATTAAAACCTTATATTATAGCCCCACAAATTTACACTTCTAACTTTCAGACTTGAGTAAAAATATTATTGCCACTTATCAGAGGAGTAAGCAGACCTATTGGCTTATACCGTGACAGCATGTGAGCAGAACCAAGAGTGCTTGATGTGTCTCCCACACGAGAATATTACTTTTGCTTGGCTGGCCTGTGTACGACTCACTCTGACCCATGGTCAACTTTGCGATTCAGCCAGAAAAATGAGTCTGTCATAGAGGAAAGCACAAGTCGGACATGCCAGGGACTTCATTGCCACAAAATGTTATGTAGGTGGAGAGGGCATTGAGCTAGGGATGACAAGTTGATTTGAGCCAAAATGTGCATTTATTTGACTTGGCTGTTAGTTCACATGTTGCTTGTGATGGTACTTGACTCACACACTTGCATATATTACTAACGGGCAAAGACAGGGTCTCGTCCATGCCAACTTGGATGACACAAGTGAATCTGATATGTTCACTGAGTGTGGTTGCTCGATTAAAAACTCCGTGCAGGTGGAAGAAATCTCGGAGTGAAAAGGGAAGTGAAACTGAAAGCAGTTTTAGTCTCCAAGCATCAGGAATTGTTAGGTGTGACTTTTGTATTTGCATTTTGCAGTCAAATAGAAATTTAATTAAAGTGGTCCCTGTTTTGAAAGACCACAATTATGAGAGAGTACCTGCTTTGAAAAAAACACAGTTTTCAGAGAGTGTGCATGGTACTTTTCGCAATTTATAGCTCAAATGGAAGACCACCTGTTCTGAAAGACTATCATTTTACTGATCCCAATGGATTTTCTTTGATGACAGGTTTCAGTATACACTGTTCTTACATGTACGTGTATATACATTTTCACTAAAAGTATCAACCGTCAAAACATTTCTGTGTTAAGATGTAACAGATAGGATTTGTTGGGGGGTTTTTTCTTCGTTCTTTTTTTTTTTTTTTGGTTTGTGTTTGTTTTTTAAGAGTTCAAAACAATTATAGGCTGGAAACACATGTATATGGATGTTATAGCATTCCCATTAAAGCCTGGGCCCTTTTGTCTATAATGATTATTTCATCCAATTTCTTCATTCTCAATCAGAAAAAATGTTGCTTTCGTAACTAACAGCATGGGTGATGCAATATGATTGTCATCTGTCAACTTGTAAACAGAAGTTTGTTTTGGAGTCTGCTTTTTATTGCATAAAGTGAACACTGCCAGTTTTATTCAGGGTGATCAGCTCCCTTGAAACAACACCTGATGGATACTCCCGAAGTAATTGGTACATACAATGCTAAAGTACGCGCTAGCTGATCAGCCATGTTGAGAACGTAGCCAATCAAGAGGAAAATTAACTTACATAGAAGATATGACATTTAAGAAATGCGTCAGGCTTATGTTTCTTTGCTTTAAAGTTGTTTTCCCTCCGGAATGATGTACATGGAGGTGATGGGTTAACAGGTTTCATGGGCACATGGTTGGTGCATTTTGTCCAGAGTGCACCAAGGGTCTATCTGATGAATCTCTGCCTTTGTTTGTATTTTAATACTGCATCAAGCCAGAAAATTACCTTGAAAACTTATTACGTCCCAGCGTGTTTACCGCAGTGCATCTTGGGGATTGCTCAGGACAAGGTCAAAGCAGCGCAAATAGTATAGCACACTTGTGGCCGCAGTGTGGTTTATGTCCTCATAATATTAGAAGAAAATAGCCTCCCTGGTACAAAACTACCAGCTGTAATAGTAGATTGCATGGGGTCCTGTTCATGTACGTTTTCTGCCCCCACTTTAGAAATAGCCTCCCTGGTACAAAACTACCAGCTGTAATAGTAGATTGCATGGGGTCCTGTTCATGTACGTTTTCTGCCCCACTCAAAGTGTAAAGAGCACACACTGGTCCACTTTGATTCAACCTTGAGGTTTTCGTTTCTGATCAGTTTGATCCAGGTTTTTCTCTCTGTTTTGTTGGACGTCAACTGGTAAAAGCTGAGGCCAGGTGTCTTTATCTTAAAACATGTGCACTGCTTCGGCACGCAACAATCAACATTTGGGATTTTCTTTCTGTGATCAGAACTTGAACATACGTGTATCACACCAGGAAGAGTCGATAAACATGACATTTATCATATTACTCTGCTGTGAGTCTGAACTGCTGGCTGAATTTGTCCCCGGTGATCCCCCAAGATGCTTTGAGATAAACATGCTGTGATGTAATAAGGCCAAAGGGTAATTATTGTTTGGACTCCTACATATTGTGGATCATGGGAATGACCAGAAATTATGAAACTTGGGCTTCCAGAACTTGAGGAGCATGGTCCAGCATGGTTGATGGGATGACAGCCTGATGATACCTGTGGCCATCTAACTCTTTCATTGCCACCTTATTACTGAGTCAATATCTTTCTAGGGTGCATTTTGGGTGCAAGGTGTCCCAAGGGAAGCCTTTGACCCAGATTCGTCTGATGGTCTCTGCAGCTGTACTTGAAAGGTTGTTTACAAAGATTTAGCAATCCCATTTTGTCACAGGAAGAACTCTTATTTTTTGCAGAATTTTAGCTTTCAAAGATCAAATGTTGTTGTAAAGTTAGTTGGAAGATATCCATAATGATTTTGAGCATGATTAGGCCAAAATTGAATTACTGTGCCACAACTGGAAATAGAACCAATTGGTATTTTTCTTCCATTTCCCTTTGTCAGATATTGTCATTTCTACCACCTATTGACAAGTATTCACGACACTGTCTAATCTGCCAGGGCTACTGTTGGCATATGAAAGCAGGCCATTCAGCAGTTTAAGGACTAAAGTAAAAAAAAACACAAAGTATCTGGTATTCACATGCTTAAGAACATAGAATTTATGCTAGACAATGTGGACAGCTATATTCATATGACCTCATACGTATTGAGGGGAAATGAACTTAAATATTAATCAGCCTATTAAAAGGACTGTATTTTTCTGAGTTGTTCTTGTTGTGGTCCTAGCAGCCTGTTTCACAACAGTCAATTTATTATGAAATTCCTCACTCAGTCTCATAAATAATCTCTAATCCCTCGAGCTGATGATGTCCTACTTGTTAAATGTCAATGTGCACAACATATGGGCCTTAAAGTCGTCTGCTGAAATTCTCATAATAAGACTGGCTGCGTGCAGTGAAACATGCACATTTGGGCCTTTATTTAGGCATATTCAAATTTATCATTACAAATAGAACTCCAATAATTGAAAATGTGAAGACAAACAAACATGAATTATAACATTCTGGGTAGGTCTAATACTTGCGTGAAATATCTAATCACAACAAGTCAAAATGTAAACCTGCTTATTTTTCTTTGCCACAAATATGAAAAAAAACCTCAATTTTCGAATTTCCCTCCTGCAAAGAAGCTTGCAGCATTTGTACTAGTTTGCAAGCCGAACTGGAACAATTGGTTGTTTTTGGTAGCAGATAGACATATTCTGACTGATTTCCCCATGACATTCTGGAGTGGCGCTTGTTCTCCTACTGGTATGCTTATACAGTGAAACCTGTTTTGAGAGACCACCCCTACGGCAGGCTAAAAAGTGGTGACATAAGACAGGTGGCCTCTCAATGGAGGTGCCACAACATGGGAAAGATAGCAAAATGGAATTGGGAAATGTGGTCTTAAAAGGGAGGTGGTTTTCAGTACAGTGGTCTCTTAAAAGAGGTTTCACTGTATAGCATTTGTTACTGAGCCTGGAGCATGACCAACTGAAGAAACAATACTCAGGCTGTTGGACGAGGAAGTCTCTATGTTAGCTGAGCTACCTGTGGTTGTGGCCACATTTTCTTTGCCATAGAAATGCAAGGCACGCGAAAGAGCATCACATTTTTCCTGCCATGGATGACTATGAGACCTCTCAAACTTTCTGTGCAGTTATGACCGGTGACATGCACAATATCAGCTGCCTGAAAGCCTGCATGACGCAATGCAGTGCTAGTGTCACATGAAGACAATGATCAGTGTAATCCCTGGGGAGCTTAGCATCCTTGGAAATATATGTCATATTCCCAAGAGTGTTATAATTCCCATTGGTCGACGGAGGTACCATTCCTCATTATCTTTGTCTGTCTGCTACCGTCTGTTGACTGTTTCCTAGAATGATGTGTGATCTTTATGAAGCTTGCTCAAGTATAGTTTGAATCTGTTTACAGGGCAATTTAGATCATTTGGCTGAGCACGCATATCATTTTCTTCTCTTTTGGATCTGTCCTGGTATGATTTTTCTCTCTTTGCAGGTTGGCCATTTTCACAAACTCCACACCATTTAATTTGTATCTGTACATGAAACAGAACAATCTGTTCTCAAGCGTTGCAGACCTTCCCTACCAGGTCAGGCAAAATGCAGGCCAATTTCAACACAAAGTCACCTTTCCAATGCTCTTGGGTCATCAAGACCCACACCACCTCATGCTTACATCATTGCCACATCAGCAGCCCATAATGGTGCTGTGTGCTTCACTGTATCTTTCCCTTCTGTCTATTTCTTTAACCCCCCCACCCCCACTGTTTGATGTTTAGAATCCCATGACATTAATACGTCTGTTAAATGGTGGTAAAGTGGGGCAATGGCTTATGCTGGCTCTCAGCTGCTCAGGTTGATAAATGCCGATTGGGATTATAGATACTCTCCCATGGTCCAGACGTCAGCATAGAACTTCATCTACAGGTGATTGAGGTCTGTCACTGGTAGCTCCTCAAATGCATTATCTGTACCTCTGGCAATAAGCCAATCTAAAAAGAAATGGCCTATTCAATGTACTTGGCATCTCAGATGATATATGAAACATTAGCATTGAATTCAGTATAGGCCCTGCATTTTATATATTTTGATTCTGTTTTGCTTGTTTATTAAAGTCAATAATGTAGGCCTGCAAGTCAAACCTCAAGGCTTACCACATCCATGATAAAACCCTGTAGGGCCCCTTGAGTATAGGATATGCTTAAACCAGGCCAAACTGTCATGCTGGATACATGTATATCAAGGACAGCCAGCTGTGAATGCTGCCCATTTGTGGAGGAAAATACTGATCTTACATGCTATTCACTGGAGAACACCATGCTGCTTTTGTTATTAGTGATTACTGATCGTGAGGGAAGAGTGTAGGACAAACTTTGAACACTTGGTTTCATCTAAAATGGATTTTACTGATGGCATGTGTTTTGAAGGGCAAGGTCAGATGTGAAAGACCCCAACTTTGAATGATATGGGGGTAGCATCTCAAATAAAATAATAGCTATTTCAATGTTATGAAAATAGGGGATTACATATTAGGATATATCACACATAATTAACATGTAGCACGACTATCTATCAACTAAATAGCAAGAATACATTATATATTTCTTCAGTTTCATTTTTTATTTACTTTGCATGACCAGACATATCTTGGTTCAGTCAAGGTTGATGTCATCCATAACAAAATGGTAAAGGTCTTTGGCAATGGTGTTTCTTGGTGCTGTGTTTGTCAGGCTTCAGGTGCTCTTGTAGAAGACAGAACATTACTTGCTGTTAATCCATTAACAACCTTGACTTCAGACTGAGCATGTTGGTATTTGAATTAACTGTCAGACTCTCTCTTTTTGTAAGGATTTTAACATGCAAATTTTCCCTTAAATTCAAGCAACTTACACATGCAGAAAAAGCACCATTGGTGTGAGGAGGGTTCACTGTAGTGTCTTACTGTCCCAGATTTCTCCATTCATTGGCCAGCCACTTGCTTTGGCTTTTGTCGCAGTCAGAAAGACATCAAAATGTTCTGTTCTTGTGGTCAGATGAAGTTTATGAAGAATAAGATGTCTGTCTACCTGATGACCTTTATTGTGTGACAAATCCATAACACGCCATATTTATTTACAAAGCATGTCTGAAGCTGAAGTATATTTATATGTATTGTCGGTGTAAGAAATCATTGTTTCCATTGCAGACAACCAGTGAACAATATTTGTGTCAGTAGAGAAATGACATACAAGGGCTCTCCCATGATGCTTTGGGACACGTCATCTAATATTACTGATGATTCTTTGAAATTGTGCTACTTTAGGCAAACAGCACTTCAACGCATATAGTTTTTTTGTATTTTGTGGAAATGCTGCATTCTCATTTTCTCGGGTTTTGTGATAACTGCGTGTACATTTAAACCTTGAGCAGAGGAATCCACATGCTGTCCTATCCTTATGTACCTATCAGGTTTTATGTCAGGCAATTTAAAGAACCTGATGGCTGCTGTGTATACATTGCTTTAGACTCGAGAAACATATTTATGAAAAAAATTATGCATGTAATCGTCTTTGCAGACTGAGGTCTGTTTTCATATATATATATCAATGACCGATTGTGTTAAATAATAATAATAATAATAATAATAATAATAATAATAATAATAATAATAATAATAATAATAATAATAATAATAATAATAATAATAATAATAATCAATATACAATCTTTATACTCCTCTTCACTAGTTATGTCTCTGTGCCAACCCAGACATATTGTTTTTGCAAAGTTTTCTTTCTTTCTCTCCCTCTCTCTCTTTCTTTCTTTCTTTCTTTCTTTCTTTCTTTCTTTCTTTCTTTCTTTCTTTCTTTCTTTCTTTCTTTCTTTCTTTCTTGCTTTCTTCTTCTTTCCACCAAATTTGTCCGGAGCTTCTCTCTGACACCGTGCAAGCTACACTGCTTCAACTTGGCATGCTAGTGCACCTAGCAAGGAAGTTGACTCTCTGATTTGGAACAGTCATGATGTTCAAAATCATGATAATTAGGGGCAATTAAAATTTTAAAAGCTCCATATCTTCAAAACTATCATATTTCATAAATTGCCGGTCTGTGGAAGTGCCTTACCGTGTCAATGTACAGGCCACACCTGCTTTAACATCACCCTGGGTCCTTGGTCAACCTTTTTTTGGGGTTGTCACGATGGCCTAGACGTCAGCGTGTTGGACTTTACATTTGGCTAGGCGAGTGTGCCGAAGGTAGTGGGTTCGAATCCCATACAGGTCGACATAAATTTATCGTATTTTTCATTCAATAGATAGATACAAAATTCAAGGTTCAGCATATAGGATTGTGACATCTGCCAAGCTAATGGACAATAAACAGAAGTTGTCAAATTTTAAATTATGCTAATTAAGGCACTTTGAGAAAGTTTAAATCATGAATATCTTCAAAACTATAATAGATAGAGATGCCATTCTAATTTCAATATATAGGTTTGTGATACAGGTCCATCCAATGAACCATGAACCAAACTTGTAGGATTTGATTTTATGCAAATTAAATGATTACCTAAAATTTAAATCTTGAATATCTTCAAAAATATTATAGATAGAGATGCAGTTTTAACTTCCACAAATAGGTTTCTGCTATAGGTGCATCCAATGAACCACGAACCAAAATTGTAGTATTTGAATCTACACAAATTAGGTGAATACACAAAATTTAAATCTTGAATATCTTCAAAATTATTATAGATAGAGATGCCCTTCCAACTTCAATACATAGGTTTGTGCTATAGGCGCATCCAATGAACCATATGGTGTTGTCTTTTTTGATGTAGAGTGACCTTGAAAGGTCAAAGCTGAACATGTCTACCTATATCATTCTGGAACACTTTTCACCTACTTGGCCATACTGTTGATATGCCATTACACATTTGGAGCTTATGTCACAGCTGCATACAAAGCATTGCAGTTTCTCCAGGCACCCAGGCTGATTTAATAACAAACAAATCAAAATTTCTAGTTACAACATGTTTTGCAGTTTACAGGAATTTGAGGGGGATCCAAAGCAGTTATGGTATTCTTTCTTGTAAATGCTCAGGGCACGGAGGAAATTTAACTGAAGTGAGGCTTTGTTATGGACCTAAAAACAAGACATTCATGTATATTAACATATGCATCGTACAATTGTAAAATATTGAGCATTGTTTCAGCAGTTTTGGAATCGAATGAGAGCACTTAAAAAGTGACAATACAGTGTGTTTGTCTTTTGGATCAAGTTGTAGATTGGACTTTGAAATTAACCCATTCCTTTTTAGAATACAGTGTACTAGGGTGATGACCACTTGCCTTGACATGGTTTGGCATTGTGCCTAGGAAAACAGTTACAGACAGCACATGGTTCTCATCCATGTAGGTCTCTTGCCTGCTAAACAGACCCATCTTTCATTTTTCTCCATGCCAGCTGCACTAGAGAGAACACAGAGCTTGGTCTGCTTTGGAGGCAGATGGGTCTCATCCAGGATTCTGTTTCAATATGTTTTCTTATAAGCATAAACAGCGAGAAATTTCCAGGTAAAGACATTGAGTGAAATGACATTTGACTTCCAAGGGCTTTTGTGTGGTTTTGAGCCAGATCAATGTCCTATCTGCTTTGTTCAATATCTTTAATGAGGATGTTTTCGATAGTGCAGGGAAGCCAAACCATTAGCAGAATAATTGTTTACTGCAGTATCTATTTCATTTAATACTAACCTGGCTGAACTTTCATCGTTAATTTTTTTTTCTTTTTTTCATTCTCTATCAAGACATGCTGCAGCATGCAACATACAGTGTATATGAATTGCAAACCCCAAACAAACTGTCACTTTGAACTAAGCATGTTGGTACTTGAATGAAAGTCCTTTAAAATTTAAATCTGATGCTATCGTTGTCCGAAGTCAAGATGGAAACACAGAACCATTGATCAGGAAGTGGAATGGAATGAGTAGGCACATTCCAGTATAATCTGTTAAAGCCATTGGTCAAAAAAGAGGAAACAATTTCAGCAGTTTTTAGCTCTGCTGACCAAATTTCAGCCCATCTATCCATAATTTTTCTTGATGTGAATTTTTACAGCCTTCATTTTTAAAGTTAATTCCATATAACTTTCAGGACTTATATAGGGTACAAAAGTCTACATTAAGCTTGCTTAGTGGGGGTACCATCTGTAGTATTATGTAATACATGGATCAAAATATAAACTTAAGAATTCATTTTTCCAGAGTTTTCTTTGAATCATAACAAAACTTGGTAGGGATGTCAGTCAGGCAAAAAGATGAAAATACACTGAAATTTGGTGGTGCCAACTACAATATTACAAAAGACATGAACCGAAATGTGTTGAAAACAGGCTAATGATACCAAATGTACCACAAATATGTATCACATCTAGAAGTTTGATATTGCATTATTGTATTATATGGATGACCTTGCCAATGATATCTTGAGTTATTGTGGCAATAATTTGTTAGCTCATCTCACTTGTCAGTCAGCTGAGCTTATCTTATGGTACTCTGTCCGTTGGTCCGTCGGTCCGTCGTCCATCTGTCCATCAAACATCAACTCCACAAAGGCAAGAAAGGAGATTAAAAGAGGACTCAGCAGTTTCATTAAGAAACATGGTGATAAGAAAGGAATCTCTAGCAAGGCATTTGATGAATGGAAAGTTAAAGTAATGTAGAAAGTGGATGAAAGAATTAAATACCTGAGAAAAGGACCTCTTCAAAAGTGGAGACAGATTAAACAAGTGCTGCAGGATTCACATTGTAGTCAGGAATTACAAGACTTACATGACATGTTTGTCATCACACCTGTTGACAAAGCTAGCAATAACATTGCACTAACTTGTAAACCATACTACTGAGTGAATTAAATAATGGAAGTTATCAACAGGCAGGAACCTCTGATACTGTTATGAAGGACCGAGTGGATAAAAACAAGGAGTTAAAATGCATTGTCTCAAATGAGGACAAGAAATTACCAATCATATGTGCAATTGTTAAAATGCATAAAAACCCTGTTAAATTCAGATTCATCATTGCAGCAAAGAAATGTGTTTCGAAACAAGTTGCCAAACAACTCACTTAAGTCCTCAAACTTGTCAAAAATTCACATACTAACTACTGCAAACAAGTGAAAATGTACACAGGAGTGAATAGAATGTGGATTACAGATAGCACAAGTGATATTCTACTAGACATTGACAAAATCAACAATAAAAATGGTGCCAAATCAATTCATACTTTTGATTTCTCAACATTGTATACAAAGGTCAACTTGAAAGACTGAAACAACATGTTAATTTCAATGTTGGATAAAGCGTTCAAAGCTGGCACATATCAGTATATTAAAATATCTGGTGCTGATGCTAAATTTGAATAGGTAAGAACAAAGGAATCTCTTACACGAAGCAAGAGTGTGCTCAAGTGATAGAATACGTCATCAACAATGCATACTTTTGCTTTGGAACCAGAGTCTATCAACAAATAGTAGGCACACCAATTGGAACAGATCCAGCCTCATATATTGCCAACCATTATTTACATTTTTATGAAACAAAATGGATGGAGGAGTTGGCAAAAACAAACTTTACTGCAGCAAGAAGATCATATTCTCACACAAAAAGATTTATAGATGACCTGTGTGCTCTAAACAATGGAGATGAAATAAAGGGGAATAGGAAGAACATATATCCCAAAGAACTAATATTAAATCTGGAAAATGAAAGTGATACAAAATCTACTTTTCTTGATCTGGATATAGAAATAGAGAACAACCACTATGTAACAAAAATATTTGACAAGAGAGACCAGTTTAAATTTGATACTATCTTCTACCCTGACCTGACAGGAAACATTCCAGAGAAACAAGCATATGGAGTTTGTATCGGACAAGTGATACGTATTGCTAGAAATACCACACCTTTTAGGGATTTTGTCAATAGGGTAAGAACTTTATTGCCTAAATTACAACACAAAGGTTATAAAAAACAACAACTGCACAAAACTCTTGAAATGTTTCCAGAGATATGACAAAATACCTACCAAATACAACACTAACTCAAGAACATTAGTCAAATTGTGTCAAGATGGAGTTTGAAATGACAAAGTATAGTCCTCAAAGTGTTTAGAGTGGTAAGAGGGAAAGTACCCGGGGTACAGTATACTTAACCCACCTAGAGAATTTTCTCTAGTCCGTCTTAAGTTGGAAAACCGTGATCATACTCACTTTTTGCAGGATTTCTTTCTTTTTAATCTTCACCCAGTACAGTGGAAGAGGTGGCTTTCAGCCAATACCTTAGTACACTTTACGTCATAACACCTCTAGTCAACTTAATGGTGCCAAAAGTTGTATTACTATCTACCGATTTATACCTGTGTCGGTATGGTGGAATAGTGTATGAAGCTTTTAAGTTTCAAAGGAGACATCCGTCTTCCGTCAACAATTCACATTTTCAACTTCTCAGAAACCATCAGCCAGATCCACTTCACACTTGGTGGGGATGTGCCTTGGGTGGGTGTCTACCTAGTTTGTTCAAATGGTCACAGTTCAATGATTTTTGGATTTTTAATGATTATTTTTATTCTTCTTTTGGGAAAATCTTAAAATCTCTTCTTCTCTGAAACTGCTCACCCAATTGCTTTGATATCACACAGGAACACTTCCTGAGACTTGTAGTTTTTAATTTGTTCCCCAGGTGGCCCTGCAAATTTTTTCTAATTTTTTAATGAAATTTTGTGTGTTATTGCTATTTTCAACTTTTCCTCCAGAACTGTCACTCAGATTAAGCTGAAACATGGTGGATACATTCCTTGTAGAAGGGTCAAACAAATTTTTTACTATGTGGGAATGCTGTGGATTCCTGATTTTTAGCGATTTTTTTTCAATTTGGGTACTTAAGCTTTCCTATTGATTACAATGGAAGTCAATGAGCATTCTAATGCTAATTCTCATTTTCGACTCCTCTAAACCTGTCATCCAGATTAACTTCAAACTTGGTGGGGATGTACCTTGGGTAGGTTTCTATCAGGTTTGTTCAAATGGTCGTGCTCCAGTGATTTTTGTTTTTAATGATTTTTTTTCTTTTTTTGGACAAATGTTAAAAAATCTTTTACTCCGAAACTGCTTACCCAATTGCTTTGATATCACACGGGAAGACACTTAAAGACTCCTTTTTTTATTTGTTCACCAGGTGGCCTGGCAATTCATTTAATTTTTTAATGAATATTTTGTGTGTTTTAGCTATTCTCGACTTCTTAGCCAGAACCGTCACTCAGATTAAGCTTAACTCTTTCAGTGCCAATCACGACTTAAGTCAATCTACCTAAGTTAGACTAGTCTGAATTATCAAACGGATCCCAGATTCTTATTCCTTGTAAAAAGGCCTTTCATTTAAGTACCAGTATATCTATACTTCCAGAGAGAATATCACAGGTAAACAGCTTTTTTTGGCACACATTGGGCGCACTGCATCCGATGCCTGCCAAGAAAAGCTGTTGACTCAGTCCAAAATTTGGCACTTTAAGGGTTAAACGTGGTGGACATGTTCTTTGTGGAAGGGTGAAACAATGTCGTTCACTATGTGGGAATGCTGTGGATTCCTCATTTTTAATGATTGTTACCTCAGGTGACTTGTCAGTCAGCTGAGGTTTTTGTGAGGGTGTGTCGTCCATCTGTCCACAATACACATTTTTGAATTCTTCTCAAAAACCGTCTGCCAGATCCACTTCAAACTTGGTGGAGATGTGCCTTGGGTGGGTCTCTACCAAGTTTGTTCAAAGGTCACGGTCCAGTGATTTTTTTATTTTTAATGAATTATTTTGTCCTTTGTGGGCAAATCTTAAAACAATCTTCCTCTCCGAAACCGCTCACCCAATTGCTTTGATATCACAGAGGAACACTCCCTGGGACTCCTAGTTCGTATTTGTTCACCAGCTTGCCCTGCAATTTTTTTATGCATTTTTGTGTGTTATAGCTCAGATTAAGCCGAAACATGGTGGATATGTTCCTTGTAGAAGGGTCAAACAAAGTTGTTCACTATGTGGGAATGCTGCAGATTCCTGATTTTTAACGATTTTTTCAGTTCGGGTACTTATCAGTCAATGCAGCTTTCCTATTGATTACTATGGAAGTCAGTGGGCATTCAAATGCTAATTCACATTTTTGACTTCTTCTCCAAAACCATCATCCAGATTAACTTCAAACTTGGTGGCAAGACACCTTGGGTGGATTTCTACCCGTTTTATTTACATTTTCGACTTCTTCTCCAAAACTGCATGTTAATGTTCCTGTATGAGGGTCATGCTTAGACAGTACATGAATGACCTTGACCTCGTTTCTGGGGTCACAGTTCAACATACATGAATTTTACTCTTCATTATAACTTGAGAACTACTTGAACCTTGATGTTGTACATTTAAGTGTTCTTGTATAAAGGTCAGACTTACTCAGAACATGGGTGACCTTGATCCTTTCTTAAGTTCATAGAGCTGCAAGTGTGATGAA
Organism: Hermodice carunculata; assembly: GCA_964020975.1. Taxonomy (NCBI): domain Eukaryota; kingdom Metazoa; phylum Annelida; class Polychaeta; order Eunicida; family Amphinomidae; genus Hermodice; species Hermodice carunculata. The sequence goes on along the minus strand of OZ026612.1, from coordinate 12,889,644 downwards.
TGTCAAGATCAGCTGAGGCATGGGCTGTTCACAAAGCCCTCTTGTTTATGAATTTTTTTGTGTTTTTTGGGGGCAAACCTTAAAAACTCTTCTCCACTGAAACCGCTCACCCAATTGCTTTGATATCGTACATAGACACTGCCAGGGACACCTATTTCCTAATTTGTTCACCAGTTGGCGCTACAATTTTTTTAGCTGAGGTGATAATTCAGCTGAGCTTTTAGGAGGGTGGGGCATTCGTCCTCCGTTGTTGTCCGTTGTCCGTCCGTCGTTTTGTAAGGGTCTGTTGTCCGTCTGTCCACAATTCACATTTTTTATTTCTTCTCAAAAACCTTAGCCAGGTCCACTTCAAACTTGATGGAGATGTGCCTTGGGTCTGTCTCTACCAAGTTTGTTTAAGTGGTCATGGTTCAGTGATTTTTGGATTTTTCATGATTTTTTGTTGTTGTTTTTTTTTGACAAATGTTAAAAAATCTTCTCCAAAACTGCTTCTTGATGGAGATGTGCCTTGGGTCTGTCTCTACCAAGTTTGTTTAAATGGTCATGGTTCAGTGATTTTTGGATTTTTCATGATTTTTTTTGTTGGTTTTTTGGACAAATGTTAAAAAATCTTCTCCGAAACTGCTTACCCAATTGCTTTGATATCACACAGGAAGACACCTAGGGACTCATAGTTTTTAATTTGTTTATCAGGTTGCACTGCAAATATTTTCAATTTTTTAATGATTTTTTTGTGTTATAGCTATTATCAACTTCTTCTCCAGAACCGTCACTCAGATTAAGCTTAAACGTGGTGGATATGTTCCTTGTGGAAGGGTGAAACAATGTCGTTCACTATGTGGGAATGCTGCAGAGTCCTAGGCCCATATGCATAAATGTGGTTTAGCTGTGGTTTAGCTTATTCCAGGGAACAACTATGGTGTAGAGTCTAATCCGTATGCATAAAGGTATTGCAAAGTTACCCCTGGTGTAAAGTTACACCAGGTTTAAGAATCCATATGCAAGGAGGAAGTATAGCTTAATTCATGGTGTAAATGGACTTAAACTGCCCTAGATCTCTAAACCTACCAGGGGGCTAGTTTAATGGAAGTGTAAGTCCCATTGGAAGTCTATTTCCTTGTATATGAGGGACCTGTTATGATATGTAACATAAATAATCATAACACTGTACATTAGGTGAATGTTCGTATGTGATAAAATGTCAAATAGTGACACCAATGGTACGAAAGATCAGCTCCATTTCACATGCCTTGTGCTGTTACCATTAATAAACAAAATTGTACTGTGTGTACATTAGTCAAACATACCAAAGGTACGCACTATCTGAATATTAAATGTGTTTGCTCTACTGCAAATCTGCACATGAAAATACTGTAATTACAGAAATCCACACTGTGTCCATTACTAGCATGAAAAACAATGAGAGTTTGCTTGAAACTAAACATTTTATTTCCTGCAAAGCAGACCAAGTTCCATCTTACTACACTTGGAAACCATGTATGTCTTAATCAAATGCATAGAAAAACAAACGTCAATAAATGTTACCCTTCATTTGTCAATATAGCCGCCCAGGAAAATAATAATAATAATAATAATAATAATAATAATAATAATAATAATAATAATAATAATATACTGAACCCCAATGAAAAGTATCCACATAAAAAAATTAACACATTAATTTTGTAAGTTACTAAGTACTGTGTGTGCATATATGCATGGTTTGGAGCCTACATCAGGGTCATTCAGGACAACTTTTTAACTTTTGCTGGGTTGTTACATAATGCATGTGACTTTTGTGCACCGAATATGGCTTCTGACCACCGCTCCTATTGGATGGCTAAAATGACCTGATGTTTTCAGTGGCTTTAAAAAGGGATGTTCAGCCAAGAAAAAAGCCAGTGGTCTCAGGTGTGTTGAGGCGATCATGCCGCGTCTGAGCCAAGGTCAAAGACACCATGCTTTGGGGCTTGCAGAGGGTGGAGTCCCAATCACTCAAATCGCACAAAGAATGGGGTGTACTCGGCGCACCATCCAACGACTAATTGAACGGCAACAAGAAACTGGATCCGTAGATGATCGGCCTAGGCCTGGCCGAGAAAGAGTGACAACACCTGGCCAAGACCGTCACATCCGGCTGATGCACCTGCGAGACCGTTTCCGTACAGCAGCCCAAACAGCCCGTGAGACTCAAGGGGTGAATCACCGTCCTGTCAGTAGTTCTACTGTGGAGAGGCGACTGAGGAGCAGTGGCCTAACAGCCAGAAGACCTTACAGGGGTAACCTGCTGACCCAACCCAGAAGAGAAAGACGACTGCAGTGGTGTAGAGCACACTCCAGGTGGACTCGCCAGCAGTGGAATACCGTCCTTTTTACTGACGAGTCCCGTTTTTGTGTCAGCAGAGCAGATGGCAGAGAACGTGTGTGGCGCCGGACTGGGGAGAGATATGCAGATGCCTGTGTCCGTCAGGCAGATCGATGGGGTGGACCCTCTGTCATGGTGTGGGCAGGCATCAGCAACCGCTACCGGCCCCCCTTAGTGGTCATTCAAGGGATCCTCAATGCTAGGCGGTACATTGATGAGGTGCTGGAGCCGCACATGGTCCCATTTATGGAGCAGCATCAAGATCTGGCGATCTTTCAGCAGGACAATGCACGTGCACACTCTGCAAGATTAACAATGAACTTTCTCAATGAGAACAACATCAATGTCATGGAATGGCCAGCGTTCTCACCCGATCTGAGCCCTATTGAACATTTGTGGGATCAGTTAGGCCAAGGTATTCAACGGAGGACACCTAGGCCTACTACCCGAAACCAGCTGATCCAAGCTCTGCAGGAAGAATGGAATAATGTTCCCCAACACAGAATTCAAACCCTGGTCAGCAGTATGCGCCGCAGATGTATAGCATGTGTTGATGCTCGAGGTGGCCACATCCCATATTGAACAGAAAAATTTGTGTGACTTTCAATTAGGGCAGTTAATGACATTTTTTGCCTGTAAGTGACGTTAATGTCGGTAGAGCGTGACATTATTTTTACGCCAGAAAAGTGAATGCTTTGTTAAGTTCTAAGCACGTCTAGGTATGAAATGTTTCAAGTATAAACAATAAAATACTTCAAAATTGGCATGTGGATACTTTTCATTGGGGTTCAGTATAATAATAATAATAATAATAGTAACAACAATAATAATAATAATAATAATAATAATAATGATAATAATAATAATAATAATAGTAATGAAAATAATAATAATAATAGTAATAATAATAATAATAATAATAATAATAATAATAATAATAATAATAATGATAATAAATAAATAAAATAAATAAATTAACAAAACTCGTTACAGAAACTTCCTTTAAAATTGAAATCGTTCATAAATTTTGAGTGTATCTATTGAAGGTACTGAATACCTGCTTTGAAACCGTACAGAAAAAGGCACACAAAAAAACAAACAAACAAAATAAAACAAAAACACAAAATAAAACAAAAACAAAAACAAAAAACAAACCACATGACCATGCTCCGCATTCCCTCTACTTACTTCACCCCTTTTCCGTCAAGTAAGCTACTTTATTGCGCAACACATTCACAAAAATTAATACCTGCTTAACTTCGAAATGCGGGAATATTTCAACCGTGTTCCATAATACCTAATCCAAGGCCGTTTCGCTGCTGTATATTTCACGGGATAGGCCTGTGTCATGCATTAAATATTGGGTCCCTATGACCTTTAACTTTAACCCATCATATGATTTTACATTGACCAGGCCTAATATTCTACACCCTTGCCCCAAGTTAACCAGAACTTGGTCTGCTTTGCAGACAATGAAATATTTAGTGACTGGTCAAGTATTTTCAGTTAGATGATATTTATAATGACTTCCACTTATTAAATCAGGCTAAGTTAAAATCTTAGTTTGATTCCATTTCCATTCAAAGCAATTTTTCAATGAATGTAAAAGAATTGTGCCTTCATGTGTGCCTTGATCAGGGCAAAAACAATTTTGCAATAGAATATTTTGCCTCCAAAGCAGGCTCAGGCTGCGTATTTTATTTTCTCCAATGGTTTAAACAAATACATATAAACATACATTAAAGGTTGTGTTCGAAAGAGGTGAGGTGAATGCAGCTTTCCTATTGATTACTATGCAAGTCAATGGGCATTCTAATGCTAATTCACAGGACAACTAACACAAAATGTGCTGTTTACATGATAACTTGAGATCTGTTTTGAGTTAGTACCGTGATGCTGACCTTGACCTCGTTTGTGGGGTCACAGTGCAACATACATGAATTTTACTTTTCATTGTAACTTGAGAACTACTAGAACCTTGATGTTGCACATGTTAGTGTTCTTCTATAAAGGTCAGACTTACTCAGAACATGGGTGACCTTGATCCTTTCCCAAGTTCATAGAGTTGCAAGTGTGATGAATGTCAAGATCAGCTGAGCATGGGCTGTTCACACAGCTCTCTTGTTATGAATTTTTGTATGGTTTTGCTATTTTTCACTTGTTCTCAGAACCATCACTCAGATTAAGCTGAAATGTGATGGATATGTTCTTGTGGAAGGGTCAAACAAAGTTGTTTACTAGGTGGCAGCCCTCTTGTTTTTTATGTTATGGTTGTTACATCCCAAGTTGTGAATATATATCCATATACCATTACAGGAACATTATATTACATGTTTTTAGCTTAAATCCTGTAATGTGTCGAGTCATGCTGGTATTAATTATGTCTCCTTGTGCAACGGGGGGGACATATTGTTTTTGTGTTTGTTTTCTTCTGCCTCTTCTTCTTCTTCTTCTTCTTCTTCTTCTTCTTCTTCTTCTTCTTCTTCTTCTTCTTCTTCTTCTTCTTCTTCTTCTTCTTCTTCTTCTTCTTCTTCTTCTTCAACACATTGTTGCGTGTGTTACGGATGCGATAACTCAAGAAAGATTTGACTTGGGAAGTTGAAATTTTTTGTGAAGATGTTCCGATACAAAACCTTGATTAGGATTGCAGATGGGTGACCTTGACATATTTTTCAAGGTCACATAGGGATGTCATCTAAAATTGATGCATACGCAACAACTCTGCAAGGATTTGACTTAGGAGGTCAAAATTGTGCATGATTTATTACCATAATATGATCTAGGTTAGGATTGTAGATGGGTGACCTTGACCTATTTTCAAGGTCACATGGCCACTTTGTAAAAATCACGGCAGATGCACTCAAGAAAGATATGACTTAAAGGGGTTGACATTTTGTGTGATTATGTGTCTATGTAAGACTTTTGTAAGACCTTGCCTGTGACTGCAGATGTATGCCCTTGGCTTATTTTTCAAGGTCATGTGGGCATTTCCTCTAAAATTGATATGGACCTGATAACTCATGATAGATTTGACTTGGGATGTTGAAATTTTATGTGAAGATGTTCCTATATATGATCTTGCTTGGAATTGCAGATGGGTGACCTTGACGTATTTTTCAAGGTCACACGGGTATGTCTACTAAGATTGACACAGATGCAACAACTCTACAAGGATTTGACGCAGGAGGTTGAAATTTTGCATGTTTATATACCATAATACCAGGTAGGTTGGGATCTTAGATGGGTGACCTTGACTTATTTTCAAGGTCACATGGCCACTTTTTAAAAACCATTGCAGATGCTTTCGAGAAAGATTTGTCTTAAAGAGGTTGAATATTCAAATTCCACAGTAGAAATATTTGTAAATATTTTCCTTGTTTCCTTCTTTGCTTCCATTCTAATTGTAAATAATTTTATGCTAGATAATACAAAAATATTTGTCTTCCTCGTCAGACATGTAAACCAAGTGGAATCTTCAGTCCCTGATATAGCCCTGCCAATATACTGGGAAGAAATATATTGAAGTGAAAATTTGCTGGGTCAATGACCCTCAATAAGAGTGTGCTTATGCTTCTTCATGGGTAATCTGTGCTTAGATTTTGAAATGTCAGTAAAGAGTGTACCTTCACCATATCTGTAGGTCATTGGAATTGGTATGCTTATTTATAAAAAAAAAGTTGACAATAGTTAGGGCGCACGGGCAGACATTTGATTTTCTGTTGGAAAATCCGCCTGTTGTAGTTGGAACTGTTTTCATGGGTATAAAAAACACATTAAACTCATCATTGCAATGATAAATTGATATGTAATTACAAAATTGACACAAAATATGCATAAGGCCAATGGTCAAATTTGGTAAAAAAAAAAAAATTTGGTGAATGTTACATATTTTTGAAGATCATTAAATGCTTTAATAAAGGGCACTAAATTTCAAGAGTTGAGAAAGAATGAGGGTTATGATGCTTAATGTACCACAAATGTATATTCTGGAAATTCACACAATATGGCTGACCTTGAACTACTTTCTCAAGGTCACACAGGGATTATATTTTAGGATTTTTTTTTTTTCGTGACGGTCATTCAATTATATGTCAGCAGGGCATTATGCCCATGGGCCTCTTGTTATTTTCAGTGTCTGGCCAAGCTAACTCTGACCACAAATACACCAGTTCTGTTGTTAAAGGCACAAATGCTGTGGCAAAATTTTGAAAAACAAGATGGAATTTGGTTTCCTAACCATTTCTTTTGATTTTAATATTCCACTGTTTAATTGATATATTGCTTTGAACCTAGACTGACTGGTTACATTCACATCGATAAGGCATCACTTTACCATCATAAAATGTCATCATATACTGTCATGATGTATGGTAGGAAAGGTCCAAGTTATGTTACGATGAGCTTTAAATCACTTGTCTATGTTGGATCGATTAGTTTCGTACCATTGGTCAAAATGCTACCATTCAAAAATCAAAAGAAGTACAAGCACTCAATGGGCTGTTGGATTAAGATTGCGTGATGTGTTTATAGACCATACATTAATGTGGTAAAACTACCATACATTAATCTGGTAAAACCGGGGTGAGATGTTTGGAGCGTGAAATCACTTTGATGTTGTAATGTTTAGGCAATGTAGCAGAAAGAGTTGTAGCCTTGGTTGTCCAATTTGGCACCACGGGCTTCACTAAGACTTACAACATCAGTTCTCGCTGCTGTCCATTTTAATCCCACAAACCAAGCTTAGAATTTTATTCTGCATTTATGGCAGTATTGAGGACCACTTGGAGCTGTCTCTTTGTCTCAGGACATCTTGGTGCTTAACCCACAGATAATATGGTTAGTCATATTAGTGTACATCGATGGATCAGTGTGCGGCCTGAGACAAAAGCCAGGGGCTCTATAGAGGCTTCCTGGGGGACCAGCACAGATCCATTTAAAGCATTAATTGACCACTTCACTTTGAACTGCTGTCTATAATATTACAGAAGTAGGTCAGAGATAGTGGATCTGTTTCCAGAGAACAGACAAGAGTTTCACAGAGTTAGGCCTCTTTTGTAAATACTGTACATTGGGAGCCTGTGCATGCTGTACCTACCACGAGAGGCCACATGCCTGTCAAAGGCCTGTGTTTCTTAGGATACAAGCTGCATGTAAATTTAGCAGTGGCCACATTTGCCAAACAGGACGGTCATCAGTGGCACTAATTAATCTACGGTAAATCCTCTCTTGAAAAACCATGCGTAGGGATGACTACATCATGGTCTGTCAAGACAAGTTGTCTTTCATTGAAAGTAACTGGAAAATGCTAAGCAAATATCCTGAAAAGGTAAATCTCTGAAAGGCAGGTGTCTGTCATTGGGATGGTCTCTTAACTCTTTAAGTGCCAATCACATCTAAAGTTGATCGACTTAAGCCAGACAAATATGAATTATCAGTAGGATCGCAGATTCATATTCCTCATAGAAAGACCTTTCATTCAAGTACCAGTATGCCTGTAGTTCCAGAGGGAATACCCCAGCTCAACAGCTTTTCAATGGCCCAATGCATGCAGAGAACAGCTGTTGACTCAGTCCAAAATTTGGCACTTAAAGACTTAAGAGAGGGACTATGTACTGTATTACATTTGCAATTCTGTAGCTTCCGATATAGGGGATGGTGAAGTACACAAAATGAGACTTGTGCTCCCCACATATTCTTTACATGTATATTTTTTACATGTGCATGTAATTATAATAATGTAGATCTGAGTATTCACAGATATCAAATGATAAAGCTGACATGTTGGTCCCTGTCAGTCCTTCAAAGAATTGTCCGTGTGCTAGTTTTAACCATAGCATGTTTGAAATCCACTGCAGGTTAGATTTTTCGGGGGGGGGGGGGGGTGCAGAGGACATCTAGAATATTTGGTCATGTACTCCAAAGCAAGCACAATGGTTCTCATCAAGCCACTGTTACAGGGCCCAAAAAGTAAAGAAGAAGTACTGTTAAGCCATATGCTTCAATTAAAATGTTACAAGTTGCCATAGAGCAGCTTGAATTTTCTGCCTTTTATTCCAGCAGGCAGTCTAGACAACTCCGTAGACACATTTAATTAGCTGTCTACTTTTTGCTCTAATTCCGATTCCTGGCAGTGGGCACAGCAAAGCTTGCACGTTTTCATTGCAATTACCAATTTGTAGATTGTTTTCATTTGCTATACTTTTGCTGTGCATTTGTGTGGGCAATTTAAGCCTAGGAATGTGTATTGTTTTTCATGTTTAAGTCGTACATTAATTATGCAATAACACATATTTAGAAGTCACTTCTCTTGGATATAATTCCATTGTATTAGCCCCATGTTCATGGAAAGTGCATTTCTCTTGTACACAGTACTTGTCTATTTGTGTGTTGTGCCGTCAGTCGGGATCATGGCAACAAAAGGAAATGTGATGCTGCCCAGTACTGAAGTAGAGAAAATCATACATTTTCACAATGCTGGTGAATGATATATTTCAATCATCAGATTCCTTCTATGAGGGCTTGAGTCAGCCAGTGGTCAGGTGGCATTCTAGATTACATGTTCTTTGATATTTAGAGTTATGTACCTGGTGTCGAGATTAGTCATATTAACTCACTTCTCACTATTAAAGTGATTCACTTAAAATGCTGAGGAGTGTTGTGAAAAGTTAACATATATGAGCAGACAGTCCATGTAGATTTTGAGTACTTCAAAATATAAAGATTTGTGAAACTGAAGTAGGGGAACTGAGGCATTGGAACATTGATGTCCTTTTGTTCTTGTTGTATTTAGTAGAGGACACAAGGCATTGGAACATTGATGTCCTGGTTTTCTTGTATACAGTATGGAAGATAAAGTATTTGAACATTCATGTCCTTGTGTTCTTTTGGCTAGGAGGGTACATGAGGCAATGGAACAAGAAGAGGAACTGAGATGCTGGAATGGTTGACCTACTTAGATTCGTGCAGCTAATGTATGGTAAATGAAGCAAGGCAACATTTGTCCCACTCAGATATGTGCTGGTCTTCACTGTACAGACAGTTAAATGGAACCTTGGTACAGAAGTAGACAGCACAGACAGGTCAATGGAACCTTGATACATATAAGACTAGACAGAACAGACCCTTGATACATACATGAGTAGACAGAACAGACACATCAATGAACCTTGACACATAAAAGAGTATCGATGGTACAGATAGGTGAATGGAGCCTTGATACACACAGGAGTAGACATTACAGACAGGTGAATGGAACCTTGATACACTGTTCATACAGGGGTAGACGGTACCGCCGCTGAAGGAATGAATTGCTTTAACCAGTCAACTATATGTGAAAGGTGTAGAATCTTCTATTGCTACTTGCACTGGCCACTGGATTCATACCCTGAGTCTCCTGAGTTTCTGTAATATGCCATAGTTATGCTGCAGATGCCCGAGTCAGCAACATCCTTTTCTGAAATTTTCACACGCAGAAAAATATTTGACAAATTGCGGATCCAATGATATGGTTCATTATTGTTCTGTATATTAAGCTTCATCAGATATTGACCTGAAATTGATTGCATTTTTTTGTACAGTCTGTAGACGAGAGTTAAAAAGTTGATGTCAGTAGTATAATGGGTCAGAGAGTGATGCAATTTTGGCCTCCATTCTTGATCTACATCATAGACAGGAGCTATATAAATTGTGTTTGTCTGGTGGAACCTGCAATGTCTGCCACGATGGAATATTGGATTATTTCTCTGGCGGGGCTTTGTCATTCAAAAGGTCTTTGTGCAGTCAGTTGTAGTTAAGTGCGAATGCATTCTCTTCAGCTGGTCTGTTTGAATATGATTATTTCTGCAATAACTCATGTCATTGCTGTTGGCAGTCGGGAGCAGCGTGTGGATGGCCATTTACAAGATTGAGACCATTTTATTCTTGTTTAGGGAAAGTCTTTTATTATATCATTTATTTATCTATAGTGGAAGTCAAACTTATCATGCACCATCTGTCATCATGGTAGCAGAAAGTTGCTTTTCCTGAAATGAGATACTAATATATTAATATTCTAAGGCATTATATGTGTGCCTTTTTTTTCCTTACAATTCATTAAATGATTGAAAAGGGGGAACATATGAAATACATTGCTAAATGGAAGCTCAAATTGCAAATGGAGATTTTAACCCAATTAGCGCAGCCAGATCATAAAAAATTGAAACTGACATTGTTTGATTTGCAGATTAGCAACGGTGAGCAGTAATTCTGTGTGATATGAAACAGCTCGGTGGACATTATGCCTGTCATTTTAAAAAGCCAGTGTTTTGATTAGCACAAGCTAGCCACAGTACTGTTCCATGTAACATGCCATAAGGTTGACTTATGAATTGTTTTTGTGTTTCATTTTATCCTCACTAGAATTTGATGTGGGCAGCAGAATTTTAAACTACATGTAGTATGACCGCCCACTGGAGAAAAATGGCCTCCATTGTTTAGGGGGTGACACAGCAAACAGTTATTCATTGGGGTACAACTGTAAGTGTCAACTCACCCTTGTACATAAGCTCTTTTTTGCCGGTTTCTACAGAAGTCTGTTTGCTCTGACACAAAAATACCAGATTCACAATCTTTGCTGACTGGGCTTTCATTTAGGTACCAGCATGCCCACAGCTGCAGAGCCCATACAGATTTTACTGGTCAACATGTTTCCGTGGCACCCTTTGGACACTGCATGCCCAAATTGTGCTGACAAAAGCTGTAAACTTAGCACAAAACTAAATTTCGTAAATTTTGTGACATGGAATTGAGTTCTGTATTGCAGCATGGTAAATAATTGGCACTGTGGTATTTCATCCCCACTTTGGCATGCTGGCCATTTGCAAGACAATTGGGTTTGTCTGGGAGGATCGCATGCTATGCTTTTGGGTCTCTTGTGCGGTCACAAATTGAGGTACACTGTGGCACCTGCCATCATGACTTCAAAGTCACATATCACCAACAAATAACTGCAACAACTGGGAGATAATTTCCCTGTTTTGTGATCTTAAGTAGACAAAGTGTGAGAATTGTATGAGGAAAATGCATGTTTTGGGCTAAGTGCGAGCCAAAATGGTGATTGATAGAGGAATATTAACACGTTGCTTTGGTGTAAAAATTAAGGTTCGAAGTCCTGTTATTTGGTCACGAAATTATAGGCTGTCAGCTGTGACAGGAAACCTATGCTTCCAAAGTGACATATTCACCCTTCGTGTTTGAGCAGGGAGAGAGCAAGACCGGTTGAGTCTGTTTGTCAGTGCACCGAATCTCTGCTTGTCAATCAATCTCCATCCATGGTTCCCAACACAACCAGATTATAGACATATTAGGAAAAACTCAAAACTATAACTCAATTTGTGGGTGCCTGTTGATTAGCTTCACAAGCAACGAGTTTATTTTCGAGTGATTAATGGTGGGAGAGTGCCATGAGCAGGATCTAGGGCATGCAGGACTAGTGTTATCATCAGTCAAAAAGTTGCCCATGGCCCTGTTTCTCAGTCATAAAGTAATCATTGCTCCTCCCCTTGTGATGCACAGAAATTGAATTTGCTAATAATTTGCAATAAGGGTAATTACAGCAGCTCCCCCCTCCCCAAAAAAGTTCAATGACTGACATTGCAAAGTGCAATGATATACTATATACTATAGTGCCTGTACTATTCTATCATTCCCGTATTATGGATTCATTTACGCTATGTGAGGCCCAGGCATAGAGTGTCTTCCTTGTTATTTCAATTTGTTATGTAATTTTTACTTTCTTTTATAAAAACATGTTCTGCGAATATTAGTAATAAAACAGCAGCTTAAAATTGAAACTATTTTCTTTGTGTTGTGTTGGTCCTGCTACTGTGCCACCTGGTGGCTATTTCTGACACTGAAGAAAGGAAAGAGGGAAAAAAGGAAGGAAGGACAAACATCTGTCAACTCTGCCAACTTTGCAAGAGTCCCCCAATTTGCAGACCCCAAAAGTTGTGAAAATGAGGCCATTTTAAGGGAAAATGGCTCATTATCGTTGTGTTCATACACTTTGGCCTAGGTCTCCAAATTCAAAACATTTAAATGTTGACACCCACGAAAAAGAAAGAAATTCAAGTTTTCTGTCGTTAAGATTGTCTGATTGTTAAGATATTGTGCATCAAAAAGGGAACACATAAATAAAAGTAAACGAAATAGAGTCACTTATAAGGCTCTTAAAATGTATTTGATCAATTAATATTCTGCTGTGAGGTTATGATGAAAAAAAAAATCAGAAGGCCCTTAATTCTGCAATGTAACATTTAAAAGTAGCTGTCCCTTTTTGAATGTATAACATAGTATATTCAAGCACTTCAAAACAGTGCTACGCCAAATTCAAATTCTGTCTGTGAGCTTATGACTAACAACTATATACAACAGAGATGCATTTACGTGTACACAAACTTGTGTTGTCTGTGCAACTGAGGTGACAGTGACACTTTGATGATCAAACTGCTGTGCCTGTCCAGGTCTTGTTATGTTATAAAAATGGGCATGATTTGTATCCCAAATTAAAAAAAAAAAAATATGTAAAGAAAAAAAATTGATTGTTTTTGTCTTAAAGAAATAATATTTGGATGAAAAAAACAGAAATCTTGGGTACAAAAATGACAAGCTCTAAGCTGATGGGCAGGGCTTGACCGTCATAAATGTACCTGTTCTTCTACCATATGTATGGCATGTGTTTGTGCAATTACAATAACCACAGAGGCCTTCAGCAGCCACGGAGGTAAAAATTGATCAAATTATAGGAGATCTGGACCATATGGCAGTTTACAGACACCTTCACACACGTAAAACCTGCTGTGTTTTGTATAGTGGTAGCAGCCTCGGAATTTATATGTAAAAACTTGTACAGACAGTTCACTTCATTTTTTTTTACGGCATTAATTGACATATTTCTTTCTGGGACAGCTGGATTTTTGTGAGATTACACCAGAAAAATAAAAAGAAATGAGACTTGTCTAGGGATTATAGTTATGGTAAGATTAAACAATGCTTGCAGCAAGTAGGAGATTGCTTTATTTCTTGGAAAAGGGGAAGTAAAAAAAAAAAAGAAAGAAAGTGATTGCAGGAAAAAATTGATAGGTAAAGAAAGGATTGCGGATGTAGATCTCCATGAGCTGAATCATATTTACAAATCCAGCAAGCATATCATTGTCAAGTGACTATGGCGTATCTTGCAGTGCTCAGTTCCCTGGGCCTATCAAGTACTAACTAGGTCCACCTGTTGTCATGGCCACCCAAGGTCACAATTGACTATGGGTCATAGTGGGGGATGTTTGGAATTCTGAAACTAAGAGCTTGAAAACATGATGTTTAAGGTACAAAATGTACAAATGAATGGGGTCAATTTAATCATGATAATTTATTGACACATCAGGTGTGCACATGGCAATGCTGGTGCTGCAAAGTTTTGACATATGATTGGCATATCTGCAGTAATTAAGGGATGATCCACTGTGTGGCATACTGACAATCCTTCAGCACAATAAACGACGTGACTCACCATTTTTCAGTTTTTCCTTCTAGCAGCCAACAGGTACTTCTGCTCATAAATTGGGGATCGGGGGTTAGAATAACTTTTTTTTGGCATTATAACTGGTTTTCATTTGAATCTCATTGATGGTCACAACTGGAGAAAAATTCACAGTGGGATTCTATTTTTGTTTCGGTCACTCCTAAAAACTGTGCACAGTTGACAGATGGTTGTCTTTGTGGAGTGGTCAAGTGGGGCTTATTAACACAGAAAGCCATATCAGATTCACATGCTTTACAGATCATGAAAAGTGGCAACAAGCTGAGATTGAAAATGTATTGCATATGTATATGTTTTGTACATGCAGTGACGTCAATGTGACTGAAATCTGCGGCAGCTTCACTGACCTTGATTTCTCACAAGATACATAGACCGCTCATCTGTAAATCTATAAATAATAAATTACATCATAGTCACAAGGATTTATATTGTAAATCATTACGAACAGCACCATGGCCTGTGAATGTAATAAACGTACAGTAAATTTGTATAATAAATGGCAAAGGAAGTCAAAGGAACAGAGGAAGGTTTGAAAAATTATGCGTGCATTCAAGAGGAATGCTTCAAGACATTTGTGCTCAAGATACAAGTCCAATGGGTCTATTTAGCTCGATTACTGTAGGAGGATAGATTCAAGGGGAAGTCATTTTGAACTGCGGGGAAAACTGATATAGATGAATGCATAGGAGAACTTCTTTCCCACTAGAGCACTGCCGATTTACCGAGGAAATCCCCCCCCCCCAAAGTATTAACAGTGAGTACACACCATATGATTAAATATTTATTTTGTACGACAGAAGATTTTTAGTTTCATTGTGTCTGCTCAAGATCCAAGGGGGTCATAGGGATTTTCCACTCTGGCATACAGGGCACTTTTATTTACCATACTTATATACTGGGATCCCCCGTAGTTACTTAATAACAGCTATTGTTTCTCAGAAGTTTAACTTTCTGTTCATTGTATGAGAGCAAAATTATTACCTGTACCAGTGTACTGGGGACTACCCCCCCCCCAGCACACACCATAAGATAATAAAAGAGAACTGAAATTCTTGGAAGACAACTTGAGAGTAGCTTGTTGTGTTCTTTATTGGCTGTACTTTGATAAAAAGGAGAAGACTGCAAAATTTTCATAGTTACCAATACCCTGTCTAGGATTGTGTGGGAGACAATTTACTTGTTGTACAGCTATCGTTACTTCTTTTGATTATCAAAGTATGGGCCAGGATGCATCAGTTTCTTGATAACCTTACAATTTGGAGTGATAAACATTTACTTGAACATGTGCCTGTTTCATGTGTTGTGGTAAAAATGGAAAAAATAACACACAAAAAAGAAAATAAAGTTCTGCCAAATGTCTGTATTTGTATGTTAGAAAATGGGAAGTAATAGGAAGTGATAGTGATAGTATGGAGCTTGGCTAATGAATTTCTGTTACTGACGATACAGAAAGACATTTTGACTCTGAGGTAAATGTAGCTTTCTAAGTAGAAAGGTAGACAGCAAGGACCTTTGTGGTCCACTAATGTGAGCATGTAATTTAACCAAAACTAACTTATGAATACATCTTGAATGTCGATCCATCCTCTTTACCATGTGGTACATGATATGGGACCAACAATAAATGTCTGTGTATTCTTCTTTTTGTGTTGCAAAGAAAAATGAGCCTTGTGCTAACAAATTGACAGCATAATACAGATGGTATTACGTCACATCAAAATATGCCCTCGAGTTTGCAGAATCATATTTCTATATGCCCTTCAATGTACCCTTTACTTCTTTACTTAGGACTGAAATTTAGCCAATACCTGTCATGATGGGGGGTGCCAAGTGCCCAACCCTTGCCAAAGAAAGCTGTCGACCTGGGGCATGGTATCTTTATAGGTCTACATCTATAATTTTCATTCAAATTAATTTTTACTACTGTTTAAATTAGTCAAAGACATTGAAGCGAGGACATTTGACCCCTTTCCAGTTTTGGCCAATTTGGGTCGGCTTAGGGGGCAAAGGCTGAAATCGCCAATATGCCATATCACTTATGTTTGAAATGCCTGCTCCCAATCTTATTCTGTACGCTTGAAAGAGCCCTTATCAGGGTATTAACCAATCTATTAAGTGTCTGTTACTTTCATCAAAAGTCATATTTTAAGAAATCCAACAAGAGACAATTTCTATGATCCAATTTTCTTCAGTTTGCCCTTTTCTTCTTGAAATTAACATTGCACACCTGGAGTCAGATACAGGTTGAGACTGTTTTAATATGGTGGTCCCTTCTGCCTCAAAGGGTACTTGCCAATTGCCGTGATTGAATATTTTAATATGGTGGTCCCTTCAGCTCCAAATCATACTTGTCAATTACTGTGGTTGAATGGTTTAATGTGGTGGTCCCTTCTGCCTCCAATCAAACATATCAATTGCTGTGATTGAATGCTTTAATATGGTGGTCCCATCTGCCCCAAATCATGCTTGCCAATTGCTGTGATTGAATGTTTTATTACGGTGGTCCCATATACCCCAAATCATACTGGCCAATTGCTGTGATTGAATGTTTTATTATGGTGGTCCCATCTGCCCCAAATCGGTTTTTTGATATGACGAGCCACCATATGGGTCAAAGGGCAGACTGTGTTCAGATAATTGTACATGTATGCAATAGATCAACCATGTAGTTGGCTACAGATAAATTGCAAATCTTTTAACCATTATGTTTTACAGTGATGAGAAAACAACTATAGCCGTAATTAGCACTTTAAGGGATAAGACATTGTGAGATGACAGTGCCAAAGTTACTGGTGTGGCCATGCTCTGGACAGTTGGATACAGTAACAGTTACCTTGTTTATTTTGGAAGCCATAAATGTGAGGGTGAGTACCATGTACATTGCATGTATTCCCCACAGGTATGTGCGTTTGATATGATGAGCCACCGTATGGGTCAAAGGGCAGACTGTGTTCAGATAATTGTACATGTATGCGATAGATCAACCATGTAGGTGGCTACAGATAAATTCCAGTGCTCTGCGTGGTGCATTATAACAAGATATTTACATTCACAGGTGGTCTGTCTGTCTGCAGTCAAACTCTTTTTATCCATGCACTTATATTTTTGGAAAGCACATAACTGATATTGGGGGCAATTTTATGCATGAAAATAGATGCAGAAAATCATTTTTGTGTATGTATGTGTATTTTGTAGTTGTGTAGGAAGCCCAGTTTTGTTTGAAAGCCAAGCCAAAAGATGTTTATTCTGAAAGTCTGGATGTGCAAGATACAGATGTAAAGATCCAAGGGGAAAAGTGGTGATGGGTTTGTTTTTGGTTTTGAGCAGGTTAAGAATAGTGGACCACAAAACATAACCGAACTGCCATGTCTATTTATTGTTAATGTGTATACATTACTGCTTGAAAAAAATACTGTCAGGGAAAGTGGCTGTGTGCTTCTGCGTAACACCACAGTAGTAATGAGCCGACTGTTTTGTCACACTCAGTTCAGCAGAATGTTCGTACCTGTGAGGCAGGTGTAACACGTGAAGCCAGTTGCGGTTATTACAAGTTCACAGTCTTCTGATTCTGTGCTGTAAACAATGCAATTTCATGGTATGTGGATATAATACTGTCACAATGCCAGTATCGGGGCCTCAGCAGATATCAGTGGATTTTGTACGATCTTTGGAACAGCCATATTGTTACACCTAGTTCTACCTATTTAATCCTGGACGGGGTGTGTATCTGTGTGTGTGTGTGCCTGCTACCTGGGCTTCATGGTGGTATTATGGCTTCCAAACAGTTTTCGGCCTGAAGGAATATAGATGATACAAAATGTGCTATTTAAGCAAGCACTCGGAAGCTGTCCTGAAGTTGCTAGAAAGGTGAGGACGAGAGATCACACCTGTTAAGTATATGGGTCAGTCCAAGTCTCGCACTTCTGTAAAACAACACAGAATTGATTGGATATGGTAAGCATCTCAGATAAGACTAGTGCTTGTGGGACAGTTCTAAGTGGATGGATGTTTTTGAATCCCAGACAGATTGTGCTCTGTCTGTTGAATTAAGGAACTCCACTGGGCTAATCCCTGTGTCTGGATCCCTGAAAAGCAGTACTTTGTTGACTGGAGACAGCCTGGGTCATGCAGGCAACAGTTCCTCCCCTGACTGGGAACATAATACATGTGGATCCCGGACAAAATGCACTGTGCTGATGAAAACATATACTTGTGTATATGGATCCCTGACAAAGAATACTTTGACAATTGGATATACATGTATGTGTATGGATCCCTTGCAAAGCATAAAGTGTTGACTGAATACAGGTGTATGGATCTCTGACAAACAATACTTTGGTGCTTAGACATGTGTCTGGATCCCTGGTAAACAGTTCTGTATGGACTTGATGTTTATCGTACTCTTGTGGAAGGACATATACATTTGAAGTGATGACAAACAATTCCTAGCTATTGGTTAACTAAATACCAAGGACGTGCCTTTACAGAACAAAAAGTGCTACTATCCAGGGATTTGCATGGTTCACACGACAGATTGATGGTATGCGTTTATGTTTCTAATATCTCTGAATGAATTTCAAATGAACTTTGTGATAGTTTTAATAACTTTTTTTGTTTGTCGTTGTCACAGCAGTTTTGGTGTGAGAGTTTTTCACCATTTGGACTAATGCCCGAAAGCACTGAATTTGAGATTTGAAGCAAAACGCGCAGAATTACATGACTTTTTGCTGATTTGTAATCTGGTAATATTTTGGCTTCTTGTCCAGCCCCCGTCCTTGGATTACGAGTTCCAATCCAGCAGAAAAATCTCTTGGTGATTAGATTTTGTTAGCGTCATCCATGGTCAATCTATTTCAAATTACAAATTTATGAGGGAATTTTGAATTGTGGGTAAATAATGACTCAAAAACACTGAGTTAGGGTGACAGGGAGCAGCGGATTTCAGTTTCACAGACCAAGTGTAAGTGCTTCAACCAGCAAAAAGTATGGTACATGACATTTAAAAGACAGATGATAGATTTGTACTGGCATCTCTATGCCATGAAGGTGATTGCTTGAAGATAATGAAGGGAATGACAAGGGCTGTTAAATACACCCTTTGGTCGATCCATGGTAGTTCTCACCGTCAAATGATGTATGAAAAAAGGTAATGAGTAGAGGTTAGTGAGAATCATGTCTAAGTTGTGATTCTTTGCAGCTGATATGAAAAAGGGGGTTGGTGTTGTGGGTTGCCACTCTGACAATTATGGGCCCATTGGAGGTCATCAGGTGAGCTTAAGTGGGAAAAGTTCTGTGCAGTCATAACGGAAATAAAGAATGAGTTGGTGCACAGGGCTTGAATACAAGACTGCGCAATGCAGGCATCATGTCAAAACAGAGCAGCTCTCGCATTCACCGCTCAGGTCTTAATTTCTTGAATCGTGAGGGATGTCAAGCCACAGAGCATAATCTGAAGCTCAATTTGTAGCAATCACGAGCATTTGGAGAAATTGATTGGAGCAATAATGGCTTACACTTGGCAATTAAAGGAGTTAAAGGGCGATGGTCATACAAGAATGTCCCGATCTCGGCGATAGAGGATGTGGCTATTGATTGATAAGCAGACCACAGTCTAGTTCGACATGTCCTAAATTGATGGACAAGTTTGTCTAGCGTGGAACCTAGTACAAGCACGATGGACTTCTGTATCTTAGTACTTTGTCTGCTTTTTGAGCAGGAGGGGAATGACAGTTGGTCCATACAGTAAATGATCTCGGACAAAACCCTAACTTTATTGATCTTGGATAAACCTGAAACTGAGGTTTGTATATGCAAGAATAAACAACAAGAACAGAGCATGGTAAATAGACAAACGTAAATTTGCAGTGTTTGTGACAAAGGTGTCAAAATTGCTTGAAGACTACGGCAACAAGTCGAAGCAACTACTGCATTTGGAAATTTCAATTATTGCTTCTTTAAATATGGCTGAACATGGACTGCTAGCTACAGAAAGGTCTTAGATTTTACTGCTTTAAACTTGTTGAAATACTCAGCAGTGAAAATTTCAGAGTACATTTGGACAAATGTGTGAGTACGGTTGTGGTGAGATACTGTATGTGTGATGATAAAAATGGTTATTGCTCATCCCTCTCTCTTTAAAGAAAATGTGATGGTCTCAACATGCTTAAAGATTGCACAAGTCTTATCCTGAGGCCAGCCTTAAAAATATTTCTGTTTCGTATAACAGGGTCTTGAAAAATTTGATGCGGCAGGGAGGATTTTTTTTCTATTTTTTTTTAAATACTACACATACCTACAATGTATTACTGCAATAAGAGCATCATGCCAGTATGGGGACTGATGGACTTAGTATTGATACAAGATAATCAAGATTCTAGGTTACAAAATTTTTATTATTAAATCTGAATTAAAGCAATCTTGAGACTCTGCCACTGATGAGGCCTTAGGGGGAAAATATAGGCTTGAGGCTGGTTTGCTGGCGCTGAAACAGGGTAGTATCCCTACTGTAAATACTCCTCTGTTTGTTGCATTCCTTGCATCTGGCGACATGGCAGACATTCTGGCCAGTTTACATGCTGTTTGCACAACCCTGCAATTTGATAAGTCAGCATCTTATGTCTTTCTCTTTCTTAATGGACCACGAGTTGGAACCTTAAGTCCTTTATCTTGGCAAGGTGCACAGGCAGGCAGAACTGTTTTAAACTGTTTTTTACCCTTCGGCCTTATGAGGCCGATGGGTATTGTCGTACCATGCACCGTCTGTCTGTCCGTCTGTCCGTCCATCCCATGGTTTTACCACCATAACTTCAGAAATTTTTAAGACAGGACTTTCAAATTGCACATGATATTAGTCACCTTTATGGCCTACTTTGTGTGCAAATATAGTTGACCTTGACATAATTCTCAAGGTCACACAGTGGTCACATGTGCTAAGCAACATTACCACTCTAACTATTAAAAGCCTGCATCTAGCAATCTAAATCTTACACACAAAAAGCTTCACAGAGTGATCTAGAAGCCTATTGAAAATTGAGGTCATAGCTCTGTATTTGACATATTTTTTGAGGTCAAAGGTCAAGTGCACAATGGTGTCATTGGTATAAGTAAGGAAGTTTTTAAATGTTGCATGTTTTAAATGTATATATGTTTTATATGAAAGTCTGACACAGCTTCATTAAACATTGACTGCTTTACTTTTTAACAGGTGACAGGAACTGAAAAGACCCTGCTTCTTCTATTTCTTAAAAGTTACATGTTAAAACTCAATGCATACCTTCAGGAGTACAAACACTGCCACAGATGAAGTCATAGCGGGCCAATTTACACTTCAAGCTGGTTTGCTGGCACTGAGATAGAGTAGCCCTATTGTAAATACACCTTGGTTTGTTGCATTCTTTACATCTGGCGACATGGCGGACTTTCTGGCCGGTCAACATACTGACTGCACAGCCCTGCAATTGGATAGATTAAACTTTTTTTTTTAGCTTGTATTGTGATGCAAAACATTGAAAAGACATTTCATTATTTCACCTACCTTCATTTAAAACATAAAGTTGTTTTATTTAATATGTCAGATAAATATGTAGAGCTTGTGCATGTCGTTGTCTGATGTTTTAACCTTGCTTGTGTGGCCTAAGCATGCCTTGTTTTTCCTGCGTGGCACTCTTTGGTAGATAGCAGTATCTTTGGTTTATAAATTCCTTCTGTTCAAACATTTAAACTTCACCAAATTTCCGATGTCAGGTTTCAGAAAGTTAACAGTTTTACTTCTGTAGATTTGAAAATGTAAGTGCATGTTGAAATTAAAATTGAAATATTGCCTATGGGGATTCAAGAGAGTCCCAAGCCTGTAAAAAATGTGAGGGTGCCAACACTGAAGTAATAATTCATCAAACTGTATGTCAGAAATAAATATCTGATATATGTTGAAGTGTACCTTCCTCCTTTTCCTGGCAGACAGATGAAAAATTTATGATATTGAATTTGACACTGAAAAATTACAAACCTGTTCTTTTTGGGTCACTTTTTCTGTTCCAAACTTAACAGATGCCCGGTCAGTATCACTGGTGTCAACTTTTCCATATAGATCTTCAAATGGCTTGTAGTGCAGGGACCTGTCAGACAGAACTGGATCTGGTAGCCAGGTGAGGTTTTCCACAGATGTCGCCCCACAACATGGTTCCTCACCACATTTCATTACCTGTGAACACAGGCATGGAAAATTAAATATTTAATATGTACCGTGGTCCCTGTTTGAGAGACTACTATGTTGGCATGTCCAAACTTTGGTCTTTCAAAACAGGCACCACTGTATTAAAATATTAAATTTGAAAATAATAGCAGTGTATATGAAAATCAGCCGCACAAGATTTATAGGTCTCTCCACATATTGGTCTTTATAGCAGACACCACTAACCAGTATATAGTAACATATACTTAAACCTGAGTATTAAACAAATACTAAAACCTGTCCGATATTAAAAGTAGCATTGCATTTCTTAAAGACTGATGCCTGGGTATGTCAAAACCTACAATTTGCAAACCTGTATTTTGGGGAGACAGATTGACAGATCAAATTTAAAAGAGGTAACTGTAATACTGCATAACACACCCCTTTAATTTTTCATTGTTTTTAATACTGTATTCACTCTAATATAGCACACGGTGATAATTGCAAAGAGTCTCTGGGTCAGCAACAGTTATTGCAGGATTTTAGAAGTAATATGTTAAAGCTTACTTGAATCAGAATTATATTGAAGGCTGTACACTACATGTAGATGTGAAAAACAGTAATATTTGTTATAAATATTTTTCAGTTGGTTGTATAAATTTGCAAATTTATTGGAAACGTGGAATTTGAATATGGGCTACTTAGATACAAAGTTGGGGGTGTGCTCTGTTAGGGCATGTGCTACAATTGGAATGAATACAGTATGCTAACCTGAAAGCTATAGTGCCTTTCCCAACAGTGTTTTTGTTAGAAGGCCTGATAGCCAACACACGTTTTAACATGTGCCTGTTGTAGCTTGTCTGCCTGTAATGTGGGATCAATTTGCTTCATAGTATCCAGTGCTGTATTCACTTGCTCATCAGAAGCATGTTGCAGAACAACAAAGGGCTTATCTTTCAAACTGCAGTGCTCTAACCGATCCTTCAATGTGGACATAACAGGCTCGAGTGATTGCTGCCATCCCTCAGTGACAATTTTCTGTTTTTGCCTCCATTGTGCCACAGGACTTCAATGCTGCTTCAACTTCTTCTGTACAGGTTTCCCTTGATAGTGCCGTATTTTGGAGAGGTATATTCGTAATTGACATAACTCTCTCCACTGGGTTTACATAACTTTGTCCAGGTGCTGTCCGGATAGCCACAAGCAAGGCCAGATTTAGTTACTTGAACAAGTGAATCCAAGATATTTTCACTGAATCAAACACCAGCCTATGTTCAGGACCTCCGTTTGTCACCACAAGAAGGACTTTCAGTTTAGCTTGTTCATCCTCAGGCAAGGATTGCAGATGAATTAGCAGTTCAGACACAAATCTGTTGGGGGAACTAGGGCAAAACACAGAATCTTTCACAGACACGCATAACTTGGCCCCTATAAAATGACTCATCAATACTTGTCAGGATCTCGACATTTAATATTACACTGGGTATGATAGAGCCCTTCTGATTTACATCATGATCATGATCAAGACCAGCCAGTGTTATTGTCGTGGGAGCCATGCTTCAATGCCCCCTCACCCCACTGGAAATGGCAAGCCCAGGTTCTCCCACTGGTATCTTGGCCTTGTCATCTGCTGACACAAGACAACAATGCTCCTTCAGAGAGATGGTCATTTGATGGAGGTATTTGAACTGTGCGCTACAATAATGAAAATCAGCATGAGTTTTACGAAATTGTCTTGACTGCACTTTATGAAGATCAACTTTGCCTGTATAGTGCCTGGAGGCTGCAGAGCATGTATTCGGCGGAGCGAAGGCAAATAGGACAGTTGACTCACTTGGAATGGGTGTGTCTGTTGGTAGTTGAGACTTGATCATTTTTATCAGATCAGGAACAGACAAATACTGTGTCATGTGTGCTACCCCATGCCTGCATTCATCAGCACCAGCCCATTGGTTTATCTGTTCAGAGAGTTTCTCAAAGAAGATTTTGAATGTATCTGATGGTCTCCCTTTATTTAAATGTCTAAGGTCAAGAATCATTTCTGGGTCTCCTGAATTTAGAGCCATCTCTACACGTTCTTGGAGTGCAGGATTTTCATCCTTCCTTGCATCTAAAGAAACCATGTGATAGATTGACCTAATAACATATGGAGAAATTCCGGATATCAGGCAAGACATTTGGTCTCGAAATGCTCTTCTCGTCGCCTGTGTGTGTAATTCTGGTAAACATGGTTTCAGCTGCAGTAACATACGCCCTGCCATTGTCACCATCTCATTTTCTGATTTTTTTTGGTAGTTCTCCACAAAAATAGTATCAGACTTAATCCACCACCAGGATCATATCTGTTGAACACTTTCCAGTCTGGGCTATATACAGGAGCTATGTACCCAGTGTCTTGTGATTTTGGGCAAAATGCACCAGGGTTGGACCCTGCTAAATCGTTACTACTGTATAACTACTCATGAAATATATATACCAAAATGTTCAATGAAATTTGCACTCCCGGGTTCTATATATGTTACCATGGTAATGATGGGGCTAACACTTGGTTGCCATGGCAACCAAAGTATTGTTTCATGGTCTGAAATTTTGCCAAAAAACACATGTTTGACACAATAGAGTGGGCCAATAAAGATAATACAACATTCCTCTCTAGTTTTCAGTGCTGGAATCATGACAATTTAGATCACAAACATACATGTGGATTTTGCTTTGAAAAATATACATTTTTGAACAATCATCACTCGGTACTGTTGCCATGGCAACCATCTGGGATGGCCTCTCACATTTAAATGCTGGATTACTACATTGCAATTTCCCTTAGTTTCACAGCGGGTAAACAATTTCACACTAAATGGCACCATTGAGCATACTAACAAAGTCCATGTTCTAAAACTGTCACCACTAGTGCTGTGGAACAAGCTATTAGCATCTTTGTTGTTAAAAATAGGCCAAGGTCATTCAAGGTCACATGCTCCGGCCGCCATCTTGGATTTCTACTGATTTTAAACAAAATTCTGTATCATTTGATTGTGACACATATTTGACCAGTCTAAAGCTTACAGTGTAACAGAAACAGCATATATGTCAAAAACCACTTCCTTGCCACAATGTACAACATTAAAACACTGAAATCAGCATATTTTGTGTCACAATGACCACAAAAGTACCGGATACACTGCAAGTTACCTCCATTGTTTTTAATTCATTTTGGAGAATATTAATAACAGAGGCATTTTGAAGTATCAAGAACTTTATTTGACAATCATAACAATAAATGGTTTCAAAGTTTTAGCATATGTGGGGTGGGAATAGACCTTTAAATATCTGTTGCCAAAAATAGCCAAAGGTCACTCAAGGTCACAGGACCTGGCCGCCATCTTGGATTTTTGCAGCTTTTTACACGAATTTTGCTTCATTTGCATGTAAAATACAACGATTGGTCTAAAATGTATTTACAGTTTCAAAGAAGCCAGCAGATATGTCAAAAGAAATTCCTCACCACAATTTACACTATTTCAGCTCTTAAATTGATAATTTTGTGAGGAATGACCCATAATAATGCCCTAGACACCTGTATGTTACCTCCATTGCTGTGTATTTATTGGGGGTATACTTATAAAAGAAGCACTTTGGAATACCAAGAGCTATATTTCACAATCGCAAGAGGAAATGGTCTCAAAGTTTCAACACATGGGGTGAATATAGACTCTAAAAAAATTGTTGCTACTTATCGCCCAAGGTCATTCAAGGTCACATGAACTGTCTGCCATCTTAAACTATTGTAGCTTTTCAGCAACTTTTTGCTTCATTTCACTGTAAAATGCTGTTGATCAGTCCAAAATAATTAGCATGTCAAAGAAGACAGTAGATATAGCATGTGAGAATTCCTTCCCACAGTTTATACCATTTTAGCTTTCATATTTAAAAATCACTGGGGCATTGACCATAATAGTGTTTCACACCATTGTATGTTACAGCCACCAATGTCTATATTCATTTGAGGGGTTGTAAATAAATAATACATTTAGGTGGATGAAAAAGTTCCTTTTACAATCACAAGAGACGGTCTCAAACATATAATCAATGTTTGTGGAAATAGATCTTCAGATTTTGGTTGCTATTTAAACCCAAAATCACTGAAAGTCACATGTTCAATCCACCATGCAGGATGTTGCTGCTAATGCTGTATTATAAGTGCCAGTTGATATTGTATGACCGGCAAGCTAATATTTACCACAAGTACAGAAAATACACCCAGTACACCACTGTCAAATTTAACATCGCCACAAAGCAGGTTCATGGAACATCAGATCACTTCTCGATACATTGTCCTTGTTGAACTCATTTACTTTTGTTTTGACCTCAACAGGCTTGCCTGTTGAGGTCACACCACAATAAAACCAGCTTCTGGTGCTCTGATGGTACCTTCCCTTTCTGCACATAAAGGCTGAACAAAAAGAGAGAAACAGAACCCAAGACAACGGCCACAAAAACTGTTGACCACAAAGGATCAATCTGACAACAAAATATCGGAGAACAAGCAAATTTTAATCTAATCAGAAGTTTTTATTGGTTGTATGAATATGCAAGTTAGAATGTACCTAATACATTATGATAAATGTTACATCTAAATACCAATTGTCTGTTTCATTTGATATAAAAATTACATTCAGCCTGTGTAAAGTATCAGTTAAAAGAAAATTAAATGTTTACATATTTCGCAAATACAGTGCACCTGAAAAAAAGAAACAAAGTATCATTCTGCTGGATGTGGCCTGTAATATTTGCAAGTTGCCAGAGTGTCCCAAGCATATGAGTGGAATTTGAATTGCAAAACTGTTTTACTTCATTGTGTAAAAATACAATCAATTCAAACAACTAAAAAAGAATCATATTATTGTGACAGGGATAATAGGGTCGAAAAAAACGGCATAAACAACACATTACCTTGAGTATATTGCTGCCATATTCCAGTGTGACCAACTGCATTGGTGAGATGAATTGTCTACAGCAAAAAAAAACATGTGACCCTGTAAGAGAGCAAACAATCATCTGGTTAGATAAAGTGTTCTCTTCTTATTGAAATGAAAAATACTAGCATGCTTATACTACTGAAAATTATTAAACCTAATGTCATGTCAGAAAGGCAACTGGTCCATCTGAAACGTTCCAAATGTGAAGCATCGAGCAGGTTCTTGATAATGAGCTAGTTTCTGTTTTCTTATTGAAAAAATATACATATGTATATACAGACACACGCACACACACACACACACACACACATATATATATATATATATATATATATATATATATGCACATCTACTCAGTATTAAAAAATTACTCAAAATTGACAGTATTTTCTCAAGTGTCACAAAACTGACACATTAAGTTGACACATTGACTCAGGGTTGGCAGTTAAATATAGCTTAATTGTTTGAGGAGTAGGTGTCATCAAGGAGTTTGTTTTACATCTGGTGCAGTATGTACATTGTTACAGTCCTTGTTAGGATTTCCCTTGGTTTGTACAGGTGGTCTAGCTGCAACTGTTAATTTTAAAATCACTGGGACTGAACATAATGCCCCAGCTTGTTTCCACTTCAGTTAAACATTGGCGGATGGTTTAACTAGGATAAGCTGTCCAGCTAGAAAGGGTACATATTGGTTCAGGGGTAAGTCAAATTGTTCTTATCAGAACCTGTACTATGAAAATTTGGTAATTATGGTTTGTTTGACAGGTGTTCTTCTTTGATATGAAGCTCTGCATTTATATGCAAAACTTCACATATTTAGCTAATTCATCAATTGCCACGTTCATATTTATTCATTTTATGTGGGTTGTCTTTGCTGAATATTTAGCTTAGACAAGGAGCCGCTACCCAGAGAGACGTGTACGGCTAAAAGGCTCCTAAACATGTTGAGTAGTTACCCGCTGAAGACCCTTTAATCTATTTGGGCTAATACAGCCTATGTCAAAATTTTACAGAGGAACCTGTGCAATATGGACAGTAGAACTTCTATGTATATAAGTTAGACAGGGACATCTTAGCTTAAGGAGAGTAAAGAGTTCGGACTACGGAATAGGGTAATCACTACTAGGAATTGGTTTTGGACAAAAAGACACAAATACAATATATATATATATATATATATATATATATATATATATATATATATATATATATATATATATATATATATATATCAATGATATAGAATGCAACTATTTAATGGTACTTTTGCCTTCCCTTAGCTCAGATACAGAGTTTACCTGGTAGCTTTCATGGCAACAACAAACTGAAACTTTAAATAGTTTATTAGTATTTTACACATGCAATTCAGGATATCTGTATGTTTTCTGTTTGTTATTATTATCGATAGGGTACACAAATTCTAAGCTGCTCTTTTAAGTTTGTTAAGTTTAAATAAAAATATTTACATACAACGAATGCCACCTATCTTTATCCTTGGTACATGATTTTCTAAGTGTTAATAGTAGAAATATTTTAATTTAAAATCAGGATCTCCAGGACTAAAAGTTGAGGATGTGCTTCTATGATGCACTTTTTACCAGAATGAATAAAGCAATATGGCATATGTATGTTTACACTGTGAAACACACCTTCTGCCACCCTGGCTCCTGCCTCTGCAGCCTCCCCTATGTCCTGGTAATCAGGTTGCACTGAATGATCTGAAAATAAATTCATTATGGACAACAATGTTAATTTATTTCTATTTGGGAATTTGTGGCTAATAACAAACAAGAATGAAAAACACACAAGAAAGAAAAACACACACGCACACCTTCTGTAAGCCTGGCTCCTGCATCTGCAGCCTCGACAACTCTATCCCGGTCATGTTGCACTGGACAATCTGAAAATAAATTGCAGACAATATTTATCTCCTTCTGTTTTTGGAATCCATGGCTGCCAAAGCAAATAATGATGATAATAATAATAATACCTTAATAGCGATTTGTTTCACAGCAAAAGTACCGTGTGCCTTAAAAAATATGAATATTTTGACATGCCAAAAGTTTTTTCACTGTTTACTGGATATATTTTATACCCTGTTAATTTTGATTGCCTATGAAATGAGATAGGTATGACACACCTAATGATAGTAATTTCGAAGATTTTCAGGGTTCAAAATTTTCATATTGGCTTGATTTGGGTAAGATTAAATGATGAACTTTAAATTTCCTTTTCTTTCTCTTTGTTTGGTTGTTGTGTTTGTTGTGTTTCTTCTCTTTTTCATTTTGTTTCTTTGAATTCATTTAAGGTTTTTACTGAGGCCCACATCCATAGACCATTACACCATTGTCACCTTCACAATAGACCTGTTCATACCGAGTTGTACCGAACTTTTCTGGACCATAATTAATTATGTATTTCACTGTTGGCCTGATTGTCCAATCAGCAAGTAGCCGAGTCGGGCCCACGCCATCATATGTTCACAACGGATGCCACGGCAAATGCTAGTAATTACAGCATGCATTGTGTTGAACAGTGGAAATCTTTTACCTAAATTGTCACTTCGGTGCTGAAACGTGGATTTATAGATTGCTGACTATTTGATTTTTCGTTAAATCCAAGCACATTTTGTGTTTTAATTTCTTATGCTTCCACATGTAATCCGGCCAGCGTGGCCGAGCACAAAAAAATAAACAAAGCAGGGTGAGCTTCCCGAAGTAAACCGAATAAACCCGAGTCCAATGAACAGGTCTATTACACAGTTTTTACATAGTGATTGGAAGCTACTGTACTAAAAAAAAAGCCACAATTATACTGGTAGTTATGCAACAGAAAAATTGTACAAGCCAACAAAATTTAGCATCTGCACCCCTTAATTAGCTCCCTGTATTACATTACCTTCGCTTTCTGACTCATTGTCCACATCCGAACCTTCGCTCAACAGCAAATCCACCACCTCTTCTGCCGTGTTGCGTCGTCTGGTAGTTATGCAACAGAAAAATTGTACAAGCCAACAAAATTTAGCATCTGCCCCCCTTAATTAGCTCCCTGTATTACATTACCTTCGCTTTCTGACTCATTGTCCACATCCGAACCTTCGCTCAACAGCAAATCCACCACCTCTTCTGCCGTGTTGCGTCAATATATCCAGTAAACAGTGAAAAGTGCTCCATTCTGTGGTGTGACCCTGCTTGACCTTTCTTGTCACGTGGCAAAATGAACAGGTGCGCTGTCCACTCATAAAACCCTGCTATATCCACCCCAAGCGTTCGCAATCGGCATTTCACCCCACGATTGACGCACTCATACTCTTAGAATGTATTTTAAAGTATATCTGCCTAATTCTGGACAAGTATGTCACAAATAGGAAAGTAAAAACACGGGTCCGCGCTATACGCGGACCCCGACGGCAACGTATAAAGTCCGGGGTCCGCGTAACACGCGGACCCCGACGTGAAAGAGTAAAGCAGTAAGAAAAGCAGGGCTAAGTCTCAGCACAGTGCTGCCATGCTAGACGGCTTCCTCTGGAATTTTTTTTTTGTTAAACAAATATACTAACAGGTTCAAATTGTAGACACAGTTGCCAAATACATAAAATATTTTTTAGCAATTCAATAGCTAAAGATGTAGTTCCAGTGGAAGTCCTGTACACAGAGCACTTGATTTGTTAACCTTTAAAGTGCTAATCACCGCTACAGTTGTTTTCTCATTACTGTTAAACATAACAGTTAAAATATTCGAATTTTTCATGAAGATACCTTTCATTCAAATACCACCAAGTCTGAAGCAAAAAGTAGTCTTAGTCAACAGCTTTCCTCGGAATGCTTTGCGCACAATTTGCAAAAACACCAAAGGAAAGATGTTGACTCAATCTTAAATCAGTGCTTTAAGGGTTAAAGCTATGTACTATTTTTAATATTACTATTTACTTAAAATATTAAAGCATTCAGGCCCACGCCATTCATGCAAGTGCCAACTAAAATATAAAATACATGAACATTCATAACATTGGGCATTTTTCAGCATTTTTCTCAAGTTTCAAGCATTCAACAGTGCAAAAGACCGTACAATTAAATTAATGTGCAGTGATTGCAAGCTTGAAGGCATCTACAAGGTCTCTTTTTATTGTTACTATTTCTAAACTACAGTATGTAAAGGAATGGTATCATAAAGCATATGTGCAATATTTCATACCTCAAAATATGCACAGGCACAGATAAGCCTAACTGACTGATAAGCCGGTGCTTTTCCATAGCAGTTTTGAAGATGTTGTAATCTATCAGATCTTCTAAGGCCCTTGGTTCATACTCTGAGACATCACACATGGCTTCATCAGTAGCTCTGTACTCCTGTCCTACCACATCAACAGGTGGGTGATGATCTATGGATGCTTCCTCCTGTATCTGTCAAAAAATGCATTTATGCACACACCTTTAAGAAGTGTTGAATATTACATGTGACAGATTTCACAAGCATCAATTTACCAAACAACTAAGCCTAACAATATAGAGTGTATTGTTAATTGCTTGGTAAATTAAAAATATAATACTCTTCAAAATTAGACATTCAGATTCAGTGCTATTAAAAGATGGAAATGACAAAACTGTAGAATTCAAAAATTTAAATGACAGCATTAAACATCAAACAACAATATTGTTTTTTCATGTGCAGGGCTCAAAAATTTGCATGTCTGCTAGCCTGGATTAGTAAAATTCCAGTTAGGGCACATTAAGATTTAAAAGTACTAGCCCTCGGGGCAACCATAACATTGCCTTTTGATACAGATTTTGCATGAATGGACAACCAGATTGTGTGGGCAACAGGAGAGAAAGGAGAATTGCAGAGCCCTGATGTGTATTTTCAACTGAATTTTTATGTATGTCTGACATACCCAGCATACATACCTGTCGTGCATGATAACTTTTATCAAAATTAGAACTGAATATTAATGGTCTCGTTACCGATACTTGACCAACTCATATTTACATAAGATGAACGCGAGAGAAAATCTTATAATGAAACTAAATTACAAGATAATTGATAAATGGCTTTGCTTGTACTTATTGACCGGAACAAAATACCTTACATACACTGTGGAACATATGACCGAAATACGCGGGCCTTCAGAATACATTGAAAAGCCCAACTGCAAATTCGCGAACTAAGATATACCTTCCCATAACTTATGATAAGCTATATGTGAGACTTATTTAAGCATTTGAACCATCATATACCTAATAACTCTGGATTTGTGCCATAAACAAAATTCTGTATCGAGCACGTGTACCTTTGTGAGACAAAGTACAAAGAAAGATATGTCACAAAGCTCTAATATACATAACTTCATGGTGCGCTTGATCAACCCATAACAAAAGTTAATCACAGTGCAGGCTCAATGCAAACCTACATGCCAAGATACGTGTGTATAACAAGCGTGTCAAAGAGCAAGCTTTTTTTATCAAGGTAAAAAATTATCTATGTAAGCAGAAATAATTCACGAGAAATCGGAAACTGACAGATATTTCGACGGTATACTTACTTTAACATAATGCAGGAACCATGTTAAACTGAACTTATAATACAAATTATGTACATGGTAATGAGGAGGGTCCTGACGGGCAACAACGATCTGCACAGTTGAACGGTTCCAGCCAAAGTGAGAGCGACTATATATTCTCTGGTTCCGAGGCCAGAATGAGACAAAAGAAAAAAGTGAAGTAAAAAACACAAACTGCTGTACAGAACTCGGTATGGACATAAATATCGGATGGAAACGGAATAGATTATTATATATACTATTTGCTCAAATATTTAACTTCAATATTTGACATTCCCACCTTATAAAAAGAAAAAAAATAATAATGAACAATCTATCTAACATTAATCCATACATGTCTTTTCTGACGCTAACAAATCTCTACATGGAGTAAAAAAGGGTTATAGAACATTATGTAACTAACTTAAACTCTTCCAAGCATAATTAAAAATGATCGCATATTCCCTCTGCACGATTCAAGAGAATATTTGATCCAAGAACTATAAAGCAGACTTTTCTAAAGACCCTCTCTAGAAAATTTACATGTACAAACAATGCGGCTGGAGAGATAGGAAATAAAAAAAAAAAATGAAAAATACATATAACACGTAACACAGATAGTTGATCCTGAAAACGATTCTCGGACACAAGTAAACCAAGTTCCTGAAAACGATTTTCGGACACATGGTAAGTCTCCTGAAAACACATATTTCGGAGAAAAACAATTTACATTTATGCAAAACTTTTAACATTAGTACTATAGCATACACTTTGTGCTTACTGCATGGGTAGTACACTCACCCAACGTTAACCATATTACTTGAAAAACACGTTTGCCAGCAACGAGCCAGCATTTACACGTTATATACTATGATCAAAACTAAAGACTTCACTACTATCAACCAATATCACTATATCTCTAGGGTTAAAGAAGTGAACAGCCTCTGTAAATTTAGATCAAAATGAATCTAATAAGGAGAGGTAGCCACCATTCGTCCTATACAAACCAACAAACGACTATCCTGCTTATGAAACTTAAACTTTGTCATTGCTGGGGATATGAAGCTCAAGACATACGAGATGATTGATTGGACGGATTATATCAGCAACTCTTGTTTTCAACAAGACAGAACGAGCCTTGCCATCTGTACCAGTATATACCTCTTTAACCAGTGTCAATGGCCAGAGGTTACGTGGCATACCTGAATCATTTGCTGATACCAATTCGCCAACTTTGATGTTTGGTTTAGCAGTTTTCCACTTGGATCGAACATTGAGACTAGGTAGATATCCCTTTATCCATCTAGCCCAGAGTAAATTTGCCAGGTGCTGCACATATTTCCAACGACTACGATAAGCATCGGAAGCAGAGCATCCCCCTGGAGGCAAATCAGGAAGCTGCCTCATGGTAAGCAGTGTATTCGGAGTGACTGGAGTATGATCATTCGAATCTGAACTAAGTTTCTTCAAAGGACGACCGTTTATGATAGCTTCTGCTTCGCAAAATGTGGTCTCCAATATTTCATCCGACAAGCGTTTAGCATGTGGTAAGACTGCCATAATTCAAGTTTGCTGCTATATCAAGACCTCTCAAATGTGTAAAATCATCTAGATTCAGAGCACCCGTGGAAACAGGAATGCAAGGAATTACTTTAACCCCTGACATTTTCAAAGACTCTAGATTTGAAGAAATCACCCAAGAAACTCTCCTTGAATTCATAGGAGAAGATCCATTCATTGTATTCAAGATTTAATTGTCCTCTGAACCTTGTAAGTTTAGCTGATTTGCTAAACTTTCAGTACAAAATGACGTCGTTGAAACTGTGTCAAGTAAAGCTTTCACTTTTACTTTATGATTTACAAGAACCTCAACTACAGGCATCAAACATGATGACCTATTGACTGCAAAATTTGCAGATGTTTTATCAACATGTAAGAAAGCTGTATGTTTCCCTGAACAAACAAAGCACCTGGAACTAGCCTGACAATCAGCAACCTGATAGTTATCTCTCAAGCAGTTACTGCACAACGAACGTGATTTTACAAATTCTGCTCTATCTTTCACTTCCATCTTTCTGAAACTGGTACATTTCATGATGAAATGATTTTCATTGCATAAAGCACATTTTTGTGATTGTGTGTTCTGTACATGCAAGGCAGGAGGGATAGTACCACGGGGGTGAGCAGGAGTACCACGTGAGGAAGGTAGAGTACTATGGACATTTTGCATATCATCCTGCACCAAGACATCCATCTCAGCAACAGGTGCCATAGCACCCTCTGGTGTATCTTCCAGGAAACAATTCCATTCAAGCAAAGAAGAAGGATCATAACACTGGCGTTGTGCTACATGTGAAGTGAACCTTTTCTTAGTTTGAAACCTCTCAGCCCTAGCTGCCGATTCGATCAGCGGGTCAGAAAATTCGGCGTAGATATCAGCGATAAGAGACGCTAAGTGCTCAAATTTCAAGTATTTACCTGAATTACGTTTAGTCTTCAGCTTTTCTTTACTCCATCTATTTTGCACATACGTAGGCAATCTCGCAATTATATCAAATATGACCACTTGGGAATATACCTCATGCAGACAATCTACTTCTTTCAGAACCTGATATGAATTGTTTAATTCATCAGATAATGATTGCATCTCTTCAACAGTTCTCACCGGCTTCGTGCTTCTAAGCGATTTGATAATACTCTGGGTAATCAAATTTGGCGAACCAAATCTTTGTTTCAAAACTGACATTGCCAAATCATAGCCCTGTTGAGGGGGGTAAGAAAATTGCAGATCTCACTGCTGACAACGCAGCGGCCTCTAGGAACTGAAGCAGACGTGTAAGTCTCGCTGCTGGGTCTTTAATGCATGATTCCACCGAAAGTTTAAAAACTTTTATGAAGCTATGATACCTAAGTGGGCCACCTGCGTAAGACTCAAAATTTAGCGTTGGTAAATTCATGATTTCAAGAATTTCCCGATTTGTTTCAAGATTATTTGGTACAGAAATTTCAGGTTTAACTTCTGCACTACGAGTTGATTGTAAAACGCTATGAGCGTTACTCAGTGTCTTTATGTATTTCGCTTGTACGTCGTCAAAATATCTGTCGAGATATCGGATGGAAACTGAATAGATTATTATATATACTATTTGCTCAAATATTTAACTTCAGTATTTGACATTATTTATGCGAGTATTTCTAGATAGGGTTTTTTTTTGTGAGATTTTTGCATCAACATAACACGTTTTTTTTATAGATTTTGGAAGTTTTTGTTGAAACTATGATTTCCATGGCAGCAGCATATGTCTTTATAATTTGCCACTCAGTGTTACAACCATTGAAATCTAGTATTTGAATGAATATTTTTCCCGTTATTACTTTGGTATTAGACACAATCTTAAATATGAAAGAATAAATGTGAGAGGAAGTCCATTTTTTTTTCAAAAATAACCGGAAATCGTTAGACAAGGTATAGAGGTGCCATATGTAGACCAGCCTACAAAGTGTTATTTTTGTTTAATGATTACAGTAATAACCAGTGTAAATTCTCACATCATAATTTTGCCAATTCAAGCATTCTGATCACGATGTTTGCATCAATCAGATGAATGTTGAACTTAACAAGGTTATAAACCTTTCAGTTACAAACAAGAAAATCAGCAATGGAAATGCCAATGTACCGGTGTATAGTGGCAGTACTTTAACTCTTTCAGTGCCAATCACATCTTATTTTGATCAACTAAAATGAAACTAGTCTGAATTATCATTAGGATTTCTGTGATTCGTATTCCTTGTGAAAAGACCTTTCTTTCAAGTACCAGTATGCCTGTAGTTCCAGAGAGAATACCCCAGGTCAACACTTGTCTTGCATTGGGCGCATAGTGTGCCAAGAAAAGCTGTTGACTCAGTCCAAAATTTGGCACTTAAGGAGTTAACTCCCTGATCTCCTACAGTTATCATAAATGCCATTTTTAAAGCAGCAAATGTAGCCCAGACATACGACAGAGCATGCAATGATGAATAGGTTGACTTTGTGTGGTTAAATGCTGGACTTGCACAAAGGAAAGCTGTATGGTTAAGTGTTGAAGGTTTATCTGAAGCTGCTGACAAACAACTGTTTGCCGCTACTGAAGGTGCAAAATGTACCCTCAGATTGGCAGACCATGTGGGACTTACCTGATGATATCTCTCAGATAATTATTCATTCAATTGAAGTATGATAGAGACAAGAAGCAAAGATGTCAAAATCCAAATGTTTTGAACAGAGAATTTAGGTGAAAGGTGCATAAAAGAGAAGAAAATTGGGTCATTTCCCTTTCGATCACCTAATTTTAACAACTTTTAGAGTTGCCAAGTTGGGAGCCTCCCGCTAAAATTGGGAGTTGACAGATATGAGGAAGCATCTAAGACACTGATTTAAAGGAAGGCTCTCATAAATTATCACGTTTCGTGTATCAGTTTTACTATAACACTGACGTAGCATATGGAAGAATGCAAGAATGATGTTTCAAACCGTTTGTCAAATTTGTGACATAGAAATCCAGTAATTTGTCTTTGTAACAGGAAATGCAGGCTATATGGAACTTCAAAGGAATTCTCAGGGATCGTGGGTAAATTTTCAAGGATTATGGGGAAATCCAGAAGACTCATCAAAGACTGGTGTGTGCAAGTGTTTACATAATGATTTCAGGAAATACAATGGGTCAGTTGATACCTAGTTCACATGCCCGAGTGATAACCTCACAGACACTTGTGTGGTGTGCTGCAGCTTGTTTATGTTGCATTTTTCTCCAGAGTTGCTCCAACAATGCTGTTCACTGTTCAGTGGTTGCTACCATGGATATTCTGTAAACCTCAATACTGCAACATTCAGGTATTAGCTAGAATCTTTGCATGGTTTCATTTAATGGTGGACACCTTGCTTATATAATGTAAATTTTATCTTCCTAAAGAAACAGAATATGATGCAGAAAATGTCTT
Source organism: Hermodice carunculata (assembly GCA_964020975.1). Taxonomy (NCBI): domain Eukaryota; kingdom Metazoa; phylum Annelida; class Polychaeta; order Eunicida; family Amphinomidae; genus Hermodice; species Hermodice carunculata. Next base: position 12,852,051 of record OZ026612.1, on the reverse strand, counting down.
AATACTTCAACACATATCCAGTAATTAGGGTGACTATGTTAATAAGCTAGAATTTAAAGTTCATGAGAGCCTTCTTTTAAACTTAATGTATTTTCAAACTTATACATCAGGTTTACAACATCAAGTTACTATGTATGAAGTGCCTAGCGTGTACATGTAGCATGTCTTGTGCAACAACATGGTGAGCAAATGCTGTAAGTTCCTGCACAGTATAAGAAACAACTGAAAAGGTGAGATGTTTGTGGTCATGTGGTCAAAAACTTAACCTATTGCCCCGATAATCATCACTGAGGTTAAGACTGAGTCAATAGTTTACATTTGCACCAAACCCATGACAAAGAAAACTGTTGACCAGGGCCATGTTATTTTCATGTCTCATCTATAATTCTCATTCATTTTTTCTTTTCATAACTGTTGAAATTAGTCAAAAACTTTGAAGCAGATGACATTTGACCACCTGCTGATTTTGTGTTATTTGAGAAGAAAAGAGTTAAAAGCATGAAAACAGTGTGGGAAATAGTTTTTATGGTCCGAACACATTTAAAGCATTCAAGATGACTGCTATAATTATCCACAAGAGACTTTCTCTTTCTTAAGTCAGAACATTTCTTCAAAATCTTGCTTTTATTATTTAAAGGGCTCAAAGCATTGTGTGTGGGGTGGGGGAGGGGGAGCAGATTTAATGGATGGATGTCAGGTGCACAAGTCTCAGCATTACATGGAACTCACTATCTCTCTGTTAATATTTGTACAGCAGACGCGAGATAAATTATTCACTGCACTTCTCTTTATTATTGCGCCAGTTCACGTTAGCACTGAGCTCTCCTCATAAAGTGCAAGCTCTTACCTTCAGCCGCCTTTTGACAGTTGAGTTTTTGCAGAACTTGCTCTCCATCCGGAATGTGGATAGCACAAATCAAAAATGGCTTCACTGAGACCCTTTGTCTGCTCTAATTGTGGACAGAACAACTTACTGTGCTCACTTCAAATACAGAAGAATGGCTATGAAAATAGAATTAAGTGTATTTTTGGTACAATCTAATGTTTCATCCTCCTCCTCCTCGCTCCTCCTCCTTTTTTTAAAAACAATGTTCTGTATTAAAGGTAAAATCAGAAAGTCACAGAACATCTGAAGTGGAAAAGAATCATAGGAAATTAGTTTCAAGTTTTTTCATATGTATGTGGAGTGCAGTAGACATATGAATAAAGAGGTAGATGACAAAAGCCTGTTGACTTGTATAAAAAAAATGTAAAATTTATCACTTCGTCCAGAAACTTTAAGTGTGTGGGTTATCAACTTTTGCTGGCTGTCCTTGTTATTTTGAATTTAGTGACCCATCAGTTGTGTCAGAAAATGAAAATTGAAAAGTTTCTTGCACTATTTTGCCACGAAGGTTTTAGCTTAAAAAGTAACTTTCGGCAATTTTTTCCTTTTTTTGATAGGATTGACAATGATGTGAAAGTTATGCAAACTACACATCATTCATAACAGACAGTCCTGTCCCCAAGGAGTACATAGCAGATGTCTGATTTGCAGATTGTATTCTTCTGGGTTACCATGGAAACAGGGTTATTTATATCTTTGGCCATGACCCCAATAGAAGGTCATCCATGTCAAAGTTGAAGCTATAGAAGATTGATTGCTTGGGTCATAGGTATCAAATCTTTCTAAAGTGTAGGTTTATCATAAGGTGGTAAATCCTTGGGTTTGCCAAAGGTTTCCTGTAGGGGCCACCAAAGCACAGATCACTTGTGACTAGATGAGGACATGGTCACCAGGAACAGCCATAGTCTGTCTGTTTCTCTTACTCTTGATACAGATACAGTCCTGATTGGTGGACGGTATCACTGACCGGTGCCTCAATGCCCGCGGCAAACAAAAAAAAAACTATTTCGTTCAATGCCAGATTTCCTTAAGTTATGAAAGTTGGATGAATGCTTAAGTCCCCAAATTTTGTTGACTGATTCTTGTGTGAAGTGCACATTAAAAATGAATGTAGAATATGTGATGGTTTTAACAGCAAACTTCACCAAAGTGAACTTGGCTTGAATGCATAGCCCATATGCTTATGTATTGATGCCAGGTCGAAGACTTTTGTAATAATCATGTCTCATATTTTTTTTCCAATTTTACATCTTTTACAATTATTTCACCTGAAACTGATTTTTCTCATTTTAAATGTTATTAGTGTCAGGGCCATTATTTTGCTTATTATTGAAGTCAGATAGTAATGAATGAAACCATGCACACAAAACAAGTCAGGAATTCGGTTTAACAAGTTTTAATAATTTTGATAAGCATATTAGGTTACAGACCACAGTTTTGATTGGCTGGTTGCGCATCCCAACAGAGATAGTCCGTAATTGTGAAAATACCGTGTTTTCAGCATGCTGTAGCTTCTGTTTTATATAAAGATAGCAAAGTCAGGTTTGCTGCATCACAGAGTTGCTTCATTGGTGTTCATATAGGTGCACTGTCTTTGTATTTCAATTATCAGGAAATAATGAGCTGGGAATTGTATGACAAAAATTTGTCCGTTTTTCTGACATTTTATCTATGAAATGACGTTGACAAAATTTTAAAATACCAAAATGCTGATTTTTTAGACCAGTAAATGCTAATATGAAAAATAGAAGGATTTATAACAGTAGTCTGTGGCCACAAACGCTTATGTACATAATGAAACCTATAAATGCATGTATTAACCACATATTGCAGTTCACTTGCATTTAAACCACATGTGCTACGTATTGTCGTGAATGGTAAAACATACGTTTTTTCTACTTGCAAAAAATATTCGGGCCTTTAACCTCTGACCCATGACAAGAGGCGGTACCACAGTGACATGCTCCAGCAATGTTATGTGTTATCCATGTGTGTGCATATGCTGAAATTCACAGGACATATAAATGAACTCCAACTGGACACAGAGCTACAGAATATCGAAAACTATAAGTATGACCAGAAAATTGAAAATACGGCAAAGCACATATTTTATACTCACTACAAAGTTCCACATTCCAATGCTTTATCCCTAAGAACATCAACATCATAGTCGTTACAGAGACACATGCCCAAAGCTGGGCGAGTGCAAATCCACTCTGTAAAACCACCAGCATTGATGCAGCACCAATTGAATGCCAAGAGCGCTGAGAGGGCACACTTCCACCCTACACCCCATTATATAGGGGGGCTAAGCACGTCACTAACATCAGTATATCATAGAAAAATCTCCGCCAGGTACAATGAGTACTTTTAAGTACCTGAACAGGACAGGCAAAAAAATTGCTATTACACGGTATGGATGCGTCATAATAAATATACTAAGTTACATGTAGTATTACCGAGAACCATTTTACTTGTCATAGCAATGATTTCCAACCATAATATTCAACCATTGATATCAAAGAAATATAATAACCAAACCATCATATCAAAAAACATCTAATTTATAATTAATAGCAAACAAACTGGAATGCAGACAGACTGCATGTGACAATTGCCCCTTTTTATTAATATGGAGCAGGCAATATAATATGAAACAAGCGCTTTAAGGAAAAATACTCTCAAACATATAGACCATGTATACCACGATGCCATCCTCATGTTGGGCAATATTGATAATATAATCCTGTACCTAGTTATCATTACATATGTGTGTCGTTGTAATTATGAAGACTAAATAATGCATATATAACCCTTTGTCTCATGGTACGTAACAAGACAAATTACCAGTCTCGTCACCAATATTACAGCATAGCCACTACATATACTGTACTATACTATAACTGTCAAACAGTTTCTAAGAAGTATTTACTTATTAACTGTTTGCAATCCCTTTATCTTTAAACCATGTTTAAACATCTGTTTGTAATTTTACAAAGATGTACTGATCAACGAAGCTCATTGACCCTAGTCTTCAACGAAACAGAGCAAACCTTACCATCTCTGCCAAAAAAGACTTCTTTGACAATGGCAACCCTTACTGAAAAGAGCACCTTGATCATGCATTAACCATGCAATTCTTGCCACAATCAGGACATATATTTACACAATCTTTGACAGACCACCTCTAGGCAGGGCTTGAAAAAAAGGATTAATATTACTTGTCTCACAGCACTTTGTGTTTAATTTTCAGACAAGTACTGGGTTAATCCCCATTCAACTCAGAATTTCTACTTCCCATACCTGAAAATTTACTTGGCTAGGACAATAGGGCTTGTCGTAATGTCAAGCCCTGGTAGGACAATTGTAAAAGTGGTCGCATAAAACAGGTACTGTCTCAATGTAGGCTCAATAAATAATTGTACCGGAATCACAAACAAACTGAAGAAATTCACAAGGTGGATGTTCAGGCTTCAAAACATTTTGAGTATAGCAACTGTTTTGCCATTACACTTGTGATGCTTGCCAAGAATTACCCAACCATCACTAAACTGGATTCCCTTTGAGCCAAGTTGGCCATACCTTTGAAAATACCCTCTGTACATTTTATCCCCTTCTGAATCCAAGTTTTTCCTCAGAAGGGGCAAATTTCTGTATTATAAGCCCAGGCATTACAGAAAGCAAGCACCCCAGCCAGTCTGAGTGCTCGGATCATAATACCGGAGTGCCAGCTACTGCAACGGTACTTTTGTTGCCTTCCCGAGATCCTGGATCTGAGAGTTTGGGTAGAAAATGTAGGCATAGGAGACCTAGGAGGAAGACACCTTTGGCCTTTGGCCCCGGTGCTGTTGGCCCCTTCCAGCCCAGGCAGAACCCTCTGCTCCCCCCCCCCCCCAACAGTGGCACCAGCAGTCCCCTTTGCACCTCCAGTGACATTGCCCCGGAGTGAGCAGTTGGGGGGCCCCTTGTTTCATATGTTCATGCCAGTTACTCTGCCCCACTCTCTCAAGTGGCAGGCCGACCATGAGGTCTGTGAGAATCAGTGGTTGCATGAGGAGGCCTAGGCCTCATCCACATTGGCCACAGCTACTGTCACCAGGGCTGAGCAGATTCACTTGGCAAAGGAGCTTGCTGCTTCCGCCTCGAGTCAGCTCTTCCTGGGATTTCAGGCCTGGCAGTTCTCTGAACTCCCTTCAGAACCCACCTGCCAGCAGGTTTCTCAGTTAGTGGCAGTTGAGGTCCTGGATAGTGGCCAGGGGGAGCCTCAGCCAGGTCACTCTGGCCTGCAGACCTCTCGGTCTGTGTCCTTGGAGATCTCAGCTTATGGGCCTCCCCAGCCTTCTCTTTCTCTCCCCACATGGGAAGAGCAGGTGGAGGCGGCATCGATGGTGGTGGTCACTTCTCCTGAGGTTCCAGCTAACCCTTTGCCTGGTGTGGTGACAGATACTTAGCTGTCACAGGTGGTGGCTCCATTGCCCTCGGACAATACGTTGTTCAATGAGGCTTCGGGTGTCCATGGTCCCCTCGCGAGTCCCGAGTCTTTGTTCCTGGACACTGAGGCGGAAAATGAACAACTGACTCATCCAACACCAGGTCTTGGCCCAGGTTGAGGGTTCATTGCTCATATTACTCACACACTCTGACAGGGGCAAACAGCCGGTGACAAAGGGTGTGTCGGGGGCTTCAGCCTCTACCCCCTATGGACACAGCATCTGTGCTGCCATAAGATTTGACCATGTCAGAGCCCTTATTCAGAGCCTGGTTGGTAACCAAGCTGTGGTCAACCAGTTGAGAAGAGGTAGGGTGCTGTTGCGCTGTCTTGCTGTGGCTTGTCTCTGGAGGACACATGTAAATAGACCTTCTTCACCCATTGCAGTTGAGTTGTACGCTCAGCTCACAGCTAATACTCCTGGCACACGGGTTCCAATCAAGCTGCCTACGTCTGGCTACTTGAAGCAAGGGCATCTACTCTCAAAGCCAGATGTCCAGGGGAAGTGGTACTCCGCACCAGTGCAGATCTCCCGGTCGGGTTCACTGCCTGTGGACCAAGACTGGACCTAGAAGAGTTTCATACTAGGCAGCCGAGGACCATTACGCAAGGCCTTCAAACATTTGGAGGAAGATGACAGAGGCGCCGTCCTTCCATCTTCCTACTTGGACCTGTCAGGTGTGGACTGCTTGCACGCTGGAGGGGAACCTTCATTTGTTGGGGAGGGATGCCTACCTCCAGGGTAAAAAACTGCCTGACTCGATATTACGGAGAGCACGCATGGGGTCGCTATTCTCAGGAAGCCTCTTCAGGGGAGAGATGGCGGAAATGGTTTGCCAGGTGAAGGACCTTTGGGCCGGTGTAGCGTAGTAGGGATGGAGTGGTTGCTCCACCCCAGGGTCATTTAGACCCTGTGGGAATTGAGCATTGAGCATCGAGCCTCCACTTTGTTTACTGGCATGGCCAAAGCTTCTTGTGCAACCATGGAGGAATGTGTTTCTTGGAACCCTCAAGTGCTGAACCTCAACGCTAAGCTGTAATCTCACAGCACATCCATGACAGAGGTTTTTCGGAGTTGGTCTCAGATAGAATTGCCAGAGGAGGGCTTTGATCTTCTTCTCTAGTTGTTTACTTGGCTCAATGGAAGGTGTTTTCCGACCGATGCACCAGTAGGGAAATTCACCCTTGGGATCCACCTGCCGAGGACACTGCCTACTTCCTGTTATATTAGTGGGAAGTCTTGGGCAAGAGCTCTAGAACAGTGTAGGGGTTTCCATCAGCTATCTCTTCAACCCTTGCCAACATCTTGGATGTGCTCATCGGTAGCAAATCCTTATCTGTCGGCACTCATTACGTCCTTGCACACCAACAGACCAGCGACACGACAGGTCCTACCTCGGTGGGATCTACCGCTGGTTTTAGTCATGTTGAAGAAGTGGCCCTTTGGGTTCCTTAAGGACCCCAGGGGGTTTCCCTGAAGTACTGGACATGGAAAACTTGTTTTCTATAAACACTCACTTCAGGGGTTAGGTGAAGTGAGATATACATTCTAGCTTATGACTGTCTTCAATGGTCACCTGACCACTACTAGGTAACTCTGAGGCCTCACTTTGGCCTCCTTGCAAAGAACCAACTGGATCGAGATCTGGCCATGGCCTTTTAGGGTTTTACCCTATGTGCAATGGATGCCACTTTCCTTCTAGAGGAGAGAACCTTGTGCCCAGTGAGAACTTTTTGCTGGTACCTTTCCTGCATGGACAGACTCAGAGAATGGAGGTCTTCCCTCCTACGACATTCGCCGAGCACTAATTGCATGACATGATAGTGCTCAAGGACGGTATGTACTCTTTTGTGGGCATAACAGGCTCCTTTGCATAGGTTCTGATACTGGTCAGTTAGGCCTTTCCAGATTCCATCAGAGCTGCCAGCATGTTCCAGTTTATTGCACTCTTGTGGTTGCTCAGATGTAGGCGTATAGGTTGGCACATTTCTTAGTGGGCCTTGTAGGGCTTAGTGCCTAGTAGACCTAATCTTGCACAGTATCTGGCAGTTATCCAAACTTCCCACCTGTTGCCAGTTTTGACATGGGTTTATAACTGCCCCCGGAACCTCATAAACATCCCCTGGTGCCCGCCAGTTTCGGGACTAGGACCTGTTTGATCTCCAGGTCCGATGGAGCCAAAACCTATTGTGTCTCCCCATGAGGCAGACAGTTGTCATGTTTGGGGGGGGGGGGGGGAGCACTGGGGCGTCCAGTGTGGTAGCACGTGGGTCTGTAAGGAGGGTTTCTGGGTAAGCCAGATTCTGCTTTCAGGGGCCTCATCTCCATGCAGCTTTGTTAGTTTCCCTTCAGATGTCGTGTCCGCACTCAGACCTATGGTTTCCCCTGAGCTGCTGGTCCTGCTGGTCTATAGAGGCCAGTGTACATTAACGATTACCCCACCAGTATGTTTGTATATTGGCAATGGTGGTTGAGGAGTAGCAGTATTTACTTAATACCAGTTATTCGGAGTATTATCAGTATGAATGAGTATACTTACCTCTTGACCACCAGAGAAGCCAACCCGACCAACCACGCTTCCTCGTACAGCTGATGTCAACTGACCACTCTTCAAAAGAGAAAGGGTGATAAGGGGCACATGTGCACACGCCATCAGGGTCAGTTCCACATGGATCAAGAGATGGCACCACCGGACTGCCAGGTTTTAGAATCAAGCATGAGTAGCAAGCTTCTCACCTCGATTTCTTGGGCATCATGCCCAGACAGAGGTCTTGGCAATGGTGGTCGAGATTAATATACTCATTAATACTGATAGTACTCCAAATATCCTGTATTAAAACTTTTTAAAAAGATTTTTGAAAAAAATCATCAAAAATCTAAAAATCACTGGAGCATGACCATTTGAACAAAACTTGGTAGAGACCCACCCAAGATACATTGCCACAAAGTAAATCTGACAGACAGTTTCTTCAGAGAGGTCCAAAATGTGAATTACCATTGGAATGCAATAGAATGCACATTGACTTGCATAGTGAACAATAGAAAAGGTGCATTTACCGATTAGTACCCGAATTGAAAAACAAATCGTTGAAAATCATTAATCCATAGCAGTGCTACGTAGTGCACATCTTGGCTTGACCCTTTCACAAGGAAAATATCCACAAGTTTCAACTGAATCTGAGAGACTGCTCTGGAGAAGTGACAAGTAACGAAACACACAAAAATTTATAAAAAATGTGAAAAAAATGCAGCACCACCTGGTGAACAAATTAAGATTTAGGAGTCCCTAGGAGTGCTCGCATGTAATAGCAAAGCAATTGGGTGGGCAGTTGTAGAGTAGAAAGATTCTGTAAGATTAAAAATCAAAAAAAAAAAAATATATATAAATCATTAAAAATCCAAAAATCACTGGGGCCTGACCATTTGAACAAACCTGGTAGAAACCTACCCAAGGTACATTGCCACCAAGTTTGAAGTCAATCTGTATGACAGTTTTGGAAGAGTCAGAAATGTGAATTTGCATTACGATGCCCATCGACTTACATAATAATCAATAGGAAAGCTGCATTGACCAATAAGTTCCCAAATTGAAAAAAAATCGTTGAAAAGCAGGAATCCAAAGCAGTGCCACCCAGTGAACATTTTGTTATACCATTCCACAAGAAATATATCCATCAAGTTTCAGCTTAATCTGATTGACGGTTCTGAAAATAGCAATGACACACAAAATATCATAAAAAATTAGAAAAAAAGAACAGTGCCACCTGGCAAACAAATTCAAAACTAGGAGTCCCAGAGTGTGTCCCCGCGCGATATCTTAGCAATTGGGTGAGCGGTTTCGGACAAGACGTTTTAAGATTTGCCCCAAAAAACGACAAAAATTCACAAAAAATCCGAAAATCACTGGAGCATGACCATTTGAACAAACTTGGTAGAGACCTACCCAAAGCACATCCCCACCAAGTTTGAAGTAAATCTGGCTGACGGTTTTGGGGAGTTTGAAAATGTGAACTGTTAATGATGGACGATGGAGGAAGGACCATGAGAGAAGCTCAGCTGACTCGTCAGTCAGCTGAGGTAAAAATTCATAAAAGATTAAAAATTCACTGGAGTGAGATGATTTGAACAAACTTGGTAGAGACCCACCCAAGGTGCATCGCGCCAAGTTTGAAATGAATCTGGGTGCTGGTTTTAGAGAAGTCGAAAATGTGAATTGTGGATGACAGACAGATGGAGGGAGGATGACCAATGGCTAGTCATAACTTACCAATCAGCTGAGCTGAAAATCCAAGAATCACTGGACCATGACCACTTGAATACAGTGGGTTGAGACCCATGTGAGCCAAAACACATCCCTGTCAAGCTTCAACTGGATCTAGCCAACGATTTTTGAGAAAAAGCTGAAAATATAAACTGTGGATGACAGACAGATGAAGATTGACCCTCACATCACAAAAGCTTAGCTCACAGACAAGTCAAAACTGAGCTAATGGAAAAGCTGAGCTAATGAAAACCCATATTTCTGCATATTTGAGAACTTTACAATCATGACATTAAAATTGTAGCCTGCAGGTCAGTGAAGTTAATTTGATATGCAAGATATCAAGGTCGGAATCTTAATATTTTCAGTTCAAAATGTACCATTTTGATACGTAACTTTAATCAAGCAGGGTGATAATAAATAATTTTGCATGTGTTCTGCACTGCAGAAACAACTGAGATGTCAATATGGCCAGCAGAACTCGAACTTAAGATTTTTACTCAGTAGCTAAAATGACATAAAATGCATAAATCAACAAAGGTCTTTCACCCTTTTAAGCAAGAATTCTGTGTTTGAACTTAGTGTAAACCATCACTTGCCAGCCACACATTTGACCAGCATTTGGCTGGTGACAGGGTTTTATTTAATTTCAAGCCCTGGGCCAATATGTCTATTCATCGGACAGCAGATGTGAACTACCAATAAGAGCACAAGGGTTTTTCATACTTTTAAGCAAGAATTCTGTGTTTAAACCAAGTGTAAACAATCACTAGCTAGCCACACATTTGACCAGCATTTGGTTACTGACAGGTGCTTATCTAATTTCAAGCCATGGGCCACTGTGTTTTATTCAGCGGAGAGAGGATGTAAACTCCCAATAAGAGCTTATTTAAATAAAACAAGAGGACCATGATTGTCCTGTTCTCAGCTGACAGGCAGCTGGAGCATCACAACTGTATAGGCACTAGAACCATACTTGTGCCACAAGATCAAAGTCATGGTGCAAATAGTTTTCAACCTATTAAAGATCAATAAAATTCAGATAGGTGGCCCTGTGACCTTGGAAATGAGGTTAAAGTCACCCATGTACTGTCTAAGTCTGGACTATGCTTTGCACAACCACCATGTAAAACATCAAGGGCAAGTTAAAACTGTTTTTACTTTGACAAGTGAACTATAAAATTGGTGTAACTGTCCCCATAACCTTGGGAAATGGGTCTAGATTACTCAAAAACTGTCTAAGTTGGTCGTCATAAAGGACAAAAAGCATGTGAAATATAAATGTCCTGGCTCAGATAGTCATCAAGTAATGATATGAACAGTGAGTGCCATGTAACTTGCCCAGTGACCTTGCAAATGAGGTCAAGGTCACTATTCTACAGCCCCTGTCTCATCCTCATATCCAGAAGTGTTCTTGTGCACTTCAAAGCCATAGGAGATATGCATATTGAACTGCAATCCTGCTCACTTCCTGTGTTGCAGGGGCAACCGTCTGATGCTTCCACCATGATCAGAGCAGATTTGTATTATATACTACATAAACATACATAAATAACACCTTTTCAACCAAAAAAGATCCTGTTTCTAATCAATGTAGGCATCCTTTATGTTTTAAAAATATGTTAATACATTTTTTTTTAGATTATTCTGTGTTCGTGTCGTTCATTTTAGTGAGAAAGTACTTTTGACCAAGCTAAATATATGGATCTGCCATGATGCAGCTGGCTTCCTCTTTTGCTCAATAGATATTACAGTATGACCACATTTAAATAGGAATACATCATATTGGCCCGGTATTTTCAGAGATACAGATTTCCTATCGATGTTCTCCCCAATAAGAACAAAAATCTGATACAAAAAAATCCAAAAATCACTGAACCATGACCATTTAAACACAATGGGCATAGAACCACCCAAAGCATGTCCCCACCAACGTTTTATGTGAATCTGGCTGACAGTTGTGGAGATGTCAAAAATGTGACTTAGCAGGGTAATTCCCAATGACTTGGCAATCCTCATTGACTTATATAATAATAAACAGCCATGTATGAATCACTGACAAATATCCAAAGTGAAAACCTCGTAAAAATCACGAATAAAGAGCAACATCACCTCTTGCACACCTTTGTTTTACCCTTCCATAAGGCACATTTCCAACTAGTTTCAGCATAATCTTAGCAATAGCTTTGTAGTAGAAGGGGAAAATAATAAAGACACACAAAAAATCAGAAAATATCACAGCGCCATCTGCTGAACAAATAAAGGTCTAGGGGTCCCCAGAAGTGTCAAGATGCATTTTCAAAACAATTGGCTAAGCAGTTTCAGAGAAGATGATATTTTAAGTTTTCCACCCCAGAATAAACAGAAAAATTCATAAAAAATCAAGGCACATTCCCAACAGGTTTGAAGTGAATCTGGCCAACAGTTTTGCAGATGAGGTCGAAAATGTGAATCACCATTCAATTGTAATCCCCATTGACTTGCAAAGTGATCAATAGGAATGTTGGCATTGTCAGATAAGCACTCAAAGTGAAAACTCCTTAAAAATTTAGGATCCCCAGGAACGCCACCTGGTGAATACACTTGTGTGACTCTTCCACAAGGAACATTTCAAGCATGTTTCAGCACAATCTGAGACATGATTTTAGAGAAAAAGTTTAAAATAGGAAAAAAACTCACAAAAATTCAAAAAAAAATTTGAAAAAAAATGCAGCACTACCTGTTGAGCAAATTAAGGTCTGAGAGTCCCCAGAAATATCCATATACAATTTTAAAGCAACCAGTGGTTTCCAACAAGAAGCTTTTTTATGATTTTCCACAAAAATGAATAAAGGATTGATTAAAAATCCAAAAATTACACGACCTTGACCACTGAACAAATTTGGTAGAGATCCACCTAAGGCACATACCCACTAAGTTTGAAGTGGATCTAGCAGCAGCTTTTGAGAAGTTGAAAATGTGAATATTTAACAATGGACAAACAACAGATGACAAACGACGGATGGAGGAAATTAAGGTAAGCTCAGGTGACTGACATGTAAGCTGAGCTAGAAATAATAACACACAAAAATGCATTAAAAATAAAAAAAATTGCAGTGTCACCTGTTTAGCAAATTAAGAACAGGCAAATGTGTACATTTGGGACATAGGGCTGCATCTGTAAAGCAGTCAGTGTTCATCTTGGAAGCCTGGTCTATTTTCCTTCCTTCCTCATGACACTGTACACAGTGACAGGTTCACCATTGGCCAGGGGCCCACACTCTTGCCTTCAACATTGGCAACCCGGGTTTCAAATCCCTGGCTGGACGGCATGTGGTTGGAGTTTACTACCCCTCTGATCGTGAAGAGTTGTTTCCCCCGAAATCTCTGGTTTCCTTCACCAAGGTAGACAAGTATATGCCAACATCTGTGCCATGGAGAGGGAGTAATAAAGGCTTGGCCTGCTTCCAAATCTATGTAAAACATATATGTCTATACACAGTGGCACTAAATTATATTTGATTTTTGTAAATTTTTCACAAGTCTAAGTTTATAAATCAATCATATAGCAGACTGATAAAGATCTATATTTTACATTAACTTTGTGAGTTTGAAATACTCAGTTGGAGACTTGGAAATTCTAGCCCTCAAATGAAGTGCCAGTCAAGTCCTCTTTGAAGCTTTTTGTTGTCTGTTTAGATATGGTGTCCTCAGGTAGGGGGTTCCATTGGTGTACCACTCTGTTGGCAAAGAAGTGTTTCCTAATGTTGGTGGATACTGGGTGCTTGTAAAGCTTCAAATGGTGCATCGAGGTTGTCTCTAGGAATGTGAGAAAAAATATTGCCACAAGACTTGCTTTTACCTGTAATAATTTTGTATCCTTAAACTAGATCTTGGCTGTCTCTTTCATCTTTTAAGGACTACAGATGAACCTATTCCCTACTTAATCTGAGACACCTTTTCTGAATGTTTTGAATTAAACAATGTATTTTTGATAGTGATCATTCCAGGCTGGGCGGGCATATTCCAGTCCCGGCCTGATTATAGCATTATAAAGGGTAATAATTCTACGTTTATCAAAATTGGACAAATATCTCTTTATAATACCTATTTCCTGAATTGCCTTGCTGGTAATTGCTGCAATATGGCTGGCTGGCTTCCATGACTTATAAATTTTGACACCTAAATCTTTACATGAGTCAACAACTTAAAGGTATTCTGCATTCAAAGAGTACATGTACTCTATACTACACTTCATTCTCAGTATTTGACACTTGCTAGCATTGACATTGAAAAGCCATGTTTTGGACCATGCAGAAATAGTATTTAAATCTTTCTAGATTAATTGTGAATGCTGTTTCCTGCTAAAACTGTAGAGCTAGTAACAACATAGAAACATTCCATCTGTAAGTACAAAAGTATTTTGGTAGCACAGTATATCAACTAAGAGTTGAGAGACTCTCATTTAAAAGATTCCGACTTGTCACAACTGAGAGCCTGGATTGAAGCTTACTCAGAGCCTCCACAACATGAACTATAGTTAGCAAGCCCTGCTTTTAAGCATCTCTGGCTATGCAAATCACAGCTAAAAATTCAAGATGGAATCTTGCTGTATGAATGCCAGACCCTATCGACAGGAAGTTGTGTTTTATAGTGCCATTGGGGAGGATGTTTTAAAGGTGTATCATGATGTCAGGCCAGCAGGTCACCTAGGGTCAGCTAAAACACTACAGTACGTAAAACCGAAATTCTTTTGGCATGGTATGGGCCAGGATTGTGATGACTGTGTCGAAAGTTGTCAAAAGTGCAACAGAAATAAAAAGCCAAGACAGTGGCCAAAGGCAAGCTTAGGGAGATATCATGCAGGTAGTCCTTTAGAAAGAGTACATCTTGATATTCTAGGTCCTGTCATAAAAAGTGCTGCAGGAAACATATATATCCTCATGGTTATGGACCAATTTACTGAATGGCTAGAGTGCTACCCACTGCCTGATCAATCAGCGGAAACAGTAGCCGAGAAATCTGTGCATGAGTTTGTGGCAAAACTAGGTTCCCCATTGCAAATCCACACTGATCAGGGTCGTAATCTTGATGGAAATCTGTTCTGAGCCGTCTGTTATCTTCTAGAGATTGCAAAAACCAGAACTACACCATATAAGCCATGCTCTTATGGACAGGTCAAAAGGTACAATGGTACACAATTACAGTGCATAAGGTGCTGTCTTCAGAAATCTAAAAAAAGATTGGGACATTATATTCTGTTGTTGGCAGGAGCTATTCGATCTATGGTGAATAGACAAACTGGCTTTTCAGCCAATAGAATGATGCTGGGGAGGGAAGTCCTCCACTCTATTGACATTTTGATGGGCAAGACAGATGAATTCTCTGTTGTAAGAACACCTCCAGTATATATAAAACAACTCAAACATAAAATGGAGAAAGTACATCAGATTGCCAGAGAAAATCTCTAGTCAGCACAATCTAGACAAAAAAAGAGGTATGACGTAAAGGTTGCTCCACACACTTACAATGTGGGTGATTTAGTGTATATGTTACATTCTGCTACAAAAGTGGGACAAAGTAAAAAGCTCAGTTCAATTTGGAAAGGTCCCTTCATGGTTACAGGGGTTATATCTCCAGTTCTGTACCAAATAAAAGATAAAAAGAGAGAGTCACTGTTTCACTATGACAGATTAAAATTGTGCAATGATAGGGTGATTCCAATGTGGATGCACAGAATGAGACATGAGTTTTTAGACCTAGATTCCACTATTGCATATGATCAGGAGGAACAAGAGGAAGAACCAGACACATTAAGTGCAGTCACAGAGTTATTTGGCGCAAGTGTAGTGAGAAATGATGAGGATGGTAATGAAGGTGTAGATGAGAATGTGATGCAAGATACTGTAATCCCTGTTACATCACATAATCTAGCTTGAGACAGTGCGAGGCAATCAGAAGCTCAGGATAACAAACAGTGTGCAGTAGTGCAAGCAAGTTCCTGCAGATGCGGGAGGGTAATTAATGTCCCCAGTTATCTGCATGATTATACAGTATAAAAACTCACATAAGAGACCATGAATTGGAGTGTATTTAGCTTCGGTTTTATAATGTATCTAGTAATGTCAGAATGTGCGTCTTGCTTTCTGAATATCAGAAATTTAATCATGTATCATATAACCAATTGTCATGTCTTATAAATAATTAAATCACGGTGTACATAACTCTGTTTAGAGATATAGACAACAATGTATGATAACTACAATTGAATGTGAGACTATTAAATCAGAGTGTATATAGCTCTGGTTCCAGTATATTGATCAACATGTAATTATACTTAAGTACAGAGTGTAATGAATGTGAATGTATATAGCTTAGTCTCTATGTAACAAAGTGCATTGATGGATTAATGACCTTCAACATATAACTATGTACAAGTTATAGAATACTATTCTAATTTGGAATCATTTACAGTGTATATAGCCAATACTTGTGCCATGTACATATATGTTGAACATTATGGCATTTCAGCATCAGTATGGAGTCTGAAAGTGAGTTTCAGCCAGACTATGGGGAGGAGCTGGAGGATGAAAGGAGGGTTCAAATTGTCCCGCAGGCCTCTCTGGTCTCCAGCGATGGCAATGGTGCACTGGATGAGCCAGGAACGAATGTGCCTTCTAAAAGAAGGAAAACAGAAAAGAGTCACCCAGTGCTGTCCACTCTGCAGTCTAAGGCCAATGCATGTAAAATGGCATGCATTAACGAGTCCCTTGCCCTGGTATACCTGTCCAGGTACAGCATGTTGGCATTGTGGGTATCAGTTATTACAGCTGCGAAAAGTCCACAGACATGTGAACAGGTTCCACACAGGAGTAGATGATTCACCTGATTTTTCAGATGCACATTTGTAAACTTGGCATCTGCTAATGTGTGGCCTCTTATACTTTTTTATAGAAAAGTTGCAAGCAGGTAGCGTTTATGAGCTTGTGCACAGGGTACAGCAGGCTAAAACTCAGTCATTTGACCAGGTGGAGGTGTCAGAGACAGACTTGTTACTGTTGAGGGCATTTAAAAGTAGGTGGTCCATAGCAGGCAAGGAGACTATATCATTGTTTTCACCCAACTGTGTGGCTGTATTGCTACATTGGCATAACCTGTTGACACTGGCATCATTAATGTCCCAGAAAGCTTGGGTGAACTGAAGCAGTGGTACAGACAACTGAAATTCTCAGGCATGGAGTCCATGGTCAGGATAGAATTAACCATCATAGAAATTGTAGATTCTCATTTCCATCTAGGTGAAATGCTAAAGCAGGCAAGCTGTTCATCCTTCCAGCAAGCCTGTGGTACCTTTTGTTACCTTCAATTAATTCATTTCAATGTCTTCATCTGCTTTATTCCCCTTATCCACAGGTTTACGAGTGAGCCCACTTAATTTTCCCTTATTACCAGTCCAATGGTATTTTATATTTGTAAAATGCTTCGGGCAATTAGGAGTGATGCCAGAATTCTTAATACCACCCAAGATACTGGGCTACCATGTTTCGTCCAATGGATTATTTCTTCCAGTTCTATTAGGGGTGTATATTGAATACAGAAACTGGTTTCATTGCTTTAAATTTTACGTTTTGTAATTCCTTTAGAGCGTCCCCCTCAGGTATTACTTGTAGGATGTTCAAGGTTGATGGTTTTTCCTTAACTCCCAATGTGTGAATGGAAAGGCGGCCAATCCTTTATACCAGGCAAAGTCCAATGTGTTCCACTAATAGTACAAGCATCCCTAACCTGAATTCGGTTCCTGCTTTAAGTTGTTGAGATTGTTCAGGTCTAGATGTGCATCTAGTATAGACTGTCTCACCCCAAGTTATGAGAACATAATCTCATAAGGCTGTCTCAATGGCCTGAGACAAACCATTTGTCTGTGTGAGTCTCACTGCACACAAACTTCTTAGTCCGTTATTCTGCGACAGAATAGCATGTGTACATGACCTTGCATTGGGTGTGTTAATTGGGCCCATCCGACATACAATGGGAAAATTCCCTAAACATGAGCGTGGATGGAAGATCTCTCCTGTAAGTGAATTCGTTCCCACTTCAGACTGCTTAACTACCAACTGCATAGCTGAACCTGTCTTGTTATAGGGTTGAGGCCAACTGTGAATGTTATACCGCCAATATTCTGTCTCCCGTACAAGGGGTATTTTGACTCAGTATATCAGAATGGACTTAATACCACTGAAACAGTGACATTGGTCTGGTCCTAGGTAATATTGCTTTTTTAAGAAGTTGCTTTAGTCGATTTGGTGGAACGATTCCTCAGTCAATCTTCCTACTTCCAAAGAATATTTCTGTCTTCAGAATTTGTCCACTTGCTGAATGTAGTTGTTACCCATCTCTTAAAATAAACTGATAGCTTTGTCTATATTCTGCATTACCCATTATTGTCTTATGAACTGTCTATTTACTATGGTATTATTTCTAATTTCCTGATATCTTGTCTGAACAAGGGTGTTTAAATAAGTTGTAAAAATTTTGATATTCCACGAATTTTGATCTGATTCCATCTGGGTATGATTAAATATTGTCACCATCTCATTTCCTTGATGTACTATCGTCTTGTTTTGCAATCTATTACACGATACTACTTTTCTGGTTTCATGCATTTCTTGATCAGTGGTGACTCCAAATAGAGAGCTTGCAATATTTCCAATGAAGTTGAATAATCCTTGTTTTCTTCTAGCACTTTGGTTCATTCCCTTGTTCGTTTTCACTTCGATTGGGTCAAGTTTGACATATAGATGTAACAGTTCTAATTTGGTCTTAAGTTGGTCCATCCATTGAAGTTTGTCCACATCCTGCATCTCTTTTACTGTCTTGATTACATTTACAATGGTTGTATATTATTGAATTTTGACACTTGGGTCTGGTGGTCTGTCTAGGGTAACTAAAACTGTCCACGCAGCTGTTTGTATCTTCGTCTGAAGTTTTCCAGGTATCAATTGTCCATCTGCCAACAGTTTAATATCGTCTGCTGTTATGTGGGTAATGATGACTACTGCCACTATGACCATTACTGTTCCATACTTTCGGAAGGTTCTTCTGTCTCTGTCAAAATACATGGTCTTTTCAGTGTCATTAGTTGATCTTCGGTGTGATAATGCTGTCTTTTCTGAAAGTTTGTGAAGTACCTTGGCTGGAACTTCTCTGGATGTCTGGTACTTGTTGGTTCC